>JAEUYN010000930.1:0-475962 GCA_018257835.1 Euura lappo | reverse complement strand
AATCACTCAGGGCTGGGAGCTGCTCCGGCTGCGGGATATAATTGTCGACAAATTGTAATAATCCTATTACCGTCGAGTATTTGAGACGCGAACCCGCTTACGTCCTCAAGTTCCATGACCCATGCGACCCTATATAAACCCTGGAATAGCCTATTTCCCTGACATTCGTTCGGTGTTAAAACAGCCCTCAAACCACCCTCCGAAAACCGTTTCCGACAGCTTTTTCGAACCCCTTTCATCCCGAACCTCACGCCGTTTAATTCGATACCGTGATAAAGGCAGAGTAGAAGAGGAGACGGCGAGCGGATTAATAAAATACCGCGAACGATGGAACGAGGATAAACTCGGTGCAATCTCCTAACTGGTGTAGAGTTGAAATTAATTTTCTCGAATCAAGTTATAATTCAGTTGATTTGCACGGCTTCTGCGAATAGCTGCAGGCGGTGGTCTCGCATAGCTATACAGTTACAGGTATCGCAGCGATATCGCAATTATCGAAACGCATATATGTACGTCGTAGTACGTGTGTAACTAGCAGTCGACCTGATGCAGCGAAACTGCACCGTTGTTGGGTACATATAATCCTCCGCAAATAGCCAAGTTGTTTATTAGATGTCAATGAGCAGAGAACGAGGATATAACTTATACCTATACCCGGCTTAAACAGGTGATTAATATCGTTTCGCACCTAAACCAACTATCCGTTCTATAACCGACTGTACCTACAATCCACGTAGGTATCCACTTATACGTGCTCGATCCGTAGGTACGGTTAATTATGCGGATACCGTAGGTAAGGAGCTCTTGGCTCGAACCACCTCGCTTTGATGTCTCAGATGTTTGCTGATCTCGACGGTATAGTCAGCGCTGTTCGTTATCCAATCACGTAATGTGAATTATTATATGACTAGGACGAATCGTTCGAGTCTCCATAGACGCAAAAAGATTGATCGATGCGGTCCGCGGAGAATGGAGTCGAGGAAATATAAACGCCGGGTAATTTGCTGTGTAATTAGAAGTTCTGGCATCGGTGATGATTATAGTTGCGATAAAAAGATCGATGTAGCGTTGCGCGCAATTATCGACCCGTTTTGTACGTAAGATAAAATTGAAATTAATGAGACAAGTGTTGGAGCGAAGATCGTCCTTTTTCTTGGTTTAAGTCTATCGGATTATCCGCGGTAATCAATCAGGTTGCGAATTATAGAAGATAGATTTATGTCGACGTGGCGAGAAAAAGCAATATTCTTCGGGGCACAGTTTTCCATCGTCTGTTAGAAAAGTTTCTCGTCGAGTCCTGCAAGCTCGCACCCTAAAGGCTGTAAAGTGCTCTCAGTCGGTCCTCACAGTCACCCTTACGCGGTGCTAAAAGATTGCCTGATTAATATTATAGCCGAAAGTCTTGCGGAATAAAACCGCGGTAAGGTTCGAACTCTGTTCGATCAGTCGGAACACGTAGTACGGCTGGGACAAATTACCGCCCGGACACAGGACAGTGTGGACGTAAGGTGGCGAGAAGCTATTGTAACCAGGAGACACGAGGTCTATGAGATAATCGATAAAACAGGGATTACCCAATCGTGGCTAATGCGGATAGTATCCATTTAATTACGTGTAGTGCCAGCGATGCTATACAGCCGCACGAGGCTCGTTCCCGGTTTTCGTACACCGAGAGACCCGGATATACACGGTACACCCACGTTTACGAAATTGTAGGTGTAGGGTACCAACGGCACGAGGCTTTCGGCCAGGGCAACAGGGGATAGCCTCCTGGCCTCATGGCCAGAATTGAGCCGCGGCCGACTAACCAACGTAATGGAGTACCCTCAGTGGTGCTCAGACACACCTGTTGTTGCCAGACCTCGAGTACATCGGACCTAACGTATTTGCCTAACAATAACCGCGAAACTGCCAGCATGCGGCTTGTGGCGGGTTCGTCAAATTCCCAAAGAATACCCAAATCAGGTCTTCGCCTATTTTCATACCAATTTTGCATAATCGTCAGAAAAATGTAGGGGCGTGGGGCCACGGTTAAACGGGCCTAGTGTTCAAAGATTGTCATTATTTCCTTAAGGATATACAGTCCGACCTCTCTATAAGGCCCCTCCCAATAGAGCCGGTTCCCCTATTTCTCGCTCGCAGCGTTCCCCCACTCTACCATGTAACGTGAGCTCGAGAAAGAGACGAAAGACGAGTCGTGCGACTAGCGAAGATGGCAAAGTGGGGGTACCTCAGTTCCTGGAAAAACTCTTCCCCTTGGGGGCCTGCGCGGCCCTATAGAGAGGTTGGACTGTATTCACAAAATCATGAAATTCTTTCCAATTTTGAGGTCATGTGCCATTGCAGCTGGTTATATTCGAATCGTTTTGAACTTGTCACTGTATATAATTGAGCTCGCGATGTCAACTTCGTTGATGAAGAAGATCGCGTATCATTCTGAATTGTGACCTATAATGAATATACCTACGGGGCCATTGCGGATTATGCGTTTCACCAACACTGTGTAATTTGGCGGGGATATGGTGATGGTAGCGAGCAATCAGCGGAAACACGGTGTCCCACGGGTCGGGGCGACGATGTCCGACTCGTTTGGGAATTATGATGAATGTCGCCACTTTGTCTACGATACGGTGCACCGGAGTAATGGTCGCGTTGAGCTATCGCGATAATAACCGCCTCGTTCGAAATCAAATAACGAACAAATCGACTGCAATAATTTCGTATTAATGAAGTATGGCTGTACTATATATACGCGGTGACCGATTCCGTTGCGGCGCTGCTTTAAAGGGCAAATCATTCGCGTGAAACGAAACGAAAAATACAAGGACAAATCTTATTCGAGGAGTAATAAAGTCGGCCGGCTTGACACAAAGGAAAAGAGAAATGATTGAGTCCGTTTTCCTTCCGGGCTGAGGTCGTTACCCAACGTTAATTAATATCGTCAAAGCTTGACGGTGTCACGAGGGGCGGTACGTCGGAGCTGAAGGAGCGAACGATGGAATGAATCGAAGAAGGGTGAAAGATGGCTGAGGCGGGAGAATTCAGGCCTCCCAAACACAAAAAAAAGTGTCAGCCCTCCTTCGAAATTAGGTAGCTGTATAGTTTCGAGTGTTTCAAACAATCGATATTATACCCAACCCGTACTTAAAATGGCCCTCGATGACACGGCGTCATCTGGCAGAGGTTCGAGCATTTCGATTCCCCAGTAAGATAACTCGCTCCACTTCCTATCGCCCCTGGCGCCAAGGGCGATCAGTTCCACTCAGGTAATTCAGCTCGAAACTTTATCTTTTTTTTTGTTTTAACCTTCTTTGTATTCCTTTTTTTCTTTTTTCTTTTCAAGAAACTCCCTCTGCACCGTCTTCGAGCGGTTCTCGAGGAAGTAAGAACCCACGTTTTACGGATCTTACCTCAAACCCACGTCTCGGAACACGAGCCTTCGGACAATGAGTCGTTTCAAACTTTTCTTACTCGCGGTATATAGCTAAAACCCGCTTGAATATCACCCTCCGACGATTATGGACGCGGATTTGCCTGCCGACTGGCTGCCAGGCTTTTCAAACTTTTAATAACGCATTATCGATCCTACGTCTATGTTTTCGACCACGTAGATTCAGGGAACCTTCTAGACTCTAGAGGATGAAGAACACCCGAGGAACGTATACCAACTGCACCTGCAACAGCTGGCGAGGGTTGACGGAATTAACGAAACCGCAAGGTTAGTTTCCTACATTTCAAGGTTTTCATCCACTTCCGGAGATCTTGACTGACCGCACCGAGGTGATTCCGTTATACACAGGCCGCAGGAAGCCAGACGCAACGCATAGGATACGAAATATGCGAATGGGAGTAAAACGGTGAAACCATATGAACATTTCAGTGATTACAGCACTCGAGACTCGCGTGTAAACACTCGGCTTTAGGTTATTGCTATTGTATCAGGGTCACGAGCCTAACTTTGAACATTTCTCAGCCGATGAGGGTTGAAACGTAGAATCGAGGTGACCAGGACGTTTCTCGGTATATTTCACTCAATAGCGTAATTGGCGTGAGTCAGAAATCGACCCGAGGCAATTGCGATTCGTTGATCACCGAGTGTCACGAACGTAAGCCAGGATGCAGTCGAGCGTGGCTACGGCGATCAGTCTGCGAGTAGCAGGTAACCGAAGGGTACGTAATAACTTTCCAACTCGAAACCTGATCGGCAAGCTCCTTTCGGTAAATTGCGAGCTTTCGTTGATCCTCGAGCGGATTACACGACGATAATTACACCTTTTGAATCGGCGTCCGATCGTCTTCCACGACCAAGACGTAAGGAATTGGCGTGTGTGTGAGACACGAGCCTCGGTTGTGCGCGTGTATCGACTGGCACACGGGCGCATCGGAGTACAAACAAGGATTGGGAGCAATATCCCACCAGGTCAATATTTGCGCGACGGTTAGTCGACTCACCCTCGCTCAGGGCGAGCCTGGGTTCGTTCTGGGCTTTCCTCCCTCCGTGTTTCGATTTACCCCGTGGAGCCCCGAGGCAGAAACCGAGGGGTTGACGGGAGAGAGAAAAGTAAACGCCACTGTAAGCACCAAGTTTACATTTACGTGTTTGCCGAGCAACTCAAATATTTCGTGCCTCTCCCCCCGCACACGGCGGGTCTGCCCGGTCCGCTACCACCACCAACCCTGCAAACTCCCGAGGCTCGTCGATGCTCCCGCACGCAATGTTTAGCGAGGCCAGCCCCTTTGTGGTCGTGTCTCACCCTACTTCGCCTCGACGTCTGTTCACTGTCCCATCGGCAACGATCGACCAGGGATCGATAAAAGGACGAACCTCGACTCTCGGAATTCTCTTTAACGAGGACGAACGGTACAAGTTGATCGCCGCGGCCGAGCCGAATACAGAGTTCTTTTATTTTGTTTCACAATCTCAAACACTCGGGCTATCGCAAAGCTCGGAGGAGCTAATTATCTCTTTTTCGTTCATAATTATACATCGCGAATCTCGCCACGTTTATTACGACCCTGTATGTAATTATGTAAATATCCAGCGGTGATTCGTCGAGCGCGAAAAAAGAAGATACCGTGGTACCCGAAGGTCCGGGTAGGAGCAAATTAAATCAAGAATCATCAAACGCGCCGCTGAATGGAGGAAAAAAAAAATTAATAGTCATTCCGGGTTCAAATACTTAATCGCACTACGACTCGGGTCTCCCGCTGCGGGATTGTTTTTGAAACGTATTCGCTTCGCGGCCATACTGTCCGTGGGAAAAATTTCCCTAGACGTCCGTAAATTTTTTATCTAGCTGCACGTAGGTTATTTTCTCCCGCTGTCTCTTCCGCGAGAGGGGTTTCCGATGATAATATTACCAGTTTCTCGTCGATCGGATAATAACGGGATACGATACCCGTAGGAATAGGTGTGTAGGTAGAAAAGTGCGGTACTACCGTCGTTCGTTCAAGAAATTCCACCCGATCCGTTTTGCACTGCGGGGGTAATGAAAACTTTCCAATCCTCTTGAAGCCGGTGCAGGTGCATTGAGGTACCACTTAACGTCTCTGAACTCTGAAACGCGCGAGTCGTTAAGAAAAATAAAAGGAGCCTTTCGACGCCATCTTAGAGTTTACTTTACTCGCTTAACGCCTAAGGGTGCCGGTAATTACGAGCACTAATAGCGTATATAACTAGTTTAGAAGCTTGTATATTCTATTCACTCGAACCGTGCAATTCTAATTCCGTTATCAAAAATACTCGCGAGTCCTATTGCCAGAAAATGATTTCGTTTCATTTTTTTTTTTTTTTTTTATGCAGTACGCCACGTCCCCGAGGACCTAATTTCCGAAGCCATGTTGAAACGAAGGGGCCAATTGCCTCGTGTAAAATTTAAGGTTTTTCATTAGCAGGCGAAACTTTAACTAACTTTTTTACGAGGGGGTGAAGAGAATGAGAAGAAAAGAGTAGAAACAAAAAAAGGGAAAAGATAAAAAAAAATGGACGAATACTTTGCGAGGGTAAAATTTCGTATAACAACTGCGGTGCGTATTTCATGCATTATTTTGCCTGGCAGGTTGTTTGCCCGGCGCCCCGGAGCGCCTCAGGGTATCCCGGAGCGACGGTGAACAAAGAAATACCCCATCACAGCTCCTCCCGCGAGGTCCCGGGTGAAACTCCTTCCACAAAACTGCCCCTGCGAGCACGAGCTCCCGCGCCGGGGGCGTTAATATTTTAAGCACACTTTTCTCTCGCGCGGCTCCCCTACCACACCGCCGAGACCTGGAAAACGGAAAGGGTGTACTTTCTTACCCCGCAGCAGATAAATTTTGCAACGCAAATTAAGTGCGGCTTATGGCAGTGGTTGTCACCGGAGGGGTCAAAAGTTGAAGGCTGTTTCCTGCGGACCCCCTAATCGTACCAATTTTCACAGATGTTGATTCTCGCTCATTCCGTCCTGCGCTGGGACGGAGACTCGATTAGTGGGTCCCTCGGGTCTAGGATTGATGAAAAATTCTGTAATTAGCGTGTGGGTCTCTTGGTAATGATCGAAACAGTTTCACTCGGTTTAATTTGGGCTAATTGACAATTCCGCTCACGGCTAAATGATAAACTTATTTACGAGGGTGAGGGAAAAACTAGTTTCCTACCAGCGGGCGAGGGTTGGTAGGTATATTTAAGGGTTGAGGATTATAGAACGGGGGTCGGCACCCTTCGGGACTATGGGAGCAGGATAGCTCGTGCCACCTGACTAAAGAAACCACTCGACCAACTTTTATCCGACTTAACTTTTGTATTAATGGATCGGTAGAGAAGGTTCTGCGCTTTTTTTATACCCTCGTATTAAGTATTTAATTTCTGTTGCAAGGGCTGTACAAACAGACCCTTACGTACCGACACGTGCTAGCTAGTCGGGTATTACTGACTCTTGACAAGTACCGCGAGGGTGTTTTTGCGGGGCTACTGCTCCATCAACGCCCACCAGACCCTCTTACTATCGGAGGAAAAATAAAACGGTGTCAAATTCACTTTATTACCAATTTAATCGCGTAATAAATTCCCGCGGGGTATTTGGATCACCCGCACGTAAACCCTCACGAACGTATATCACGTATCGAGTTACGTGACCCAACGGTACCGACAGGGTGTTACTCCGATCCGGCTACCAAACGAGAGAAAAAAAAAAGTAATCTCGGCGGTGTCGAATCAAATTATATCCAATTATAGATTGAAATACGTTTGTTTTGCTTGTCACCCTCGGCCGACTCCGCGCTTGGGGTGTTAAAAATCGACTCTACTTCTTCTCTCCATGAATATCAACATATTTTTGAACAGACGTAGGGGATGAATGACTGGGTAGACGACGTTCGACGATGGTTCAATGGCGGCAGACTACCGTGTGGACAAAGAACAGTTTCGCACACATTCTCCTCGTCTACGTGACTCCGCGGATACCGCCGCACACGGTATGTACAAATAAATGGAAACACCGTGGTATCTACTTCTGCCGGGGTTATACATGGCCCTGTATGTATGTAGATGGTTATGTGGATTCGGTATAAGGCGGGATACGTACCAGAGGTACAGTTCGCGAGGTACGCGTTCATAAACATGCGGCTTCCAGCATAAAGTTTAAAATGGCAGCTCTACTGGAAGCGACGAGAGTCCGATGTAGGACGACGTGAAATAAAACGAGTATAAGCCAAGGGAATAAAAGTTTGAATGAAGAATGGTACCAAGCTTTATATTCTGCCCGACAGTTCGCCGTCTAGTCTCTACTTGGGTTCAGCTTTATCCATTCTTATTCTTATTCTTATCCTTATTCTTATTCTTATTCGTTCAACTTTTCAGACGGTCCTTGTATTATACGCGGACGTAGGCATGCATACCCTCGTACATATAACCCACTCTGCACTTCGCTCACTTTTAACCTCGGCGAAAAATTCGGCATTATTTGTTTGTTTTCGCAAAAGCCGATCTTAGCTTGAAAGAATTGACAACTCAACATTGATAAGTCCCTAACAACGAGATCCTGATTTCCTAATGATGATTTTCTCGTGACGAGCATGCAAATCCCACGAAGCCTCGTGAAGTCCAATTGAATATTGCGATGTCTTCCGAAGTTTTACAGAATCTATTGAAGTCTTTGGGATCTCTGAAGTTTGAAGTCTCTGTTTTTGCAAGCCTCGAAGTCTGATGTACGCCTATTTTTCGACGTGATTAATAACCCCTCGATTTTCTCCGATTTCCGAGTGAAGCCCCTATGGCTCGTTGTGTATGAACTCCAACCCCGGGTGCGGAAGTAGGTTCGGGTATTTAACAATAAAAGGTAAATGCGGTGCCGGATAAACCCTTAAATTTTTACTCCCGAATTAGTAGCGTGTTGAAGTCAAGCAGAACTCACGTTGGTATAATTTGGGTTACCTACCACTCAGCAAACGCAACTCGGAGGGTGGCCTTTTATCACCCCAACACGTTTGATGTTTTACTTTGAAACATTTTTTTTTCTCACTGCGATGAAAGGGTTCCTCGCGGATAACAAAACACCGCGCCTGTTCTCACAGGCATTTTTGTTCTTGTCCCTATTAACTGTGAGTGAAAAAATGAATAAACAAATGTAATTTCAAGACAAAGATGGCGGGTATGACGCCTAGACACACGTCTATGTCCTGTGGAAACACGAAAACAACGTTAAGAAGTTAGAACGCAAATACACGCCAGCTTTCGGTCTCGTGTTAATCTCAGTTTCTGTTTGTAAACCGCTAATTGGTAGACGGAGGAACCAACTGGGTCGTCGAACCTGGCCCAACGACCTCATCTGACGTCAATTAGACAGAGCCAAGGACTATAGACGCCGTTCCGCGGAATTCACGCTGAACAATCGATCACGGTTGTTTATTTATTTATCCGAATCCACGTTTAACATTTTAGTGCGGGTGTCGTAAAGCCTAGTATAAATATCAGCTGTACTGCAATAGTGGCGTGAAAATCTGTCCAACACACGTTCACTCGCGTATCTTTCCGCAGTGAACTTTTAGAGCGTGTTGAACTCGCGATATCTATAAAGAACTATACCAGCCCGGTACGCAATATGTCCTATTTCAAAGAACCCCGGTGTGCTCGGCTCGCTGAACGTTCTCCTGTGCGACTACGGGGGTAGGCACCTGGGTACATAGGTATATAGGTGTGTGCAACCTCGCGTCGTTCGCTCTGCATATATCGGAAAAACGAGAATGAAAAAAAAAAAAAGAAAAGAATGAAACGAGAAACGAGAAACGAGAGACGTGAGACGAGAGTGGTTCTGAACCACTGGCGCATAGTTCAATTTTCCTCCGTGTGCGTGTATGTACCTATCCGGATGTGCATCGCGTTCGTTGTTGGCTGCTACGCCGAAGCTACGGTAGTGTACCGAGAACGTGAGACCGTTCTTTGATCTTCGGCTACAGAGTTGCAGCAGAGTTCCTCTCGGTGATGCGGAGCCATGAGACTTCACACTTCGCACATCCACCTCCAACGCTGCGAGATTTATCTGACGTATATTTTTTGAAAGAGTATTTTTTCAACGATCACATACCGTTGATAAATTTACCTTCACAACTCGCCGGATTGTTTAAACGTTTCATATCGCATCCACGCCGAGATATATATTTTTTTCATTCATCTCGCTGGCTCATGAAAACGTTCGAATTTCTATAGCCTGAGGCGTATTTGATATCCGATTGGTGATATTTTGTTGTTTGCAGTGGAAATTCGACACGTTACGATACGATGAGGGAGTTGAGAGCCCCTGATCAAGGGTGCAAAATGTTTAGCTCTGATTGTGGGAGGGCGCTTAGTCTGAGGCTGCCCTAACCTAACAGCCCTTGTTTACGTTTATGGCTTCGCGTTTGACGATCGCGTGCTACCGACCACATCCGAAACTGCCGAGTCCGTCTCTCTCCCTCCCATTCTCGAATCTCGATGGCCGAGTTTTGCGTATATATCTGTACGTTTAGGGTAAGAATTGAGGGGGGAGCAAAGTGCTGGCAGGTGTGTGGAGAGACACCAGAATCGCAGTCCCCTAGCTGCGTCAAAACTCGGTAACTCCGTTCCGTCGCGTCCCTCGACGGAACTTAATTCGGGAATTATGCGAGTCCCGGAGCCGAGGGGAGCCGGGATCGCGAGGGTCCTCGGTTACGGGCGGCAGGGTTCTCGCTATTTATTGCCAATTTGCTAAATGAAATGTGCCGCGCTGAGGTATGACACCCGGAGAAATAGTACCCAATACCGGTACCCAGTATTCCACCCACAAAAAAACCTCTACATCCAAGTGAGCTCGTGAGTTCCGGCAACGTAATATCGATACCATTAGACGACGAACGACCCGGACCTCTGGCATTATTGGTAACACGATGTAACATAACGAAAGAATCTGTCAGGTTATTCGACATCCCAAAATACTAAACAACAAGAACTCGACCTCAGTACCCATTCCAGTTGAGACGATGGAATCTCAACTTTTTCTTATTTCTCTTTAGTACGAGAATCTATCGACTGATTTGACCAGAACCACAGTCAAAACATGCATAAATTGGGTTCGTCCAGTGAGCTTCGTATTGTCAGTTTTATGCCAGATACTGTACTATGGCTGGCGTAATTTCACTCACGAGAATGTCGCGCTGTTGTTGCCCCTAGCGGCAAGTCTGCAAACCACTGAAGCTCCATTGTGGTAACCAGTTCGTGTTGCTTTCCGCAGACCGTAAGGTGGCAGTATCTGCAGTAGACATCTATCGATAACTGATTTCGCTATTTCTGCAGTATGGCTTCGTTCGCAGAACGCAGAATAAAGACATCGATATGAGTATGTAAGGAATACCGACTGGTAGGGTGGAATTTTATTTAACAATTTTGATATATGGACTGGGTTGATTGAGATGGGCATGATTTAAGTATTCCGCGAATAATTCCCGGTCATGGTGTACACGTTGCAGAAATCCGCGTGGGAATAATCGGTTAATTGTATATCCGTTAATTAACGTATAGGGCGAGAGGGTTTCCTGGCCCGCGATATCAATTCCATTATTGAATGTTAATTTGCCCGAACGAACCCCGTCACCCGACAAAAGGGGTTGGTTGTTAATACACACACACACACACAGGTGCGAGTTATACGTCATCCAATTACAGGGACTCGTACCTATAGGTCGCCGTTTGCGATAGTGACGATAATGTCAATAAGTATAATGGGGGAAAATCCAACGCCGTAAACACTCCACCCCTCCAAGCGCTGCAGTCGGTATAGGCTATAGGGTGAACTGACTGAGTCATATTATGGAGCACAATAAGGTATGATATCGATATAAGTATAATCCATCTTACATCTCTCCATCTATACAATACCAATACTTTACCCTCCCGATTCGTCCGTAGGTACGGCAGACAGATAAAACCTTATATAGAGAGTCGTTATAACAATAACGACGATCGCGATATCCCGACGAGACTGGAACAGGAAAGGTGAAATAAAAAGGTAAAATAAATAGCAACGAGCATTGCCTTCGTCTTCGTATTTATTTACCCAAACATATTTCTATCTAACGATATTTACGTCATTCCTACCTGCGAGTTACACACCCACACACACTGCAGATATACAGTACGAAGCTCGGCTGAGGGTTGGGAACTGAGAAGGCTGTGCGGGGTGGGATAATAAAAAGATTTATTCGGCTTTTATCCCAGAGTTATTCACTTCTTTTCATCCGGGTAGAGAGAGTTCTTTTTTCCCCCCATTCCTCCCCCCCCCCCTCCACTGCCCCTTTATAAGTCGCCTGCACCGTCGAGTGGGGGCGGAGAACGAGGGATGCGAAGGTGGTAGCGTCTACGGATCAGGGGCAGAAGGGAAGAGGATCCTGATTAAAATATACGACCGGGGCTTGCAGATTTCTTATGCCGTCGTCTCGGGACGGGTATTCAAAGAATTTCAAATGAGGCTGACGTCGAGGGAACCCGGCAACATCTTTAATATATTAGATTGTGCTGCATCGAAAGACAGAAAAACGGATACCAGAAAAACTATAGCGGATTACCCGACTCCAATTCGACAAACTGTATGAAAATAATATTCTTGAATCAAGAGTTATCGATCCATAAAGTAACATTGTATACAGCTAATTTTAGAACTGCCGTAAAAATACTTTTTACGTCAGCTGTCTTGCGCAGTTCGAACTGCGCATCTCAGAACGCGCCGACGGTTTGTACTGAAAATATAACCTCTCCCGAACTCGTCAACTCGAATAATTTGTCTTCTAGGGATGAGAGGCCAATACATTGTACAAGTTACGAGACATCAAGTTCACCCAGAAAACTTATGCCTACAGTCGAATCCCGGGTTCTGACAGAGCTTTAAATCCCGGTCGGCTACGCCGCTGGAGAAGGTGTTAAGAGCGAATGTAACTCCTACCCGAGGCGTTTTCTCTCCACCGTTTCTCGGTCTCTCTCGCCCTATTTTGTCGACGGATTCCTCTGTGTACGGAAGCGTGGTAGCGTATCAGAGAACCCGTAGTTTCGCAGAGAGCGAGTGAGAAGGAGGGTTTCACAGGCGCGTTTACCCTGACGGCGCGTCGGATGAGCGCCGACGAACCGTTCTCCGTCAGGCGTGTCGACGAGTGTTTCTCTCCCTCTCGACTCCACTCGCTCTCCGGCCCCTCGATGCGATGCGGTGGTTCAGCCGGGGGTCGGGGCGGCGCGCTCAAGCGAGTCTGTTAATTGGACTAATTACAGTAATTACTGAAAGTTTCAGCGGCAGAGGGAGAGAGACGGTGGGCAGGAGTGGGAAAGGCGATACGCGTTACGGCTATACGGGTCGGGTGCCACTGCGGCGTTGCTCGGGTCGGGCCAGAATGGAGCGAAAGGGTATTAGCGATGACGTAACGAAGGCCACTTGTGGCCGCGTACGCGTGTTTTCGTGTTTGCTCGCGTCAAAGCTCTCTTTGATCAAATTAACGACTGTATCGAGGAGGATTAAGTCCCGCTTAAACTCTGCGCCCAACGTGATCAGATATCGTTGCCACGTTACGATCTCTGCTGTATCAGGATTGGCCCTTTACGATCGAATATTATCATCTCATACCGCAGCCTATGACCAAACTATACCTGTATGAAAGTTTGAAAGATTTTTACACAGTTTTATTTTCACCCGTCGTAGTTTCTGAAACTGGCCACTCGCCGTGCTGCACTGCTGCCGGATGGCTAGTCTGAACGAGTACACTCAATGTATCAGAGGACAGATGGTTCCGTGGTATCAGTTTCTGTATGCACTGGTTTGGAACTAGAAGATTCTTTTACTAGTTTGAGAGGCAGACTCCGCCCTGTGTTCATCCTAGTTCGGAATACTGCAGTTTGACAGAGGGTGAAACCGGCGAGATTGAAATTGAGAAGCTCGGGGTCGATGGCTGAGCCCCTCATTCCGGGGAACTACGTAGTTGGAAAAAGTTGCTATATATACGTAACTACTTATGTACCAGTCCATGTTACCTATGTAGCTATGTATAAAATTCCAGGGCTGCAGATCAGCGAAAGATGTATTTTATACGTATATATATATATATATACACGTAACACCGACGCCTTCCTTTATACATGAAGAAAAGGGCGCGACTCGGGGTGGAATACGTGCGGGGTTGAAGGGAAGAGGCGGAAAAAAAGTCCGCGCAATCTGATAATATTCCCATAGGAAAGTGCGATCTCCGAAATCCCGGCGGATTTTAGCGGAATAAAGGTTTGGCGGAATGGAATGAGAGGAAAGATGGGACTCCCACACGTAACAGTCAGCCTGGGACTGGGAACCAGGTACCGGGGATGAGGATTAGGGGAGGAAGAGAAAAAGGGGAGAAAAAGCAGTAGGAAGAGGAAGAGGAAGAGGAAGAGGAAGAGGAAAAGGCGTACTACCACGGTATCCGAACGAGTGTTGGTGAAAAGTGGGCGGGTTTTCCGCCGCCGAGATAAAAAGTAAACGACGAACAAGGGTACACACCCTCGCGAGGGCGACGAGGGGACGAGAGCCGAGGGCGAGGACCAGGACGAGGACGAGGGTGAGGCGGCCACCGCCAGACGTGCCTGGAATAAAGCCACCGGAATTACTCGAAAGTAGGTACGGGAAGGGTGGACGGAAAATTGAGGAAAATTAATTAATAAAGCCTACCCACTGTACGTAGATAGTCAAGTTTTCGGAACATCGGCTTAATTTTTTTCTTCCTTTCCTCATTTCGATTTTTCTCCGCCATTAGTTATGACCGAATCAAATTATCCCTATCTCGTTTCAATTACTCTCAATCTCATCTTCGAACCTGATACTTAAATATTTTCATCTGAATCTATACGCTGATCAATAAAAAAGGAGAAAATCATAAACGGCAGGTTGAATTACTGTCGTAACGATGACACGCAATCGAGGTGAGGGGGAGGACCGCACGCGCGCATAAACCGTATGAAATTCGTCACAATTTGCGGTAACTATCGGGTTCTGCACAATCCCCCATATCGCTGCCCTCATCCTACGTCAAACCCCCGGGGCAGAACCAAACAAGCTTGTAATACAGCCGTGGTTATAGGTGGGCTACGGCTACGGCTACGGCTACGGCTACGGATATAGGATGCACTCGACCACGGTGACCGGGTGGGGTGGGAGTTACCCATCAAAGTTGTGATTTCCATTACCAAGACATATCTGGATGGATCGCGCAGTCGTTATCCTGCACGGCGTGTTTAGTTCTGAACCAACCCGAACCCGAACCCCAACCCCGGGCGATGAGGGGTATAGTTCGAAAGCCAATAGACGCGGATAGATATACATTAAACTCTGTGTATATTGGTACCTACGTTATTTAACAGTCGGTACCTATAGCCTGCTTGTAGGCTTAGCTTTACCAGCCTAGCCTCTCGCCTCTCGGCTGTCTGTTAACGACCACGGGGCATTTGCGCGACCAGGGATATACCGATTGACTGATCACCATTTCCCCCGATACCCTGCGGTCGTAAGGGTTATTTCGGCAGAAGACGAGCCGTCCATTTCATTGTTAATCATAACTTTTACGATTTGGAATTTAATCGAACATTTGGATGGATCGAGTCTGATAATAAAATGTCGATATTCCTGACACTCGGAATGACATTTGTTATGTAGGTACGCACAATCGTCGGTAAACGAGTGCCTTGGACATTCGCCATTGCATAAATCCTCATATCTTAATCCTCATATCAAATCTCCATATCTGAAGCATGTTTTCGCTCTTAAAAAATAGTTTGCAAGTATTTTCAGAAGTGGACGTACGGTTCCGATTTCTAGTAAACAAGACCCCAGCCGAACCGCTGATCCGATTCGGATGAAATTTGCACAGAATACTATTCCTGCCATGAAGATGTGCGAACAAGCTTTTCAGCCCAATACCTCTTCCGGTTTGGAAACGGCAGTCGATTATTATGTCATTTTTACAGATATTGCGAAGGACTATGAAGTACAAGTGAAAGCGATGAGCTTTCTGGAAAGCTGAAACTGCAGGCTGGTTCGAGAGGGTATAACCACTTTGAAATATGATGTCCCAACCATTTCATAGGCATTTCATAACATGACGGTCCCAACTATTTGACGAGTTGGTACCCCCTCATCTCGATCATCGTGCAATGTCTGGTATAACGAATTACTTAGTATCTATCATATCCCGAATTTCCATAAATAGATATTCTTATCAGATAGTGTGTCGAATTTAGAACTTTTATGGGCATCATTTTAGTTGTAGGATTTACGGGTTTCGAGTCAGCCACGTGTGAGACCTTCCGTCTGATCGAATCTTGACGCGGAATATCCGAATTCAGGGATGAAAAATTTGGACAGTTGTTTTTGCCGGTGCTCTGAGTGGAAAGAAAATTTGACGTATTGGAGATTTCAAGGTCTAAAAAGCGTTGAAACGAGGTGGAGAATGGACATATGTACAGCCCCACACGTTGTCTCGTATAATAACGAGACTTTCTCCCCATTGACGAATGTCCATACAAGAATAACCTCGTTTTAGTCATTTTTCTCCCATCGCTGTGCTGTAGTAAAAATCATGAGTCTCGCTTTTCGTGCGCTAAAGTATTTGTCATTTTCCCTTGTTAGATAATATATTATCAGAGTCACGCACCAATCCCTCCGAAAACATCATCGCGATTTATTACTCAGATATTTCACCTGTAATATCAAAGTGATCAAAGAAGGCGAGCTCATCACATATGAAAAACTGACCTTGCACGTCAATAAATTTTTATAATTAAATATAATTTATAATATAAAATTTCACAATGATGATGGATTGAAAAAAAAAGTTGAAACTCATTCTTGCACGTGTTATTGCAATATGAATTCGTCGCAGAATAATTCTTGAAGGTAAACATTTGTGAAGACGGAGGAATATAAAATTCTTTATAAATGTCCAAGAATTTAGTGTCGCATTGGGTAAGAATGGAACCGAGTATATCCCGGTGAACATAACTCGATTCGAAACACAAGCCCATCGCTTTCGCGCTAATCCGAACTGCAGAAGAGGAGAGGAGGACTCCCTCGGGTAAGTACTTAGCGGAACTTTTCACTTAATCTTCTTTCGCTTCCGCGGCAGAGCTACAGTGGAAAAAGGGAGGGCTAGAGGGGAAAGAGAGGGAGGAGAAACTCTGCACGGCAGGGGCCGCGAGACAACGTTGAAATAAACGAAGGAATAAATAAAAGAAGGCGGAGAATGAATAACGGGGCGTAATAAGGGCAAAGTGCACCGGCGCTTTATTTCGCACTGCGAAACGATGCCCATGCGAGAGGGAGGAAGAAACCGGGGTGAAAAGTGGAAACAGCGTCGAGATCCTACTACAACCGAGACACCGCCGTGTGTAGATGAACCCTCTTCCCCTTGTAAGATACTGCGAGAGAATGCCGAGGCAGAGATAGCGAGAGAGAGGGAGAGAGAGAGAGAAGAAGGAAGGAAAAGCGGCGAAAATAAAGGCGCTAAACCAAATCATAAAACGAGGGTTAATGGCCAATAAAAAGAACGAAGAAGCGAGATATATATCCAACGTCGTTGGCGACGTTGGCGTCGTCGACGTCGTTGCCGTCTACACGGAGGCGGTGATGGCGGTAGCCTCGTTTATTGCAATTCTTTATAACCCTGCAGGATCCTTTGATTGAATTTGATACCAGGAAGAGGGATCTGATCTATTTTCAAACCGCTGCAATGTTCGATATAAAAGAAAATCACCCAAACTCCGCAAACAACCGACTATGTCTACACGCGAAGCAAAAGAGGCCTTATCAAAACAGCAATAAATGTGCGAAAATACACTTTCCGGTTTCATGCTCATTCACATTCCCAGCAACTGTATGTGGGGTATTTTCACTACTATCGCACACAATTTCACTGGATTGTTCGTCTTCTAATGACATATGTTGTAAGTTCTATGTGAAAGGAACATCTGTTAATTCAGAAAAAAAATTGTGAGACCGTTTTCTAAACAAAGAATACAAGTTTCGATCCTTTCATGGCGCTACCCACAATCAAAATGAAAAAATTGTTGTTTGTAACGTATAAATGTAGCTTGGGGAGGATATTAATAGTTAGGTGGATGGCATGCAGGAGTATTGAAAACAGCATTACTCATGAGCTCGCATAAATTTGAACGAATAATACGATGTCGATTGTGAAGTCTCATAAACTCATATTAAATTACATACACTTGGGATAATTGTGATGTCCTCAATACCCACGCATGCAATATTAATAATCATACTACTCAACTCAACCCAAATTTATAAGTACTGAATACCGATTTCCGAATGTTGTGGGTAGGATCATAAAAAGAATGAACAGTCCACGAATGGTT
Source organism: Euura lappo (assembly GCA_018257835.1). Lineage (NCBI taxonomy): Eukaryota > Metazoa > Arthropoda > Insecta > Hymenoptera > Tenthredinidae > Euura > Euura lappo. The sequence goes on along the minus strand of JAEUYN010000930.1, from coordinate 458,102 downwards.
GTATAAAACCTGTGTTGTTTTTGCAGCTTGTGATATATGTATTGATAACCAGACAACAGTTGGCCAAATTTTATGACAGAGTCCTGCGACATAAAAAAATTTATAAGAATAACAAAAATGTCCAGTCAAATGGTTCGTGGTTGTGACTGGATTACTCCATACATATCTGAATGTCATTCCGCTGATAGTGGCAGTGTTCTAAATCTGCTGAAACATTATTGAATGCGAAAATGAGGGTATGAGGTAATTACAGTATCCGCGTAACCACAGTGGCGGCGGGTATTTAACTCTGTACGTCATTGTGTGTACTTATAGTAAATCGAGCACTATACAGTTTCCGAGAATGATTGAAACCGCTGTCGCGATATAATAATGATGATTAACGTTGCGCTAATCCTCAATCCTTAATCCATATCCAAAGCGTGGGTAGGGTACTTATAATCAGCTGTAATTCCGAAGTCGTAAATCCAGCTCCTCTTGCGTCAGGAGTGTCATCAAATTTTCATTCATTAAAGACTGATTATGAGACACGTCGTTGACGGTCGATAAAATTGATTCAACTATTCGTCGTGTCCACGTGTGACGAGACGAAAAACTGCAGGCTGCGATATTACATATCCGTTCACTGACGTATACATATACTCGGAGTAAACCTCTTGTACAGATTGGTGCAGGGGTTCGACCAGAGTCATAAATAAATAAAGCTGACCGCAAATTGCAAAAAGTCGTGTGGCGGATAAAAATCGTCGTTTGTCCAGAAGCGAGAACCGGAGGAATAACAAAAAACGGATGCGTTGCGATGCGATGGAATTTCTCTGACGCTACATGTATGGGAAAAGGTTTTCTCCTCAGGATATGACCGTTTGTCGTGTTTCCTTCGGATACGGGATTGATAGCCTATGAACGATCTTATACGTTTTTTTTTTACCTATGAGACTGTGCGAGCGTTTCATGGATCTTCACGTTCTCGGATTTATGTTCAGAAGAAATAGCAAGCGATGTCTGTATTCCCGTGGCTTAGACACGCTCTCAACACGTGTTACCGTCTTGATATAGAATCCGATGAATCTACGATACATAAACTCGAGCAGATTTCCTTACCCCTCAGGCAGTGGCGTAGCCCATTTTTTCCCCCCTATAAATAAATGAATAAACGAATAAATCCTCGTTTATTATCGCTCGAGGATTCGGGCGGTAATACTTAACGGCTTTTAATCCCAATTCTTACGATAGAGTTTGAGCAACGATGTCTGGAGGTAAATTTATTCTGTGTCTTTTTGGCACAATACCTCCGGCACGGGGAAAAAATTCCACTTTTTCATCCCGAGCAAAAAGAAATCAGGGATTATCTCGACTGGAAGAAAAGTCTTTCAGACGGCCAAGTATAAACGGTAACTTATCGACCAGCCATCGCTTACACTAGAGATACCCTTCGCTGCCGAGGATGCTAATTTGAATTTACGTCTCTCGCAAGATTAACAAAAAAAAGTAGTGAGAAATTATTTGGAAAAACCATAACGCTAAGCTGGATAAAAAGTAACCATCGATGGTGAAGAAAATTCAATTTTGTGTTGATTTTGTATCTATTCGACCAATTAGTTGTTCCAAGCAAACGAAGTGTTAATAGTGGGACAATGATTGAGCATAAAAAAGGGAAATAAAATATTCATCGACTTTTTCCTGACTATCCCTGATCAAATGTCAATTTTCGCGTGACTATTCAATTCCTAATGATTGCCACCTGGTGACCAATTTCACACTATAGCTGAAAACGGAAAGCAAACCGTTGAGGTTATACCTATCCCATACTTTTCTATAGCCATTATATTCATCTGATCGATTTTAACATGTCATTTCTTTTAATCCTTATACAAACAATATTTTGCATTTCATCCATTTTGTACGTCAGCATTTTCGGAACAATGAATATAATGCCTGAAAACATGAGAGATAAGAGATAGGTATTTCTTTTTTCCATCGTGTAAAACCAGCCATTAGTTGGCGAATAGTCGAGGGTTGTATCGCCGAACGTGTATCATCAATGGCGGTGCAAAATAGTTTTTACACAAACAAGCCATGAAAATTAAGTCCAGTTCGATTTTTCCAATCGCTAATCATGATCCCTGACCACTGGCCACCATGTCGATAGAGTGGATTGTCTGGATGGCAATTTTTATTGTGTAGAACATAAAACGTACAAAACTGAAATCTGAATCCAATGAATGATGTAACATCATAATGTCAGAGTGGTAATCTAGTGATCGATCAATCACTGACATAGATCTTATCAGTAAACCTAAAGTTAGTTACAGGGTAATTAACGTCCCCCAAAGTGTTGCCCAATTCCGAGCATTCTTGCCATCAGAGGCTATTCCTCTTTATTGAATACGTATCCACAAGCAATGTGGCCACTAGGAATTGGGGGGCACCGCGCGTACACGTTAAATTGTAAATGGTAAATTCCGCGGGCGGGTGTCAGTGCGTTGGGGCGTTAGGGCGTCGGGGTGGTGGTATGAGGCTGATGAGGCTGTTGATACAATCACGAGGGGTTTGGCTCCACCACGGTAGCATCAAGCATCAGAGTTGGGGGCTATTACCAGCCCTTGCCAGCATCCGGCTGGGCAACATTACCGTACTCGCCGTGCCAGCAGCCGTGCTAACCGTGTGTATGTTCAACACGCCATTCCATGTTGGCGTACCCTCTCCCTCCCCCTCCCCCTGCCCCGTGCCCCCCGACCTTCGCCACCTTCTCCCTTCTCCACCGAGGTAACGCGTTGAACATGCTGTCACAGAGGCGTCGAGCACCTGTTCCGTCGAAATTGACACGTTGTCTTTCCATCTCTCTCGCTCTGCGGTGTCGGTTTTAACGAAGGTCTGCTGCAGAAACCGTGCAGGTAATGTAATGGAAATTCTGGGATTGATTTCGGGCACATCGCCATCGAAAAGAGAAAAAGAGGAGAAGAGAAGAAGGAGGAAAGAGGGAAGAGGGAAGAGCTCTACTCGTTTCCAGGATGATCGGGTTCGAGGGGGCGTTCTCGGAAATTGCGATAAGTTAAGCAATATATCGAGGGGGATAAAGGGTCCGTTCGAAATCCGTTCACCGCCAGATGCAGGCCAATATTTCTACCCGGAAGGCGGACCCAGTGGTTCTCCGTTCAGAGATGCTAAATTTTAGTCCACCGAAAGCCCCTCGGTATTATATGAGACTGCTGCAAGCTCGTGAAACTCTTGGTGTACGGTAGACTACGCGAAAGCATCGTTGTCATTTCACGTCGCCGACGTACCTAACCCTCACCCTCGTCCTCACCTTCGCCCTCGCCCTCGCCTAACTTTCTACATTCAACCGCGTATATACGGTGGATACATACACACGGGGTGTGGAATTTAGGTACTAAAGCTACGTGCTTGCGGTTCAAAGACGAGCAAAGGGATAGGAAATACTCAAACGGGTAGGAAACACTCTCCGCGTTCTCGCTCCTCTCACCTCTCGCCTCTCGAACCATTCCCGCTAAACCCGTGTACACCACCTACATTTCGTATTCTGGTATACATCTATCTGCTCCAGAATCTTCCTCAACCCATCCACACCGAGAGACGGTCTCCGTAATTCGACGCTGGCTTTCGCCACATTGTATTCCTCGAGTCTGGCCACACGAAAACAGGGCAGGATGGCGAGCGGCCAGTTTCATCGAATACACGGTTAGTCTTTCTAAAATAACGGAGGAATCGGTGCACGGATCAGTGGGTTTCCGTGGCCGCAGGGAAGTCAGGGTTCGGGTTATCCGGGGCGAACTGTCCGGACGTTCACGGTTCGCTACACAAAGGTTCTGTACAGGATTTGTTGAGCTACGTCAATAGCACTAAACTTGGAGCGTTCCTCGCTCCAGACTCGGGGCAGTCGTACGCGACTGGAATCGTCGATAGAGCTGAAAGCGCGGCCACTTTGCTACCGGGTAATTAACGGGTCGTCGAACACGGGGTGAGGCGTCAGCCGAGCGAAAAGCGATGTTAGAACCTCGTTTGTTCGACACCCACATATCCTCACCCCTTGGTCGAATCAATTTCTGACGTATGTACGTATTCATTCGCATTGGAAGTTTTCTGCAAAGACTGTACCACGCTATTCGTACACGAGGTAATGAAGTGGCAACACGAAGCTCACGAGGGGTTACCGGAGTTTGGGGGAAAAAAACCTCGTAGCCAAGGAGATTGATATAGTAGCAGCGGGATGGCGGCGTCGCGAAGTAATAGAAGACAAAACCCGGTTCCAACGGAGCACAAAAAAGTATGAGCCAGAAAGAGGATGAAATAGGGAGGAAATAGTTGCGAGGGGTCTCGGAGGGCAGGATAGGGGAGAAAAGCTCCGCGGTGAGTCTCTCCACGGTTCCGCATTTCCTTTTTCGCAATTTTCCAACCTCGGCATCTGCGGCTTCCCAAGGCTTCCGAAGCCGCCGTAACCACCACCACCGCTCCATACACGCTGTGTATACATACTTGCTTGTACAACACTATCGCCATTCTTCTATCTTGTGTCTACCTAGACCATGGCGCAGACAAATTTTCTACATGTTTATTTTTATTCCACTTTATTTACGTAAAATATATTCACGGAGGCATCGCAACGCTTCGCTGATCAAACTACATTTTCCCTGCGGGTTTATGTATGTACTGCATAGCGATTTTGAAAAATGGCTCTCCGAGAGAAGATTATTGCACCATCCCTTCAATAATTCACTCACAGTTTCGAATTCCGATTGGAACATGACCCTTAATGAGAAAGGTTCATATTGCGAGGTTGTTTATGTATGGTGATACGTTCACAACGATTCTGATATAACGCAGAATCAGCAAAATAAGTTTTTCTTGTATGTGTTCCAGAAAACACAAACTGCTGAATGGCGAAAACGCATTTGAACAACATTTTGCGCGAAAGTTCGAATAAGCCAAGTCATGTTTTGGATAATTGAGGCGGTTCGGACGATTAGAAGAATTGACCGTGTGGTATTTTTCTTGCGAAGCGGAGTCCCGTGCTTCCATGGTTCACACAGTGGGTATAAGCTGGAGACTAACTAACTATGACTAGCTCGTCTGGCAGAGCTCGTCGCGTGGAAATTCACGGATCTTAGATACCTAATTAGTTTATCTAGGTATAATCTTGCACAGTTAACACCACGACCGGCTTCGAGGGCAACGCGCGACCCCTATCCAACTAAATCCTAATTAAGCAGGGCTGGCGATGTCGAGCAACCAACCAACCAGCCCGAACCCTACCCTACCCCACGAATACACCTCCGATTCTACACACACAGCTAATTCTCATTCAAAATAAGCGGCTATACGTCATTACTTAGTCCTCTTCTTCCCTGCTCCCCGAACTGTGAAAAAAAATCGGCAATGACATTTTAAACGATACTTCCAATTAGTTCAACCCAAATCTTGACTCGGGACGATATCGTAAACTTCTCGAAGCACAAATTTTATGAGAACCGGAAGAGGCATGATTTTTTGGCTAGGCTGTCACGGTGTAGGGTGAAGCATACTAAAACCATAGATCATTGGAAGTTTCACAGTGAGGCCAATTGTCCTATCAGAACTGACGAAATCTCTGATCAAGAATCATGTTTCTTTTGAAATTTTGAACTGATAGTAAATAATTATATGAAAACACCGCTTCACCCCGAGGTCTGCTGTGCCCCGGTCCCCCCTATGTGCACTGTAAAAAATAATTGTGAATTTATTGCACATTAATTACACGAAAGTTTTGTAGAATTGTAAATTTAGTATAGCAAAGTGAATCGCTTCACATGTTCATGGTGGCCACTTTTTTGCGGAAAAAAAATTCCCTGACATTCCCTGACATAAATATAATTTTTCCCTGACTGAAATTTGGACGAATTAGAGGTTATTCAACTATGTAATAATAATGCTCTAAATCCATGGTGTCGCTGGGGATCTTTTATTCTGTCTTGTTTCGTATGACCATGAAAATTCCTTTGCTTTTCCCTGACTGTTCTTCGGATTCCCTGACTTTTCCCTGATTTCCCTGTTTTCCCTGACGAGTGGCCACCATGATGTTCTCTGAATTTATGAACAAATTTTATTATTAAACGTAAATTCGTCATATTTGTAAATTAATTTTACTAAAATTTAAAGTGATTTCATGACTCCTGTATAAAACTTCCAACACACATATTTTTTAGAGTGTGGCAAATGCATAGAACGTGAGTGCTATACAGTAGAGCGTCGCCATTTTTGAGCACTGATTGGGGCATGGAGGGTATAAAGTGATCTTGACGATCCAATAACCCGTAAGTAGGTGAGTATTATAGTATATAGTATACTAGGTTGTAGGCACACACGTGATCCTCGAAAGTGCTCGGTGGTATGAAATTAATTTTTTTCTTCTCCCAGCAAATAAATTCTGAACAGCCCTTGTTACGGGCTCGTACATAATGTAACGTACTTGGTACGGCTGACGAGGGGTCCTCGATGTAACAATGGATGTAGCCCACGAGTCCCTGTAATGGCAATAACCAGACTCAAGGGTCGTGGGAGGGTGGGTCCCACCGTATTTGTGATGTATCGTTTCGCTGCGTTTAACGGTCTAGCCGCCGTACGTGGGGGGGGGGTGGAATTGATTTTCCAAGGGGGTTACTTCGCGAGGGCTGTCCTCCGCCTTAACCCCGCATCCACCCCTCTTCGGGGTCTAATTATATTTTATGGTCCCCTTAAATTTGGCTCTGAGGCATGAGGCCACCGCGACGGCAAAATAACCCTCGCTGTAATACATATTACGTTGTGATACGGATCACTCTCCCTCGCCAAATATACTTCACCCTCGATTCAGATCATTTACACAATGCACCGCGAGCCATTACCCGGATGCCTCGCTTCCTCGACGGGCTTACCTATCCCATTTACATCTGACAATAAGTGAGTGCCGGGTCTAGGTGACCGGAAGACACGTGCGACCTGTGATACAACCTGTAATTTTCTGCGCAAGCCCCTCGAGGGTGGTAATTCCCGTTTATAACCACTCTAATGAGGGATCAGGGGGGATTGTCAACAGCTGTTCTCTCCCTCGTTTATTTTTTTCTGGATTTATACGGGTGGTTATATCCTGAAACTCTGGTCTGGTGCCATGATAGCAAACATTTTCATAACTCCACGATTTAGTTTGATCTGATTGAAGAATAAAGCGTGTGCGGAGGTTGGCGAGGGAGGAAATAACCGAATCGCTGCACCGTCAGCGGAGGATAATATATTGGGTTATCCCTCTGGATATAGAAGCGAATCTTGAATTTTATTTCGACCAATATCGACGCTCCGTATGTGCGGTTGAACGGGGATCGAAGGATAATATAAGCCAGATGTCAGGCTGCTCGGACGTACCGATGAAACTACCAAAACCGTTTGGACATCGGTGTATAACTGCACAGCAGCACCACTAGCTCCGGTACCAGAGAACCAGTATCAGGCAGCCGTTGAGATATCAGCTGGCAGTTGTTCAGAAATGCTCGACACGTCGATATACCGATTGGCATCTCAAAAGCACAATCTCTATATACTATCTCACTCGACTCGACTCTATACTGGGACTGTGTGATGAATAAATGGATAGATATGTACAGGAATACAGACACACACGCACACACGAATTTTAGTGTATAATGTAGCGATCCAATTCACGTTCTGTGCAGCATGCCTATTATCCGATTGAAAAGTCGAGAACCCTGTCTTTCAAAGCCTGTAACTAGTCGAGTCGAGGAAAAATATATCGGAACAATATTGGACGAGACAGAATGAATATAATGGTTCGGACGTCTCCAACGATTCTTCAAAGGGACTCATTTGATTTTCCAGTTATTTCAATCAGAGTGAAACAAACTTGCGGAATTTTCTGGGCTTTTAGCCAACGATCTTCTAGGCGATACATTTCTTGGGTAATAAGAGGCGAGGAAAGGAAACTTATTTGCTCAAACTCTAACACATCATGTTTATGAAGAGGTTGTGATTAAAATGTGAGATTAAAGCGCGAGCGAATGGACACTCAAGCTTATGGTCGATTTTCCGAATTCATCAATCGCGCTACAAATTTTCGCAAGAAATATTTGTCATTGTAGGAGTTACGACAACGAATTGAGGAAAAACTTGACGACTATTCATGACCAATACTCATCGTCAGTGTAGTTGCGTTGACCAATGTACCCTCCTTATACCTACGTTGGAGAATACGATCTGGAATTACAAATTATTCACACTAAGATAGGAGTGAGGATGTTTATGTATTTCAGATATGTAGAATACGAATAACGGTGGGCGGAAGCTGTGTCGTGCGGCAATAGCTATAGGCGTAGGTAAAAGGGATCAGGTATATGTGATATAAGAGAAACAAGCCTAGAAAGCGATACCATTTCGTAGCAATGCGGTATATATGTGCATATATTTCTCTCCTAGATATAAATTGTATTGTATATTTTACGTATGCAATAGAAGCTCGCAGAGGTATCGTACGCTTGAACCGATACCCGCGTCCGTCTTTGCGAGAGTGTATCGTATCCGTACATATCCAGAAATACATCTACTCATGGGACGCAGTCGGCAAGCGGCCTTCCGAGGCCAAATTTGACGTGGAATTGAAATATTCATAACAGGGAGTCCCGCGATGTCGCCGCGCCTCTATAGTCCATATTCCTTCGACGCTACGCGAATTTACATTTTATTTCAAACTCCAGGACTCCGCTCAACTCCGCCATCATCCAACTGAACGCAGCACTAGCCGAATGGACTCGAACAGAAAAAACTTTCTCGAGAGTTAAGGGGACCGGTCCAGCTTCAATAAGATAAATTCGAAAGGGTAACCACTCATCGCCTTCCACCCAACTTCAACACTTCACGAAGTCAACTGACTCCAACCAACTTTGAAGGACTCCAACTGGAATGAAGTGCGTTCAGCTGACTTCAACTGACTTCGAGTACCATCACGTGACTTCAACTGACTGAAAGTGACTTTGAATGACTTCAGATGACTTTGATTGGCATGAACTGACTTCGACTGACTTCAACTGACTTCGGACCGACTCTCCTCTTGAACAATTTGCTCGTGGATCGAGTTTTTCTCACGTTGTTCCAGTAAGGCTGTTCTCACTTCTGAGTATGTAATACACGTGTCACTTTATGTGTGCGAGTTGGTCTCTGCCCATATATGGTTGCGCGTACCTTGAGTACCGACCGCGTACATTGCAATCCGTGGTCGACCGCATTCTCGGCTTCTCCATCCAGGTTCGAGGATAGTTTATAGGTGATTTGGTCCGCTTCTGGCTTTACCAAGCCGCGAATGGTAGACGTCATTTCCTGCCGCGGAAACGCGAGCAAATCGTCATCGCACGGTGTAACTCGACGCAGGGTTGTAAGCCGCTTACACCATACGCGTGTTCATGTAGTCACACGCGTGTGTGGTGCCAGGTGTGATAATAGCTCATATTCAACTGAGGCGTTGTATTTGCCAACTTAACAAAGGTGACATTAATTAACTGTTTCACAATATTTAATACGTTCGTTTAAACAGCCACTTAACGACGCTATTTTACAATAACCCTTCAGAACTTTCCACACATTGTTCAACGTTTAAAAAGCCAGATGGATTCTGCATAGTGAATCACGTGTTGAATACAAATTTGATGAGGTCGGGATCAATTGAATCTCATAAAAAGACCTGATGTCATCGTTTGGATTCCGCAAAAAAGTGATGTTCGGGAGTTTGGACGCGCCAATATTTGCGTTCAACTCTGAATTGGAATGATAAGCAATAATTTTTTGGGTCAAAGTCATTCAAATTGGGTAAAATTGATTAATTGAAATCGAATTAATTTCTTAATTTTCATTTTTCTTCAAATTCAACTCAGTTTCTCTCAAATTCAATCAAATCAATTCAATTCTCTCCTCCAGTAATCCTCGATATTTTGCCTAAATTCGATTTGTTTTAACAATACTCGATACAGTACTCGAATTCAATTTCATATTCGAACATTCAAGTCCTTCACTTATATTTCATGCCAACTCAAACCAATTCTCAGTAATTCGCCTGTTTTTCAGCAATTAAATTAATCCTCGTCACTTCATGAACCCAATTGGCAAGTTAATTCGACGAGTTATTTTCCCTATCGGTTGCAAGTGTGCAGTAAATTTTAGAACGATCAAAATCATGTAGCACCGCATTGGTATGTGTCCATAAGCTTCGCGATTTAAAATCGTGCTGAAATACCAGCTGCGTTGGTATCTGATTCGTAGTCAATATCTTTTAGGTATTCAGGATAACTTGGTTCGAATATTTGTTAGACAGGATAAATATTCATGAAAGTTTAGGTAGTTGGTATATAGCTGCTCTATACCCAAACTCGATGTATATTATACCAAATAAATTCAACCGTCGACGATATAAAGTCCGCGAAGTAATATCATTTCGTCAGCAATAACCTAGCATAATGTCACGGAGGTATGGTTTCAAAATTCCGCCCACAATTGCGGTCAAATGAGACGTTTTAACGCAACGCGAACGTCACGAATGCCTGTATATATGTATATAATCTACATCTCTGAAACTGAATATTCGCGTGCCTGCGAATAATCCAGTTCATTGTGATCAACCGTTATTCGTACGATATCACAGCATTAAAATCTAAAAAAAATATATATCAGGAATTTAACACGAAGCGTACGAAACAATTACACAGGTTTGTAATTACACGCGGTGCGGACGACCCACCGGGTCCGTCGTAACGTGTAACCACCTTCGGTGCCGGGGCAGACCTTCGGCTCTAAAGAGAACAGATTGTCAGCGCATACCTAGGATGGTTTCACGACGGGATCTTGGTGGCTGGTATAATGCCCATAGGTACACCGGTTCGGAGGTTGGTGATCATGGATACCAACGCTGCTGTGGATGTCGACGAAATTCCCCGGGGCGCTGTGGGACCAACGCGAGGCCTCTTTTACGAGGAGAAAAACAGAGGCCAACCGGAGAGATGCCCGTAACCGACGATAAATCGTTCAAGGTAGAGGCAGAAGTGGTGCACCGCCACGAGAATCAAACCGTCTGCCGCGCGAGCAAGAAACGATCGCCACCGCTTTTGGCCGTCTCCGAATCCGCAGATTTCACTCCCAGGAATCCAGATCGACTCATCAGATTATACTCGCATAACGTTCAGATTCTCGGGCATCCAGTTTATAATGACCAAATGATGATTAGGAACAGATTTACTGGACAATCCTAAAAATAATAATTTCCCGGGTACTTCATAGGGGAAACATGGCGCTGATAGTACAGACTTTCCTTCAGCCACACCCACAGGTCGGATCCCAGTACACTTGTTGCAGGAAAGTAGCTCCCAGCTTACGCCGCGGAACTCCACTAGGCGGCGCTGTCAAACTACGAATCTAGCCAAGTGGCGATTCACTGGAGAAGTCTTTTTCACGCTGGTTTCCGAAGCAAAGGGGTACTCGCTTCGGAAATCAGTTGGAATCAAAATGAAACCATAACATCGCCTTAGAGTTGGTTTGCCCTACAGACCATCCTGAAAATACCGGAAATGTCGACTTCGAAGCCTAATGACTTCTTTCAGAAAGTTCATTTTGATTTAGTGGATCACTTTTTCTGAAGTGAGATCTATTCGCAGTAATTGTCATCCTCATCGTGGAGTTGTATTATAAAAACCAATTTTGGTACCAAATGGTCTGTAGGACAAACCAACTCGGAGGCGACGATGAGGAGAAATCATAGCCAAAACTATCCGAAGTTAGTCGGTCAAAAAAAGCTGAAATACTTCGAAATCCGCATACATGAAATATATGTAATTATTCAAAATCACGAAATCACTTATACGTCTGAGTTGAATAACCCGCTTCGCTTCGGAGGCTTTGAGAGTCTTCAGAACTTATGGGAATCCTTGGTCATTTTTTCAAAATTCTCTAGAATTTATCGGTTTTTTTTTTTTTGGTGCTTTGCTCGAAATTCTCTGAAACCCCTTGGAAAACTTTGCCAAAATCTCTCGAATTTTTTGCAACTTCCGAGTTTTTCGGAGTCACTATGTAAGTCACTAGTGTAGCCAATGGGAGTTTCTGGATATTCTTGGAAATATTTGGAATTCTTCAAAATCCTTTTTGGTATTATTTCACATTTTATGATAGGAAATCGAAATTCACTTTCATACTTGTACTAACCGACTGAATAGCAAGGGGTCAACCAATTGCAAAATCTGGTGTGGGTAGACCCTTTTCGGATCTTATCATATCTCTTCAGATATCTACTTTTGATCTTTCAAAAGCCCTGGAATTTTCTGGGAGTTTATGGAATCTTTGGAAATCGTTAAAATCTTTTAAATATTTTTAAATCATTTGAATTTTTAAAAAATCTCTCAACATCTTTGAGATCTCTCAAAATCTTTTGAAATCTCTTGAAACCTTCGTAAACTTTCGAATTATTCTGAAATCTTTTTAACCTTGCGTAATCTGCAGGGGTACACAAAGTGACGAGTGGTCAAACCCTCGACGAATACAGCTGACTCGCTACTGTAGGTATAATACGGTGGATGGCAATAGCCTCAAAAAAGCAAAATGTACAGAAGCGTATTCGGGCGATTGAATAAAGGGGGGAAGGTTATTCCACCACTTTGCTAAAAGCGTCTTGAAAATTGTTGAAGGTCGTAATTCGTGAGTCGCTATAGGTGGTTCCTCCTCCCCTCAGCCCTAAAACTATACTTGATCACGGAGTGAGTCTTGGAAGGGTGGGATTATTACGTGCGGCGGGCGGGGGGCTAGGGTAACAGCGAGGATTAACTCCGTGTAGTTAATGACACCCTTTTTAGCTCGTTATATATTTCAGCCCCGTTGTTTACGAGTTGAGAAAAGTAAGGTGTTACGTTACGAGCACTGTGACCCAACCAACCACACAACCCGGGGCCATGGAGTGTGTGGCTGTACGTATTCCCCGCGACTTATTCCCAGCTGTGTACTCGGCGTCCCAACTGCCAGCGCGATATCAGTACACGCCAGTACTACTACTCCACCACGTAGAGTTATTTGCTGTTTCTTTCCAGGTAGTTTTAAAACTAGGAGTACCCATTTTAAAGCTAACGAGACCCTGTGTGTGCGCTAAAGTTCGTGACTTGGCTTTCAAATACTTTTTCCACTCAGCTCCTGCTGGGTCGCGTCGTTCCAGCGCGGGAAAAATAGTCAGGTTATGAAAGAATTATATTTATTTTTCTCACTAGGCTTCATGCCTGGACTATTATTTTTTCTTTTCACCGCGAGTCGCCTTTCGCGTCAACGACTGACCTCGCATTTATTATTCGCGGTGTGGCGCCCCGCGTTCTTCATGTTGTTCTTAAATTTCAACCTGTACATTGTATAAGTTGGCTTCGAGTGCTGGCTGAGAACATATCGACATATCCGAGGCCTGTGTCGTCTTTCTAATTTCAATTTCTGTACGAGCACTCAAACTCTGTCCTTCCAAAAAAATACCGGGAATTCGAAATTCAATTTACAGCTGAAAACGTCGGAATCACCCGAAATTTTATCCCTGAAATAACGTTCGTTAAAACTCAGCGTGAGAGTTTGAAAGTTTTCTGCACCCCGCGACCTCGCGTGCGGCTCAGCTTAGCGGGTAGCGGAGCAATCTCGCACGCAGAAGGTTTGACAGGGGCGGGGAGGAAGCGACAACGGTACATTATCCGGAGATAATATCAATTCGGGCCAGTAATTCTGTAAAGCCTTCCCATCCCCGCGTGGACGGTGAACCGCGTCTATACTCTGGGATCCAACGGACTGTCGTAATGGAAGGGCTATTTGGTAGTTCGAGGAAATTGGACGCAAAAGCCAGTCGAACGTGTCAATTAGCTGGACTGGAGACACATTGCTCTTCGCCAATCTCATCAGCGTCCGGTTGCTAGATGACAGATAAGCGCTCTTTCCCCGCAGTCGCTGCTTTTATTTACGTGTACTTGATAGATCGTCAATCTCTTTTCATTTTCTGGTCCTCGTTCGCTTTTATCTTCCATTCTCATTCCGCAGTAGTGTTTAAGGGGACCGGTACAGCGTGCTGATCCAACTAATTCTGCATACTCCAAAAATCATTAATATCTTATCCAAAGTTCAATTAACATCGAAAAATGGACTTTTTTAAAATCACTTGTCATAAGGTTTCAGGCACTCGATTGATTCGATTACGTCTCTCGAAGTCTCATTTTTTTTCGGAGAGCAATTCTTCATGTTGTGAATGAGAAAAACTGAGAAAAATAATTATGTGATAAGTTATGGTCAGTTATCGAAATTTAGCGACAATCTAGTCACTCTTTTGCTGATTACTTGGCCCGATTTTTTTTTCTTCAATTCCCCTTATTCACACGATGAGAGATTGCCCTCCCAAAAAAAAAAATTAGAGACATGGTCGAATCAACCGCGTGTGCCTGAAACCTTACGACAAGTGATTTATGAAAAAGCGTCAATTTTTCGATGTACGTGTAATAAAGTTTGTATAAGATATAAATGATTTTTGGAGTATGGAGAATTTGTTGAATCACGCTGTACTGGTCCCCTTAACATTCGTGGATGCCGATTGATGTTCGTCCTCGATATAAACACAGTCTGCAAACCTAGTTTATCAAGAGTCGATCGGTGGATGCGATACATGTATCGGAATCTCTCAGGTTATGATTGGAACTTTATAATAAGTTTCTACTTTGATAAATAGCAATTGGAACCAATTGTATCTATTAATTCTTCCTGGATCGATTCTATCGCGCTGTGTCACGTTTCGACTCCAATGGATGGGATAACGGGGCAAAGCTTCAGGGTGAAGTGGCTAGTCGATATCAACCAGTGTTTTTATTACTCCAAACATTCAGATTATTATGCGATGGAAACGGTGTATCATTCCGGAAGTGGGATGGATGGACCGGCGATCACCTCTTCTATGTAAATTCATTCATTATCAGAGACAACATTTGCTCAAAGAGTAATTCATACGCAGTTTCAAGTTTCGGGGCATGTTGTATACGTACCGAAAATTGTAACAATATTTACAAAGCATACAATATGCGCAAACATGCGGTCGCCCGCGTTCAAGACGAAGGATAATAAGAAACACTCAGACGATTTTTAGTACATATATACCTCCAGGTATGTACGATATTTGCACAAGGTCTGAGATCGCCGGACCTACATCTACAAGGGCACCGCACACCGAGTAAATATTGTCGTTTTAGGCTCATTTTATTATAACGAAAAACACAATATCTTCGGGTCGTTTGGGTGGAGGAGAGTGAGCCTGAATTTTTATCCCGAATGCCCGAAAATTCGTTTTCCCAGAGGAAAGTGGACCCGCGTCTTCTTAATTAAGGAAGGGTCGAGAGCGAAGAACCCGAGGGCGATTTCCCCTCGTTGTCGTCCCAAAGTCTGCGGCCGGGGTCTTGGGAAGTAGACGATGAAAAAAATCCTTTCAATTTACCAACTCATTGAGAAGAGAAGCGGGTATATGTATATAGCAACGCGGCATTGTGCGGCGAATACCACGAGCGTTAAAACGTGTGTTTATAGACAGTTGATGTGAAATATCGAAGAGTATTTTCGTGAACTTTTCTCCCGCAATATATTTTTCTCACACCCGGTCGCAAAACACTATTTTTCGAGTGTGAAATTTGCAGTACGAGCCGAAGGCGAGTGTACTGCAATCACACTCGTCAAAATAGCCTTGCGCCCGTGTTGCACACGATTTTTTTCTCAACACCTGGTTTGCAAAAATGCTTCTTTTCAGACCGAGTGAGCGGGCGCAAAACGGAACTTTGCGCCCGAGGGCAGGAAAAGAGTCGTTTGCGCCCGCTTTAGGCGGGCGCAAAGCACATTTCCGCCCGAGGGCCGAAAAGATCTGTTTTGCGCCCGCTCAAGAGGTATGAAAAGTGGCATTTTGCGACCGGGTGTGAGAAAATAGTGTTTTGCGCCCTTGATACACAATGTACTAATCCACCGCCACCTCAATTTCCATTCTTATTTCACATTCGTCAGCTTTACGACGACCGACTCGAAATCTCCGGCGTTGGCTCGGGGAACAGTTTGTCGAGGCGCGTAAATTCTCAGTTTATCGCCATAATCTAACCCAGCCTGGCTGTAGGTAGGTATACGGAGCTCCGGACCGAGAGAAGGGAATCTCGCCCAAACTCTGCCCTGCCCCTCGTCCCCTCCCCCGGCCCCAAAAAGTCGTAATAGAAAAGTATATTTTCAATCCGGCTTAACCGCGCAGGACCCTATACAGTTGAGTGCCGCGGGAGTCGGGAGAGGGTCGAATAAACTTCGCCGTCAGCTAGCGCCGGTAATACATAGAAATATGCTCGTTGATGGCCTTAGTCACGCCGGAGTCAGTCCGACGATATGCGTATAAAGCCGTGTGATGAATTCCGAAAGGAAATTCGAATCAACCGGAAATCGAAATTCATACGCACCCGGAGGTAGCAAAAAATATACGAGCTATTGAGAATAGCGATTATAATCAAGATCGAGGTGGTGTTTGATTCAATTCAATCGCGTGTGTGTTAATCTTTGATTCCTTAATGCTGATTAATCTTCACTGGTCGTTACGGTTGATTCGTCATCCGCGTTAAGGCGTATCTTTTTTTTTTTTGTGAATGTATGTTTTTTTCCTGTTTGCGAAAAGACGCGCCTTTGTTACCTCTCATACCTAATAAAATGACATAGCTGTTTTCGAAAGAGGTGTAAATTAGCAGCGTAAATACATTCGATACTCGGCTTCGTGAAAGAGGATAAAGAAAAAAATATCACAAGTTCGAAGAACCTTCTGAGTAATTTGCAAATTTGCATATACGGTTCTCGAATTACACGCTCTGCAGCTTGATTTTCGGTGTACGTTTACACACCGCCATGGAACTCGAACTTTGGGTATGGAGGGGGAGGTTGACCACGCAGGAATTAGAACACCGCGATTAATACCGATCGATGGTTTAGTTTTACAAATAGTACAGAGACTGACGCTCGGTGATTAAAAGAGGTATGCCGCGGGGCAAGCGTCTCGAGAGTTAATTAAAACCTCTCTAATTATTTATAAACAGTCATTTCTTTCCGAGGCGATAATAAACGTGTAATAACGCCGTATGAAAGCCATCGGCACACCCGATTGGACCGCACAAAGAGATTCCGGCGTTTCTATTCGCCGACAAAACCTTCCGTCCCGAGGTCCGCGCGGACTGAGTCGAGTCCTCTCTCTCTCTCTCTCTCTCTCTCTCTCTCTCTCTCTCTCTCTCTCTCTCTCTCTCTCTTTCTCGTCTCTTTCGCTCGCCCAAACCCCGGGTCCCTGGCGTAATCTGTAAATCCTCAGCTGTGCGGAGCGTAGAAGGTACAAGTCCAGTGGAGTTGCCTGAACCGGGTAGAGGATCTCTTCTGGGTTACGGCGAAGGAGCTGAAGCCGGAGCCGTAGCGGAGCTGTGGAATGAGAGACTCGAGTTTGCCCGGAGGGCCAAGAGGGGAATAGCGAAGGAGGAGGGACGGAGAGACGTAGACGGGTGGATTTCTTTCAGCCGATAAAAGCCTCGCCCCGCTGCCCAATATTGATTTGACTCTAATCTGTAGGGACCCTCGTCATCGGTAAAATAAACCGCCGAGTATAACTCCGACGGATAAGTGTCCCGCACTTTGCCACCTACGGATACGAGGCGCGATCTGCAGTCCGAGTTTCTTCGCATCGATATATTTATCACTCTGACTCTGACCAAGTATCGGACATGGATAGCTGTGTGAATTTTTTCTAAACGCATTTTGGTACACTGCAAACTGACGACAAATTTCACGTAAAAATATCAACAATTGTAGGAGTGATGGGACTTTGAGTCCTCCTCAAAACGTCTACACTTTTGGCTAAAAATCGGTGTGCAGAGATAGTTGAGAAATTGCAAACAGTCAATGCTTTCAGAATTTCGATATATCGCTCATTGACGAAATTCCGGCATTCCAGCTCGGGCATTCCATAAAGCTTCAATGTTTTATCTCATTGTCATGCAGCCGTAGAATCGGAATTTTAAAGTTGAACTACTAATACAGTTTTTAATAGTTTTTAATGAAATTTGGTGTGCATATTCGGTTCACTATTTCACACAATCAACTGCAGTTTTAGTTTTTTGATGTTCAAGTATTCGACTTTTTGCCGAATCTCAAAAATCGAAACGATTCAAATATTTATTGTCTATATTTATTGTATATTTCGACGTCTCCTTAATCGAAGCAGTAAAAACTCTTCGTGGCTCCTCAAAGAATACATTCTTTTGATGTATTCATGCCAAATGCGCTGGTTAGGTTGGATAAATCGAGTCTGTCTCCGAGTGATTTAATTATTTGATTTCAGCAGACTTGAATTGAAGATTCAGCTCCTCTTTATTCTTCATTATTGAAGGGAAAAGAACTATAAATTTTATTATGTGGATGTTATAGGAACGGGTTTTTATATTTGTATTAATATAAAAGCAATTTGCGACATTAAAATCCAAAGTTGACGAACCTCGTGTGCATCAAAGTAGCGATAAGAGCTCTTTATCCGTGTGTGCATACTCGACGGAGATAACAGATCGGGGGTTGCTGAATGAGTACGAAAAAGAAAAACTATTAAACCTCGATGGATGAAGAGAAAATTGAAGTAAAAAGAATAAAGATACGTTCAAAGTGCAAAATAACGCGATTCCCAGGGTTATAACATGGAGACAGAACAGGAGCTCCGAGAATCGGGAGTTTTGAGAAATGTTAACAAGCGTGTAAGAAACCGGGGATAATTATCCCTAGCTGTATCAAGATCTGAAGAATCTCGGAGAAGCAGAATTATAGGCACCGTGTGTTGCATACGACCGGAGCGA
Organism: Euura lappo; assembly: GCA_018257835.1. Taxonomy (NCBI): domain Eukaryota; kingdom Metazoa; phylum Arthropoda; class Insecta; order Hymenoptera; family Tenthredinidae; genus Euura; species Euura lappo. Next base: position 439,200 of record JAEUYN010000930.1, on the reverse strand, counting down.
TAGTTACCCCGAAGGCATGATACTGTACCACAATACACAGACATAAGCCGGATCCATGAAAGGGACTAATGTGGCTTTAACCCCTGAGGGGTGGTTAGGTTCAATCAAATCAAAACTCCCCTTTATAACTGCATTGGAAATAATATCGAACCAATTTATACCCTCGATCGGCCGTCTGGCTGCGCCTCGCCTTTACGTTGTTCAATAAATAATGTATAATGACCTTTTCAACTCTCCGTTCCTCTGTTTTCAGGTTAAAAAAAAAGGAACTTACTGTAATCACCACGAGGACGAAAAGTTGAGTTTTCACACGTTTTCAGGTCCATTGAATCAGGTATGTGATCACATTTTTGTCAGGACGATATGTCGATAACGATTGCGTGGATTTTGACAAAATTGGACTCAATCGACGCGGCTTTCCCAAACTTAAAACTGGATAGCTTTCGGCTTTGATCGGTTCAGAACTTTCCAAACTATTTGAACAACGAGGGTCTAAAAAAAATCAACAAAAATGACGATATCTTGAGAAATCATGGTTTTTCGGGTCGCTGATCATGAGTCTGAAGTCACATTTGCGACATTTTAAATGGTGAATCCAATTTTCTGGGGAAAAAGTTTTAAAACATTCGAAATCTTATGAAAATTGGTACCTACTCGAAGCTTCCTTGAACCGCTGATCAAGAAACATAGTTCAAAGGCTGGTTCATAGTCAGCCCAATAGAACCCGATTTTTTTATAATTCGTTTCTCATATCATTTCTGCGGCGGTATCTTCGGGGGCCGATACTCTTGATGCTTCACTGACAAGATTTCAGTTGTTATTTTTCCACTCTTAGTAACTCGATTCCATCGCGTTCAATTATAAAGCGTGCTCCGCACGCACTGGTTATCTGAAGCATTCCAGCTCTAGAGACTGTGTAAACTGAGGATTTTTCTGAGGAGATTACAGGATAACCACAATCGCGGTTTTGTCCCGCTGTACGTCGGATGTTTATTGGAACGTCACAATCGACTTGCGTGTTACCAAATCCCTGGTAAGAAAGAGGAACGTTCTTACGACATTTCTATACTTGGCAAAGAGTCGCGTCATACTCCGACACATTGTGTCTATTTATACGCTCGCATACGCCCGGCTATTGTTGTACTTATGCATGTAAATATAGATAATTTTATTTGTACAGCGGTTGGTACACGAGCCTGTAATCGTACTCGTTGCAACGTTCGGTTTGACAGATAGGCACACAGCTAGTAGTCCGTAAAACAAGATTTGACGTACGCGATATCAGAGGCTAGCTTTGAAAAAGTTGTCAATAATCAATCTTGATGATCGTAACACACGGACGGATCCCCGTAGCTTCAGAGTTGAGCCACCGACCTGAGCCAGTTTAGCCTGATCAATCTAATCGACTAAATAAAATAGTCGATCGGTCTAATGGGCTGGGTATATCTGGTGCACTTCTGCTCTCTCCCATACGCCGATTAGACCATAATTTATGCACCGAAAATTATTTGGTTAACCAATCCCTTCTTTATCGGTCTATTCGTTTGAATACAGCGGAAAAACAAAACGCGCGTGCGTGATCGGTCTACGTACCGATAAAACGCGACAATGCAATAATAGTATATTTCGATACAAGTGCGAAAAACAACTTTCGCACATGTATCGAACAAAATCTTTCATCACAAACGCACGTAAAGTCCGATTACACGCACGCTTGCGTGCGTAAAATCGAACTTTACGCACGATGTGCGGAAAAGTGTGTAACGCGTTCAGTAAAAACGAGGAGAGAAAGAAGATGTCGTAAAAGTGTAGAAGCGTTGCGTTGAAACTGCCACGAAGAGGCAAAATCCGTTGTGCATCCACCTGCAGGCTCTCCTCCTCCTGCTAGTGCTTCCACACTCGCTGACCGCAGTCGCACTCGATTCTGGTACAAATGAACAATTATTCACTGCGCATGCCCCGCGTTAATCGCCTGGCTTATGGCTAGCACGAGCTATTCCACAGAGCGAGAGGGACGCCGCGCTGTGAACCGAGAGCCAACAACATCAGCGGGTAATCACTTCTTGTCGCCGTAGATGTTTACATCTTTTCGAGCCGTAGCGAGTGGCGGAGCTAAAACTGCTCACGATCAGCTTTACTGGCTCCGCTGCGTCCGCGTCGTATCGAAGTATGAAAAATACGAGTCGCTGTTTATATTCCATGCCAATTCAACGAGATTCCCTCTCTCTATAACCTTATTCATTTCTAGTTCTCCCATCGCATGCTCGTATGTTTAATGCATAGGTGCGGATAGCAGTCCTGGCTCAACGAAGATTTAGGTGGCCGATTCAGACGGCAAAGAAACGCGTTGGCATCGCTGTATAATCAAGTAGAAGAGGCGCGGACTCGGATCTACCGAGGCAGAACGAACGGCTTTGGAAGAAGAATGCCACGGGGATTATTCGATGGATCGATTGAATTTTTTTTTTTTTTCTTTTAGCGTATACACAGTTTAGTAATAACAGAAATGAGAAGTCGTCGTTAAAGCGCACGGACGCGCATCCTGTCTGCACGTCGAGTGTTTGGAATGTTACGGGTATTCGCATACCCACTCGAGTCCCGCAGCTCGCCGCTGTAGATAGATTTATTTAAGGGCGTGTATTCAGCAAGAGATACAATGCAGAACGTAGCGAGGGTTTACGACCGACATCTGCGGGCAGTTTGCCGCTTCCCGCTGATCCTCAACCGGGGCGTAGGACGAACGGAGACCGGAGACCGGAGAGAAGAGGGAACTGGAAACCTACCTACCCTGCGGACACCGATTCCTACGTCTTTCCCCGCGCAGGCCACCCTCGGTGTGACGAAATGTCGAACAGCAGGGCGAGGGTAACTAACTGGATGAGTGACTCGGCCCAAAGGGAGACCCGAGGCAAATCTACCGTTAAAAATTTCCTGGCGAGGGAGGGGGGCGGCGAGTAATTCAATTAAAGCTTTGGCATATATCTATATACTAGACGCAGCGTGCCCTAGTGACACCGTGACGATTGTGAGCCTACTTGGTAGGGGAGATCAAAGTAAAACGGGCCCTCGAATGTTTGAAGACAGAAAACATATTAGGTCCTTCAAAGTTCGAGAGACACGCCAATTGTTAATCTGAGAGATTGATCTTTAAACTACACTCAAATTCTGACTTATATATATTCTTTTACATCATATATTTAGCTAAGTTGGATCACAGTCGGGGGTGAAACGGATTTTAGGAGAGAAAAAAAACATTTGTTAAACATGATATCACTTTTCTTAGACATATTTACACAATTGTGGCAAATATTTACTTCCAGGACCCAGAGTACCTGGCAGTTTATTCTACCTTGAGGTCTCAAACGTATTTCGCTAATCCCACGTTATATTAGAATTGTTATGAACGTATCCCCGTATAATTAGGCTCGCTATATCCCGTTCTTTAATTGATGACCATTTCCCATTTGAAATCCTGAACTGCTATAGTAAGTAATTAAAGGAAACCGCTTTGCCCTCCTCGTCTCCTCTACGAGGGGGGCGATAAACCGGCACGGCATGAGTCTTTGTACGAGAGACACGACCTAATACGATATACAACCGTCTAGAAGTCTAGTCTAGTATTTATCCAGCAGTGAGCAGGTATTTTAGGTCAAATTTCATTGAAAATATTTCATTATCCTTAAGCCTCAGGTAGCCGGTATTAACTGCCTAATGGTAAGTCTGGGAAAAGAATGGCACCTGTCCTGGTGTAGTTTTGTCCCAGAACATATATCTATATGTATCCATATTGTCCTATTATGGGGAAGTCTAAGGTCTGCCGTTTGCAGGTAGAGAGGTATGCGCAGTTTCGAGAATTTTACTGCCCGATAAACCGCAAACAACCTTTGAATCCTATATACCACGTGCATAGCATGTACAAAGGTTGACTCTGCAGGCTAAAGGGGCGGAGTGGCTGCCGGTATACGCGAGGGTACCTGCACATATATACCGGCGGTTTTGACAAATTGCGAACGGACTCTTTTGCCGTAGCCCGCGAGTTGAAAGAGGGTCTCAAGCTCGGCTCCTGTGCCGCTGCAAAGCTCTCTCCGATCGCATCGATCGCGTCACTAGTTCGTATTCAAGTGCCCCCGAGGAGCGAGAAATGCGACCCAGTCATCAACCTGTATACCTATAGCTACGTAATCCTCGTACAAAGTATGCGCGGAGCCTTCGGCGAACGGGAAATCACGATAGTCGGGCCGCGGACGCCTCACGCTTCGACGTAACCTGTTACTCATTCAGTCTTCGAGCTTAGCTCAGTACACGAATGCATTTAACGTATGTAACCCTAACCTAACCCAACGCACGGTGTTTAAACCTCTCTGCCTTTTCGCCGAGTCCGCCGTTTGATAACCACTGTGCGGTTAGCCACGACCGCATCGTTTCTCGCGCTCTCTCTCTCTCTCTCTCTCTCTCTCTCTAGCGAACACCGGCGTTCCGAGGACACATATCTATACCGGCGAACGAACACGGCGGTAGCGCGTCGTCGCGGCGGTGCGGTGGTGGTAGCGGCGCGGCGGCTCCATATAACCACAACCGACAGCTTCGCCAACACTCTCTACTCCACTCTGCCCGCATGACCGCGCATCTTTGCTTGTCCTACCGCGAAACAAGACGAAAAAGTCGTCGTTTCGTTCGGAACTGAGCTGAGGGATTCGCGAGAAGGTAGAGGCGAGAACAAGAAACGAGGAATGAAAAGCGTTTGCGATAAACGAAACACCACCCGAGATTATCTCACGGACGGATTATACCTGTACGTATTTACATACGTGAATTACTGATCAAAGGGCTACGCAACGTTGGATCACTCCGGTCACGAGAATTTAGAGCATGATTCTCGTTCCGCTCGTACCCTAAAGACTTGAGAATGCAGTTCAGGGTACACAAAGTATCGGTCACGGATACTTGTCCATTTCTCTCTGAGTGCCTTTTGGTGCACCGGAAACGTACACTAAAATTCATGTCAAAGTATCAACGATTGTAGGAGTTATGATATTTTAATGCCCATTTAAAATCACATAACTCCTACGCTTTTCATTATTATTGGCACCAGGCATATAAGTTGACCATTCCAAACAATCGACCGTTTAGATTTTTGATATCTTGCTTCTTTGCGAAACGTACAAAAACTCGAAACCGTCTGCATGTTTGATGTTCGTTTACCCGCCTTGGGCTTGAAACGTAAAACGGTATTACCGAAGAACAACTAAATCAGCAACTAAATGCGAAATATTTCTTCTCATAACTATACATTTTCGTACTATAGCTCTGCGTACTTTACTGCGGTCTAACCGTCGAGCTTATTGTCCGAGGAAGCGGGCCGGCGCGGGCGTTGGTATAGCGCGAATGGCCGCGCCTGTACTTCCGTGAATCGTGACAATAGAGTTTGAAATCCGTCTCAGATTAAGGGTCGAGTATAACGGGGATATACCTACCTGTCTACCCACCTACCTAACCTAACCTAACCTAGATAATGCGATCGACGTTTCGTTATGTTGCTTTTCCAACCCCATCTCTTTCCTCGGTGCCGGAGAATCGGGGAATCCATCCCGGCCCACGACCCACTCACTCTCGCGTAGCTTCGCCGGGCGGCGGGCGAAGCCCCTGGCCGTGTTTTTCCCCGTGTAGCCCCCTATTTTTCATGTTTCGCTGCGGCTTCGCATGGCACCTTCATTCCGTTCGCCTATACAGAATCCGACTCCGCGCGGACTTGACGCCGGCTGTCAGCTCGGCGGGAAAAACTCGAGTCCCTATTGGTCGGCGGAGAGTTTTCATTCGACTCTTTGCCAGCGGAAACGGTTTTCAACCGATAGCGGAGGGGCAGGAGACGCGGCTATTGGCCAAGAGACGTGAGCCAGCCCTACGATTGGCCGAAGCAGCGCTCAGTCCGCGTGGAGTTCCTTTACGAGCGGCAGACGATAGCGGCAATCAAGTAGGAAACTGCTTGGGTCTCTCTGTGTAGCCTGATACTCGTACACGTACGTGATATACCAACACGTTAAGAACCGAGTCCACATAGGTATGCACACTGAGAAGGTGCGCGCGCGCGCACAGGGGGATAGAGAAGCAGGCAACGGGCAACGGGCAACGGCAGCAGGAGCAGAGGCAGCAACAGCAGCACCGAGGGGTTGAGAAAAACGGGTGGAGGCGCCATATTTGTGGAGGTATGGGAAGTGAGGGAAATCACGAGTGGAAAGAGCGAGAGAGAAAGAGAGAGGGAGAAGTTTATGCGGGCATCCGTGTCAGCCCGGTGACGGCCATTTTGCGAAAAACTTCGATTTGTTTGTGTGGCTGGGCTAATATGTGCGTATGACGGAAACGCCGATTTCGGTTGATTAACCAGGATTCGAGCCGTACCCTCCATACCCGACTCACACACGTTATGATATTATACACATTCATGAATCGTAATTAATAATCACGCTGTAAAAAAGGAGTTAATCCTTCCGTGACGACGCGTTGATTAGAAGGAGAAAAAGAGAATCGTAAGAATTAAAAACGAAACTTGGAGGGTTACGAAAAAAAAATAAAAAATACAAGTAGAAAGAGAAGACAATCAATACAAGGATCACGAGAGTTTTTGCCACTACTATACAGACGTACGTAGTGAAATTTATTATGATTGATGTTGACGAATAGTAACAAGAATGAATAAAAAGAATTCAACTTGACATCGGTTGTTATTATTTTTTTTAACCCTCTCTCTCTCTCTCTTTCTCTCTATGCTGTATCGTACGCCGTGCATACGGCATAGCAGGTTTTTAGTTTTAATTTAATACCGCGACTAAAGAAGGTATCGGGCGGTTAATACGAGCACCGCTTCCGAGCAAGCGCTGGAGGGGAACGAGGGAAAACCACGGTTGAGAAGCAACAGCGGCGCAGCGGTCGAGGGGTGGGACGGTGTGAGTCGGGAGGGGGCGCATCCCCACCACTCTTGTAACCGTCAGTTGCTCCGAGGTCGTCGTAGTAGAAGGTTGATTCTCGGCTGGTATCACATTATACATCGCTTTATCATGTTTTATCATACACACGGGGACTTTTACTCGCGTCAAATGAATTGATAGACCGCGTACGGCCTGAGTTGAGACTCACAAACATTTTTTTTGTTTAAGGGCGGGAATTTACCCAGGGCTAATATAACCGCGTCGCGTTTCGCGGCGGCTACCGAAATGAACAGCATATTTATTTTATTGTTTACTTTATTCTTTTGAGTGAAAATAAATTAAATATCCAGTGTTGGCTTGAATGGAGATAAAGGCATTATTCTCGTTCTGGATTTTCAAGTGATTTATCAGACAAAACGGTTGATCGGTTTTGAAGAATAAATAAAAAAATGTGCAGGTGATAAGGTATCTGTGAAAAAAGAGAATTTGCGATTCCCTGGGTCGGGGCAGAGAGACGGGAGTGTTTTTCACGATTCTTAAAAACCTGGAAGATGTATCCAAGTGCAGGAATAAACGCCGCTGCAGTAGCTGCAGCTGCCGCAGCCAGGCATCCAGTAAGTAACACCTACAATCATTACACCTTGGAAAAAATAATACATCCAACGATACCGATGTGAGATTAACCTAAAAAATTGTTTTTTGTACTCCATTAACAATATTGAATAAAAAACTTCCTTCCCTTGTCTCCTCTTATCTTTGAATCCCTCACCACGCCGCCGATCCAACGATCGTTCCGAACCGCTTCCGTATGCCTCAGTCTGGCGCGCGGCCACTCCGCTGCAGCACGTGGAGAAGAGAGAAACTGGTTATATATATCAGGAAGGAGGGGCGGAAACGCGCACGGTTTCGGGGATCGAGGGTTAGAGTCTGACAATAGAGTGCGGGGTGCGTACGACACGCGTGTGGGTGCCTCCCCCCATGCGCGCATCATCGTTGCGTGTTTTTCGATTGGCATGAGACGTTGGTAGTCCTGACTGAACTAAAAACAATGTTAATGTTGTGTAATATGTTTTTTTTAATTTATTTTTTTATTTCCCTATTTATCTTCGGTAGCAATGGATATTGCGCAACATGCCTTCGGCTAGTAGTAAAACCTCGTTAATGTAACCCACCTCTATCCATACGGTTGTGCGATAAATTTGTACAGCTGAAAAAACACCGATCCGTGTTTCGAAAAGCTGTTCCCTCCCGGCCCCGACATACATATTATCACTTTCAACGCCCGGAAGAATTAACAAACTAATATTCGATTATAGGTTTATGTCGATATAGATATAGCTTTGTGAAAGCCGATGAAAACCCGATTAAAAATTAGCCTAATACCGCTCAAGATTTGTGTGTGTGATCCTTTTTCTCTCTTTCCTGAACCGTTTACAGTTTCGTTTCAAGTAGCAGCTGCGGCCTCGACCAACTCGAACGTACACAACGCCTATATTCCTGTTCACGCGGTTGGGTTTATTCAGGAGAACCGGTGGCGGGAAAGCCGAAAGACGACATCGTGACAATAATAATGATATTAATACCCGAGAGTCGACGCACTCACGATTACTTCGGCTCCAGAACGTCTGAAAACTTTATTAAAAAATTGAACATGATCCGAAATCACGTCAGCGAAGAAGATCCAACGAAAATTCTGAAAGCTCTTTGCTAATGAGTGAACAAACAACGGATCCCCACGTTCGAAAGATCAAGGATTGTTTTTCCCTAAAAAAATAAAACGTCGAGTAGTTGAATTGGACCGAAAAATGAATTTCGGAGCATGTCGAGTCTCGTGCTTGTATACCGGGTGCAGTAGACTGTATCCCATTGGGATTTGAAAATCGCTGTGATCAACGATCGATCAAGTGACTCGAGTGTTGAGAGACGTGACTCAATTCGCCCGGAGATGCCCGAGGTGCCGTGGCGTGAGATAATTTTAGATTTCGGTCTATCGAGCAGCCCACATACTCTCTCGCTACTGTCTTCGAATACGTATACGTACAAGACCCCGACTAATCGTCTCCGGTGATTAGGGGTGTTTGACTAATTGCCGTGCCGCAGCTAAGTTGGATCGCCGTCAGTTGCCCGATCTTACATTCAGATACGGTATCGAGACGACAAAAACTTGAGCCTCGCTGATAACACTCTTTGGGGTAATGAATGGTCTTAATCTTCGAATGATAATTACTTTTCAATCATATTACTACAGCGGTTTTAACATCGGGGAGATTAGATACAATGTATCGTCACTCCGTATTAATTTATTTCACGCTGCCGTTTTGCGAGTCGCGAGAATCCCAGAAGAAGGGGACCAGGAGTCAGCCTTGAATTATAATTCTATTATGTTGGTAACAACATTAAGCACGCTGCATGGGGTACGGCGTTTCCATTCGGAACGAGGAATCGGAGAATAAGCCCTAAAACCCTGGTGCAGCAGCTAGCGAACTGGGGTGAGCCAAACAGAGGGCGTCATACCCCTGCCCGTATCCCCTAGGGTTCCTCCACCGGAATAATCCCTCGGGATACAGACGGCATGATAGCCATAACAGAAGAGGAGACGGATCTACGAGAGTCTTTTTCTATACCCTACCCTTGGCGACCCTTATTACAACAGGGTGTTGCAAATTGGTCCTTTTCGAAAACGGGATTTTTATTCTCCTGTCTTGTTTTTTCCCTTTTTTGCTGTCTCTCTCTTTTTTATGCCACACCGTTTCCCTTTTATTCTTTGAAGTCCTTACTTCGAACCAGTCAGTCAGCCGAGAGAGTAGTTAAGTCCGTTCACAAATACCCGGGACGACGGAGCTTCTTTCGGTTTAAAGAGGAATAATGGGCTTCTTGTTGTGTTCTCTCTTAAGAAACTATCGAATTACAGTCGGAACTAGCCTCTTTCTTTGTTCCATTTCTTCTTCTTTATCTCTGTCCTCGCGTCCAAACTAAAAAGTTTTCGAATATTATGCGTTAATGTAATGAATGAATGTGTGAGGATTGAGACGCACTCGAATCGCAGCATTCGCTTCTTTGAGGATATTGGATCGTTGGCTGACTGACTTGACTGCACAGTGGTTTGTTTCTCCTCGTTAAATAAGAGGCCCTGGTTAGGGTACCCTGGGCTCTGTAGAATGGCACTAATTGGCATTAGGGTTGGCACTTTGCCTTGTCGCTTGGAGACTCGGTCACAATCAGCTCGGTGATTCATTCTTTACCCTCCTCCCTCGACCACGGAGTAACAAACATACCGGGAAGCTACACATTATAGCTGCAGTGGTGGTAATAAAACACGCGGACCAGCTTCGTTCGTTATTTACATTCAATCACATCTTTAGTTTTCGATTAGAATCATTCGATATTTTATCTCGTGCGAATCGCGTTCGTTTAGTGGGTACGGAGTATAACGTCGAGGCAATGATTTTACGACCGACCCCTGCGCTATGTCGGACGAGGACTGTAGCCAATAACTGAAATTGAAATTACAATATAAACGTTTCGGAATAATTCACAGGTAATGGGCAGATGAATGCCAAAGATAAATTTACTCGCTTGTGGCAGTGGTGGTTGGCGGCGGTGGCGGTGGGTCGTTACCGGCTATTATAATATCAGAGTTACTCAAATTGGCCTGCAACGGATAAACTTCAACGGAGTAAGTTTCTCCTCGTAACACCGAGAGAGAGAGAGAGAGGGAGAGACACACACCAGCAAATAACTCCGTACCTAATATCGGAGAGTTGATTTGAGATTTCCATTCGTGCACCTCTATATTATTCGATATCGAATAAATTCCGTATCGTAAATTAATTTGTCATAGTAAAATTGGTAATCGCCGAACGAATCGTCAACGTGTCCGTAGCTAAACACTTCGTTCAACAGAATCTCTTCGATAAAAACAAAACGAATAACGTTATTACACCGCGGTATGAAGAGAGAAGGCGTCAGAGACGGAGAGAAGGGAAGAAAAAAAATGAAACGGCTTACGGGGGGACCCACAAGCAATAATTTTTCGATCCCGAGAGGCCGGGGAGCCCGGGTCTGGCGACGAGCCGGGGGGAACCTCTCAAGCGCGGCGTCAAGGTAAATTAACATAAGAGCCTGTGTGCAAACAGCGCGAGGGAGAACGTACACGTGTCTCTCCCACACGGAGATAGTTAATTACTCGTTTGTGCGGGACGACGAGGACGGGGTGTCGGGACCCGCAGTCCGTTGTACGGGTGTGGGGAGACCGGGACACGGATACATTCTCGGACTATCTCCTCGGAACGGGCTGTTTCACCATTCCGAGTTCCCTCTGCGGTGTTACAGCCATACAGCCATACAGCCGTACAGCGTCGACCGAGTGGTTACTCCGAAAGAGCGAGGAAGACGGAATTTTAGATAAAGCTGGGGTAGAGCTGTGCAGTGGGACGAAAGACGGAGCTCTGAGGTTAATGATATACATGGGAGCTACCGTGCTGCAGACTTGATCTCATCTCCTCCTCTACGGCTTGTTGTTATCCCCTCACCGCGCGGCGCAACGACGCGACGCATCGCCATCGCACAGCGCCCCCACCCCTCGGATCTCTTTCTCGTATAATCTTGTACCTGAACCGCCGCGTTCGGTGTGCTCATACTACTGGTGCTGCTCCTGTCTCGTGTCTGTCTAGTTCCGCATGCTACTACATAGACGTAAAGACTTGTATTAGGCGATCAAGTACATGCAATTCTATATGGATTGTGGGATTAGAAGCCTTCTACAATTTTATTATAGTTTCTTCCATCTTTAGACATATGACTATAAATGGATTTTCGAGCAACTAAAATGCGTCATATCAAGCTGTGCTGAAATGTCCTCTTGCAATCGGGTCGGCCGCAGCTCGGTGCAGACGCTGATTATGGCTAAAAGCGTGATATGGGATGACAGAGAGAGACAGAGAGAGCTCTTTGGGTAGTCAAGATCGGCGGTACAGGGCGAGATAGAGCGAGAAAAAGAAGAGGACGATAAATGAATTGAGTAAAAATAATGACGAAACACAAATGTAAAATCGTAAAGGAGTTGAAGGTACTTTTTGTTTCTTATTTTTCTTGGAAAGAAGCACAGCAACCTCTGAAAGACACGAGTCGTTGGGATCTTTACATTAACGACGATTCTATCCACAGATAAAAAAGATCCTCCTTTCAAATGCTCACGGTAGTGTAGCACATCTACATACATACATAATGTGACTATAATAAAGTATGAGACACTTTTCTCTTCGACGGATAATATAAGCTCGATAACGATTCTTGCACATCCTGACGCTCGAGGAGGTAAACAAAAATGTATATACCCAAACGCATTTGGCATGAAACAACATGATTTCATACTCATATCAGCGGTGAAGTCCGCCGAGTCAGTGACCAGTGTCGCAGTATACACTCGGTATGAACTCGAGATTGCAGGCGCCACACCACATGCTTAGGGTTCAAAGGAATTCGTCGCCATGTCAGATGAAATAAGGAGGAGTCGTAAAGCTACCCTTGGTAGTGTCTGGATGTCTATGTCTAATGGCTAAAAGGAGGAGAGTAAAAGGGAGAAACTATCCTCGGGATAGCTGTCCAAAGTTTAGGGACGCTTGCGGTGTTTAACCCCAGTTTTTTCCCCCTGATGCCGACGCAGAAGATGGCTGGGGCATCGTTCTTCACGTGGTTTGGTATAGCCGAGGGAAGTAGGATGAGGGGATGTTGTCCCGCGTATCCCGATTCTACGGCCCTGGGTTGGCGCTAGCGGTTAACGCGGTTCCGACCTTTACCAGGGGTTGGGAGCCTAGGGAAGCGAAGGGGCGTTAGATAAAGGGGCAAAAACGGGGTGTGATGACTGTAACAGATTAGGTCGTCTACAACGGGGCTTTCTTCACCCTTTCCACCCCTCTTTTGCCTTCTCTTTCGCTCTCATAGCTCTATACGTCCTCGTCCTCCTATTATCATAGCTTTTGTCATTTGCTCGCCTCCGCTTTTGTTGTGTTCTACTATACCTCGGGTAGGTATAGGTATAATAACACAGTGTAGAATCGCAGGGGTTGTGCCGCCAGCTTGGGGGCTACAACGATGCACCACGACAGTTGGACGATATTTGGGATCCTTTGTGAAGCGAGTAAATTCCTCTTTCTCTCTCGCCTTTTTTACTCAACCTAACCCAACCTAACCTCCTCCTTGTGCAGGTTCACCCATCGGCGTGGGTACGGAAAAAAATTAGGTAGCTTTTGTGTGGACGGTAAAAAGTCCCTTCCTTCAGTGCAGTATGACACGAAGTAAACGTTGAACGAGATAACGTGCGATAAACTTCTCTTATTATAAACCACTACATCACGGAGTAAGAAGCGTGAGCGTGTCACTGATCTATCTGGACAGGCCATCGCGCAGCGGGTATTTTGCCTCCACCCCGGCTTTTTCAGTCCCCTAAGGTCTTTCGGCTCCCTCTATATATCCGCGTGTTTGTAATCCCTGCAGACTTTATATTTACATCAAATGAGTTTTCGACTCGCTCGAGCTCGACACCCTTCGGGTACCGAAATACACATGAACGTGTGTCAATGAAATATGCACCCCAACAGCTCGTCACGTATGTTGCGGTTGTCCATGTGCAGATACGGTATAATACTAAGTACTCGCAAGGCGAAAGGGACAATCTGAGAGCTGACGAATGAAAAAATGACGCCGAAGACTTCTCAGATACACATCACTCGGCTTAGAGCTTAGACCGGACGGGATGGGAAAAGCGGCTCAGTGAATAATATATGTTCTTTTCAAAACGGACGGATGAACGACTTTTACAAGCCACCGTCGAGGTACTACCGTATACGATCGATTCTCACGGATCCGTTTCATACCGTGTACTATAAAGGTACCCATGTAGGTACGCGGATACGAAGCTGACACGTGAACGCGTCCATTCTTTATTCATTATTTTCTGTATAAAACGATCTTATCATTTTAATTGCCTCGCAGGTTAAACGAGGTGCCTTCACGGTTTATCGGATCATCGGTACATACCCACGTTATTTCATAGTGTCAGGTGTTTCTACTCATTACCAGAGACTCACAGCTCGACTGGCACTAAAAACTTCGAGGAAACGATTACACGTCTGAAGAGGAGGCTGCGAGCACGTGCGATTCACATTTTATAGTATCTATCACTGCGGTAGTAAAAAGTCTTAAAATTCTGTCTTCGTTTTGCTGTTGTTTTTTTATTCCATTACCCGACATGGTATATACACGTATACCTCGATGTAGGAACAAGCTAGGTGTGGGACGACACGTGATCAACCGAATCAAACCGTAGGTATATCGTTTATGCAAATTACAGAGCTTGGTTACCGCTGCACACAGTGTATACATATACTGTTTTGCCTCGAGAATAATCACGTCGATTAACAGGCGGTCCGAGCCAGTCCTTTACCCCGTGGCTACGCCGTCTTCGATTAACATGCGGTTCTTCGACCGCATGTTACTGCAAGGCGTTTACTTTTTTGCTGTTTTCATCCCCGACCCATGAACCCGGGTATATGTATATACAACGATCATAGAGAACCGAAAAACTCTCCGTGTCTTATAACCTGAACTAAACGTTCGGCCCCCAGAAGGATAGGAATCATGAATTATTCAGACATCTTCTCAGTGTAGACACGCTACATAATATACGAAGGTCTACGTGTAGGCTTGAGTGAGATTAAACCAGCCCATGGTCTCGTACCTATGTGCGGGGTAATAAGTAAATACAGTCGCTAGCTGATAGATATGGGAGGTTAAAGGGTTGCCAGAGGTTAAGGGCTGCTCCATAGAGGTATGTGGCTTTTGCTACCCACCTGCGGTCGCCGGAACTAAGACCACGAGTTTGTGGCTAAGCGGTCATCCCTACCCCGGTCTATGCCAAACCAGATCCTACGGACCCTGCCCTATTTCGGTCCAGTTCATTCACCAAAATGTATCAGTGAAGGCGCTACGCCAGCTCAGATTTTCCGAAAGCAAAAGGAAACCACCTCGTTGCAGTAAAGGGCATTCGCTGAGGGATCACGGAGGGAGGTAAAGAAGCCAATAAATAAATTGGATTTTATAACGGCTTTGCGGAGACAAATGGGATCAAAGATTTTGCCGATCAGCAGGCCTAGGATTTGCAAAGCTCTTATACTTAGTTACTTACTTATACATCGTCGAGGACGAAGACGACCCCTAAAGGCTAAACTATGGGCACTAACGAGCTAACGTTAGACTAAAATAACTTCAAACCGTACAAGCGTAATGTCTCGGCTTACATACTACATATTTAATATACAGCTAGACGAGCTATGGATGGGTGATTCTCGCACAGTACGACGCGCCAAGTCAATTTTTGTTGTTATTTTGAGATCTCGACAGTGAGGTTTTTTGGTCTCAGTCTATTAGTTTCAAAAAACCTTCAGAGTCCCGCTTGAACAGGAAGAGTTCCTTATCCTCCAATGGTATTGAAAATTGATGAGAGTGCATTTCGATCCGCTCTCGAGAGGTATTTACAAAAAAAAAAAAAGAGGCACGCAACAGTTAGAACTAATTTAGCGTGGTATGTTCGAGTTGGAATCTCTGCTCGTGTTGATTCAGTTGAAAACAATCGTTTCCTTTATAATAGACACTGGCACGGGCACGGGGCTCGCCCGAAGCGACGAGCAGAGATTTCAGGACGTTTCGTGGTGTGGAGAATAGTAAGAAGACGATAGAGATGAGATTGGGGAATAGGAAATATAAAGACGAGCCACGTTCAGATGGTCTGTTTGTACGTCGCAGCATCACCGATCGTCGAACCACGTCCAAACATCTTAAATCATGCCGGTGAAACGTAAACACATAAAGCCACAAGCTATAGAGACCGTCCGCGTTTGAATAATTATTTAACTTTGCCTTTACTCCTCCCACCTTACCCTTCTGCCGCGGAGCGGCGTCCCCGGAGTTTATTATTTTTCCCAATTGAAAATAGATTAACTACTATTTTGAGACGTGCCGTATGGAATTGACAAATATCATGGACGATCGGTATAACGATACGATAATACGATGTTCGCGTAAAAGTGAAGAAAAGAAATTCTTGACATAATACACATGTGGTAGCCGATTTCTTTCTGCATGCATTCTGGTACATTGGAAACGCACAAAACATTTCAATGAAAAATATAAACAATTGTAGAAGATATGGCATCTTGAACATACAATCAATTGTTCGTTCTAGATTGTGAAAATCTTGATTTTCATCGAATCTAAAAAATCGGAATGTTACAAATATTTATTTTCCTGCCTTGGGCTACATGGCATCATTTTAGAGACACGAAAGAGTATCAATAAAAAAAAAATCGACAGCCTTCATCTTCCCTTTTTGAAATGAAAAGAAGAAGAAGAGAAAAGTGATTGAATTTCTGTTGTTCCCTACAATATTTAATCTTCTACAACGGTGACCACGATTCTCGGAATTGTTATCTCTATTTTATCTCGTATTTATGTTGATTCGTTTGTTCCAGGGTCCGCCGCAGCCCGGCCAACCGTTTAAATTCACGGTTGGAGAATCCTGCGACAGGATCAAAGAGGAATTCAACTTTCTTCAAGCGCAATATCACAAGTAAGTTCTTCGTCTGGCTGCCGTAACTTCACCTATCAGCCACAGGACTTCGCGTGTAATCAATCCATCCTCGATTACCCATCCAAAATTTAAGAAACAGATAAACAAACAAGAAAAAAAATGTTCAGAATAGTAGATCTATGTACTTTTTCATACATGATATCTGATCTCGCCACTCTTAAATCCAGTACCTTGAAACTCGAATCATAGAATTTACGGACAGTGATATAAAAGGAAATGAAATCCTCGACGACGACTATATAGCCACTTCCCTTAGCCCATGGTAATCCCAGCTAGTCTCTACCTCGGGGTGGATTTCTAGGAGATTCACAGACAGACGACCGGACGTAGGACAGAGCCGCAGCGTGGGGTATGCTCGTTTACTCGTATACCCACCCACTGCAACTAATACCCATACAAATAGGCGGTGTAGAGTGTATGGGGTACCCAAGAGTATCCGGACGAATGTATACGTGTGGCAAGCTCTCTTTGCTGTATTGGTACTTGCACGCGAAACGAACGGATGTAATTATTTGCCCAACTGGCAACTGTGCATACAGCACACAGTTACGTAGACGACTGGATGGGGAGAGGAACGAGACGCCGATTCGATACACGATCGTACCGTGGGGTACCTACCTACCTATAGTAATATGCATACTATTTGTACGAACTATACACTAGGACTGGGTGATATACCTACCCCCCGTTGCGACTCGAATCGGTATAGACTATAGACTACAGAATGTCAATAATCATATATGCTTATACATGGTGGTTATGACAGATCTAGAAATGATCAAATCCGGAGTCAGGGCTGTCACGAATAAGCAAATAAATGCTTTTATATAACGCGAGAATGTTTACGGGTTTTTCAGCCTCGATTCTGCGAGTGCGCATGTGCGGAGTGCGAATAAAGTGACTTCTAACGCCTAGGACTTCAGAGTAACTTTAGCTCCACCTCGCGCATGCGCATTCGTAGTCAATTCTCACATCATTGGACGCTTCAACCTAACCTCAATTCAAAGAACGCTAAACATACTCTCGTTGTATAAAGTATTGTGTGCACCCTGGAGACAATGGTCACCTACACTTCGCGTATTTGCAATTCTGGTAGGCTATAAAAGACCGAATTTGCCTTCATGGTGCACAAATATACTATTTCTCCTATTTTCGTCGGTATCTCACTTCCGATTCCTTCTAGGCCAAAAATGATCAGGACTGATTTTGAAGCTCATTAAATTCTCTACAAAAATAAATTCAATCATTTTTTACGTAGGATCAACTATTAGAAAGATAGGTAGGCTCAAAAAACACGGGGAAGAGTTTTAAAAAGAGTGTTAAGGAAATTCCATATCAAGCGATCAAGGCTTCCTTAGCTAAGTTTTTTGATTGATTTATAGATCTAGAAAGAATTTTATGGTTTTGACTAAAAGAAAAGTGTATAAAGTTTCCGGATTCGGACCACTTTTTTCATTGAAAAAAAAACTCATAACTTTGGCTCCGTTCGCCGGCGAGGACAGGCTTCGGACCATTTTTTTTGTTTTCGCAAAAGATAATAGTTTTGAGTAAAAAATTCTTTCGTTGCCAAACATGGAACATCCGCAATTCCCGGAAACAAGAGATTCTGAAGAATACATATTTTTTAAATGGTATCAAGACAAGTTATGAATTTTTTTGAAAGTGGTCTGATACCAAAAACTTTCATAACTATGAAAGTAATGCGAATTACGAAAAATCCTGTGAAATACATTTCTTTTTTTTTTTTCAAACAAAAACAATTTTTTTCTAGTTCGATGAATCAATCAAGAAAAATTTGCTCAGAAAGCTTTCATCACTTTACATTAAACCGTTAGTTTCCTTTTACTCTTTTTTTTTTTTTTTTAATCCCGCTTGTTGCCATCGTAAAATTTCTACCGATCCGGGAGCATTTATCAATGTATTATCATAGTATTTGCAGACGAATGGGATTTGCACAGTGAATCGAATGCAGATACTGTAAATTGCGTAAAATGTTCTCGTTAAAAATTCAAATGATATAAAGTTAATGAAATTCCGGTTACCGAGGAGAATATTAATTACGGTCCTATGACATACTAGCTACATCCTGACGGTATATATATCATTACTTTTTTAGCTGGTATATTATTTTTAACATTCATTTTTTTCCCCGTTCTCTCTGGACAATTTAAATTAGTCGACGTATCACGGGTGATGATTAATATGGTTTTATTATTTTTATTTCGTTTCGGTTTCAAAATCGTTATTACTCGCATCGCCGAGTAGACTTTGCAGTAATTATTTTATGCAGATAGACAGTTTGAAAAAAAAAAGCGAATCGAGACCGACGTGGATATATATCGGGACTGGGATAAAAACTTTGCGATATTAAAATAAAAATGAGCAAACAAAATCAATATTGTCTTATTTCTCTTGGCTATATCATCTGTTCAACTCCGTATACAACGATTGAAAAATATTAATATCACTTTTTCTCCCCGAACAGCTTAAAGTTGGAGTGCGAGAAATTGGCCAGTGAGAAAATTGAGATTCAGAGGCATTACGTGATGGTAAGCCGCCTCGAACTGACAAAAAAAATTATCACAAGAAAAAGAGTACGATTCGGGCGCCAGACTCCGTGTCTCTTTATATGCGATATGGCGAAACATACTTTCAGAGAATCATAATATTCTTCTCTATAACTCGTATGTTCGATCATCTCACAAATTTTGTATGAAAACATGCGTGTATTAAAAATTGTCACCATTTATCGTGTTTCGACGAAACGTTTAACGTTTTATAATATAGATTTACAAATCAGAAGATCCACGCTTCTTCAGTCATTATAACTCAGACGGCGACTAATAATTCAAAACCGTGGAAAAAAACGAGATATAGAAAAAAAATTGATAATAATTATAAAAATTGTAGTCGACGAGGTGAGATTTTTATATGATGTATGTGAGGGGCGGCGGGGGACTGGGGATAATAAACATTGGGCAGATGCCGAGAGCTAAAAAACTCGAATGACCAGGTTATAAAACGAAGTTTGTTTCGTCGTATAAATATAGGTAGCCTATACACGTTGTATGTAACTGGCTATAAACCGTGTATAATAAACACTGTACGCAAAAAGCAGACACGGAATCCAGGCAATCGTATCGTTATACATTATTATCGCATTATAGTATAAACGCATACACAACCGGAAACACCGGACACTAACACTGGCCGTGATAA
Organism: Euura lappo; assembly: GCA_018257835.1. Lineage (NCBI taxonomy): Eukaryota > Metazoa > Arthropoda > Insecta > Hymenoptera > Tenthredinidae > Euura > Euura lappo. The sequence continues at coordinate 419,412 of JAEUYN010000930.1, read as the reverse complement.
TATTTGATGTCACACCGCGGCTGCTGCACTAATCGTGTGTTTAACAGCTTGGCTGCACTCTCTGCCCAAACTCCCGAACTACCAAACAAATCATCCTCTACGCCGCGACCAAAGTGCCAACCAACATTTTCATCCCCTGAAAAAAAAGAAGGAAATTGTTTATCAATTTTATTTTATTCATCGATACTCAATATTGTCGATTTGGTCGCACATTCCATCCACCCCCTTCGTCCCGGTGCTCTGTCTCTATTTCTGTATCTATCTCTGTCTCTGTTAAAAAGATGTTTAAAAAGGAAGATTATGATGAGGCAACAACGTCTATCTAACGGTTGAGTTAATTGGCTGCAGGTATTAGCTGTGTTAGCTCGACGTTGTTACTCGATAGCTTTTGAATGTTGCCTGCACTTAGGTACTAATGTCCAGCTTACACGTGCAATTTCCTGCTTGTTCTGTCCAGTATTAAATTGGAGCTGGAGAAACTCGCCCAGGAGAAGACGGAGATGCAGCGCCACTACGTTATGGTGAGTTGAACGCGGGAAAACAATCTGATCATCCATTATCAGCAGCTTTTGAAAGCAATTTTAATTGAAATTTTTGCGTCAAAATTTCTTTCCATATATTTATATGTATATGGATAAAAACAGAACCCTCTCAAGCGTTGCGTTTATAGATTAACTCAAACCTGACTCAACCCCCAAAGTGAATGAAAGGAAGAAGAAGTAAGTAAATCGTATCCGTTTAGCTATCCGTTTCATTACTTCTTATCTCGGCGGGTCTTTCGGTGTAACGGGTTGTTTTCGAGGTCTCGAAACGTTCTAGAAGAGACTGCGAAGAAGAAGCCTTGATCCCTGCGGGTGAAGTAGCGTGGTCCGAGATATACTGCTGCCGCCACATTAACCTTTTACGAGGCTTTCAAATAATTGCGTACCTCCTAAGATTTAACGACTCGCTGAAGAATACTATACCCCAGGACTCGCGGAACTTGTGCGGAAATCGGCTTTATGCGGACCGCCAAACCAACGAGCTGTAATACCAGAGCTCGTGTTTTTGAATGTCCTGAAAGTTGAAACAGTTTGCGCAACTTCTCACACCACCACGTACACATACGTACATGCATACATTGAAACTCGTATCCTCAACCCTGGAGGAACCAGTCTTGCCAACTCCGTACCCACATCGTCGGTTTATACTCCGTATACCAGGATCGCTTTACGATTGGCGACGACTGACTCTCCGTATATTTCCTACCCGAGGAGACAAAGGACTTCGTTTCCGCGGTGAATGCGGAGCGGGTTACATACCTTATATCCCCTCTCTATCTCTCTCTCTCTCTCTCCAAATCTCGAGTACTCCTACGTACGTAGAGATACGTTTTGCTACATCCGACTTTACCGTCGTGCCGAGAGCGATAAGACCATCTCTTTTACTCTTTCCCTTTCTCTTTCTATAAACTCACTCTCTTCATATCAGGACCAATAGTACGGATCCATTACTTTTACGGTTCGTATTACGAGGTCAGATATTGATCTTGATTCGTATCAGTTCGAGAAGGTTGTTTTAGCCGCACTGCTCGTCGCTCGCGTTTAATTGAAAGAGAAATTCTGATACACGTCTTTCTCTCTTACTCTTTTTGGATCGGGGTTACTACGCGGGATGCCGTAGATCGGTGGCCTATCTTTGACGGTAAGATCTTACGTACCTATATACCGACGGAGGCCATTTTCGAACGGATAATTAACAGTCTGTCTTGATGGCCGGGGCGAACGCGGGGAGTCCATTAATTAAAAGCCAATTACTTTGAGGAGGCGAGAGTCAAACAGAGATGAGAACTAACGGACGGACGAGAAAAGTAGAAAAGGAAATTAAAAAGAGAGAAGAGAGAAGATCGGTACGAGATCTAAGCTAGCCAGTTCATTTAAGTGCGAGTGACTGTAATGTTTGAAACGCTTAATAGCCTCCTACATAATTTATTTGCCTTTTTTTTGTCCTTGATTAATGAGTCAGAGTTTAGACAAGACGGTCTTGTTTTTAGTCTCGTCTCTTCTCTCCTCTTTTACAGCTGCAACATCTGGTCAAATTATATATTCAGTGTTAATTATTCTCCCGTTATTCGTAAGAGAATTATACGATTATTCGCTTCGCTAATTTACCGATCTTTAATACACTTTTTATAACCTATAAACTACTTCAACACAAGTATTACGTTGAAACTCCTCTCTCGGGTATGGCGCAGTTGAATTAATCGTACGTAACGAGATCACGGATTTAATATCATCAGACGGATAGAAAATAAAAAGGATACGCTAAATCGGATCAATTCGCTCGACGCTTAGGGTACGAAAATTTATTCCGCGCGGAAGGCTAATAGTATTTTGCGGAACTGGCCACCCGCCGTGCTTCTCTATCATCGGATGCTGCGGCAGCACAGCCTCACGGATCACGAAGATTTCTCTCTACCGTAGATACAGATGCAGATGCGTGCGGAATGAGGCATTAAAACCCTCCCGCGTTACAGCGGTAAATTTCTATGTAGGGTAAGTTTATATCGAGTCGAATGCACACCGCGCTGTTACTACTCGCGTTATGGTCGTTAAAGCAATAAAACCTGTTTACTGTCAGAACGTTATAACCGTCGTACTCGGTACGGTACGTACGGGATGATGATGGCAAAGCTGCGAAAGTGCACCGGCGTATAATGCCGCGATACTGGCAGGAGAAACGAGAAAATGTATGTACGGTGCAGTGTGTATACGGGTTATACCTACAACCTAGAACCTACGGATGCTAAAGACTCGGTGCGTGGTCGGGGTGGTCGGATATTGTACCACTAGATCGTTAAATCGGTAGTGGTTCAAGTCTCACGTATTCGCACCAACGTCCTATGAACGCTATAGACGAGGTGAAAATATGCGATATTTTTACCACCGTAACAACGGAGAATGGATCGCGGGCCGGGTGAAACTGCCGGATCATAAAGCAGAGCAACGTGCCGTAGCTGCCCTAGCCTGCTCAGCGATGGTGATTTGATTTGACGACGAGCCACTAACGGCCGTCGCAACGTTTAATGAAGTGTGCGATATGCTCGTACTTCTAACCTCATTCCACGACACCGACACCACGTGGCTCTATCTTCCGGAAGAGTTATTGTTCTAACACCCGGGGAGGTAAACGTGTCGGTGTTGTGCCGATCGATAAACTATTACATTTTCAAGGGGGTTGGGAAAGAGAAATTTGAGATAATAGCTACAAGAAAAAATATTCACCTATTTTATCGTCGACTTCTTAGCTTGATACTATTTTGTAATTTTTTTTTTTTTTTTGCTTAATTCAACGGGGTTTGCGAGTCTAGAGCGCTATAGAACGTTAACGTGGCGGTTAGTGAGATGAAAAAAAAAATCAAGAATACGGTTTTGAAAATCGAAATCCCAGCTCTGATTTGAAAAACAAATCGACATTATAACTTGAAAGTTGTGGTCATTATGGCCACTGAAGTAGCAGTCCGCGAAAGGCGGCGTCAAAATTCGCTGCTACGATTCCATTGTAAAGACTTGTCCGATTGGCTTGAAATTTATACAGTACTTTCATATCATTGTGAACTAAGCTTCTTTGTAACGGTTTTTTTTTCTCGTCCTCTTGTTGCTTTTATATAGACAAAAACGTTTCATAACGATATGAAAGTACTGTATAAATTTCAAGCCGATCAGACGAGTCGTTAAAACGGGATCATGGCAGAAAATATCGAATTTTCGCAGATCACTGCTACTTCAGTGGCCATAACGACCACAATTTTCAAGTTACAGTGTCAATTTCTTTTTCACATCAAATCTGGGATTTCAATCTTCAAATCCGTATTTTTTTTAAACATATTTTCACCTCATCAACTTTGAAATAATTGCTAATTAGCCTTCAACGCGATAACTCATACGATTGTTGAATTCTTCTTGTAAAAAATTTGGTTTGATTCCATTGCGTCGAAAATCATTTTGAAAAAAATGCATAACTCTCTGCGCACCGTACTTGAACTTGTCAGATCGATTCCTCTGAATCTGTTTCAAATCGTAATTAGGGACTGAAGAAATAGGGTCGAGAACTACTAACTCTGGAATTAGTTAACTCGCTTGATATCCCTGGGCTTGTTACACACGATGTAGGAACCCGTGTTCCGTGGAACCGGTCTTTCGTACTCTTTTTTTTTTCTTCCAAGTTTTTTTCCCCACTTTATCTCGTCTCATTTCGATTTCGATCCACGTGTGTAGCTACACAAGTGTTTTCGATCGTTTTTGTGTTGTGTAATTCGTAACGGTGGTCGATTTATTCGAGTTGATGCATTTTTTTATACCTTTGGAAAAATTTATACGTATAGTATGGGTACGTAATGTGGTAGTAGTAACATACGCCGGTTGGAATTATTTATCGAACGATAGAAAACCGTCCGGGAGTCGTGTCACGTAGACTCGACTACGTTTCTCGCTGCGGCACAGGATCCCCCGGCCCTCTGCCCATACGCGTTCAATTTAAATATCACTCTTCGATGTTACTGCAGCATAGCGAAACGTCGCTCTGCTTTTCCTCCTACCACTGGAATTGTAATGGGTACTACTGCCAGACGCTAATCGCGTAACCGAAGCCTGCGGCTGTCTCTAGATTGCCTTCGTTCACCCGGTAAAATTGGCATCGATAGAAATTACCCATTCCCCATCTTTCTCTCTTCTCCCCCTCTGCATCTGTCTCTGATGCAGCTGCGAGCATTTATACAAGAATCAATAAAATTTCAGAGTCAAATTCTGCCCCAATCCTCAACGTGTCAAATAATTGCGTAATTATATTGGCAAGGATGTGATTGTAAGTGTTAGCCATTCGCGATGCTTGAGAGGTGGACCGTGAATCTTTGATCGGTATTTCAAACGTCTGTGTATCTACTGGGGTTAGAGTATCTTTCAAATACTCAGCTGGGATGTCGCACTATCTCTGGCTGCTTGAGATTCAAAATTTAGGAACCCGTAACCGAGGCGTGTCTACGTTACTAACTTCTGCTTGACGATGTGTGACCATAAAATGAGAGGAAAAAATGAATAAAAAAAGAAATAACCCAGCATGGATGTGTCGCAATTTTTTCAGTGTCTCCGCAATGCATGATTAATATTTGTGCGCTAAATTGAAACTGCATTAATACACAATACACACTGTGCCTTGCTTGACATTTTTCGCTACTTTTTGTTTTAATAATTATTCACTTTCTTTCAATTACTAGGCAGAGAACATACTCCTAGACGCTAAGATTATGCTAATGATTGTTTTCTTGGTTTACAGTACTACGAGATGTCGTACGGACTTAACGTCGAGATGCACAAACAGGTGAGATATGTCGTATATTTTATCATCGTATTTACAGGTTCAACCGATGTCGAGGGCATTAACGTATTATTCTATTTATACAATCGTATAACCACCCACTGTGCAAAGATTCAACTTCAGACTTAACTGCGCAAATATTTGAACGTTTTTTTTATTGTATTCTCATTATTCTTCTTTAGCATTTCTTTTTTCGTTTCCCTCTTGAGAGAGCGAGAGAGACAATCTCTGCCACCACATGTTTGTTCTCCAATTTTTGGTACACATATGTGTCTCCATATACGTAATTTAATCGTGTGCCACTCGAACTTCCGACCACGTATATATCAGCGATGGTATCACGATCCAAGTTTCCGTTTACACACGAAAGTCAAGTTCGATGTTTTCGATAAAGGATAAAAACAGAAAAGGAAACACGAATAAAGACCTGTAATAGGTTTATTGTTGCCAAGTTTTGGATTAACGAAACGAAATTGACCTCTTTTCAGATAAATCATCCATTTATCAAGGGTTGTGAATTTCGTGAAGAGAAAAAAAGGAAATCCTGAATCCGTTCAGGAATAGAAAGACTAATAAAATTTCTCTCGGGGAGAAAAATTCCGCAATAAGAGAGCCGGCTTCTTTCCGCCTTTTAGTAAAATAAGGTATAAACGAAAAAAAAGTCAAAGAAGAAACTTACTAACGTATTCACTGCGGAGCAATGTAAACGTAGCCATGGCGACGGGGGTAAGGGGTTTGGATAAGGGGCGAGGTGACGTCATCTCATCTTCTCAGCCCCGGCACTTGGCCAACTCACGGGGAAAAGCGAACGGGGTTTAATTCGAAATAAAAAAGGGGGCCGGCCAGGGTGAGAGGGTGAGAGGGAGAGAGAATGGCACCCGCCATACGGTACAAGGGATGCTCTCCATCCCTTATTTCCACTTCTCTTATCTTCTCTTCTCTTTCCCATCTCTGCAGCTACGGGATTAGGGAGATATTCTCCCTCTCGGGAGTCTTAGACATTGAATAAATATGTAAACAAGCTAATAACATGCAAATAAGACGCCGGTATCTTTAAGTGGAAAAAGTTTTTTCCTTTTTCTTGCTTTTTTAATCTCCAAATGAATAATTCTCAATGGCACTGTGCGCTTACTTCATTCTTGCGGGAATAACGTACAATTAATAATGCCGAAAATAAAGAAAAGATGTATCTTTACCGATATCTGAGATCGAATCGGAGACGAAAAAATAAAATAAAAAATCAAAGAATGTTTAAACACAATGATTCGGAAATCCCAGAGGAGGAGCAAGCAGGCGCCGTGGGTCCTTAGGCCAGGCAGCAGCGTCCCGGTCCCTTGGAGCAAATTATAGGGCTGGCTTTAATTCCTCATCCTTCGCCGCCCCCCGTGCGTTTCTCTTTTTCTCTTCTTCTTTCTTCCCGGCTTTTCGTTCTTCGTTTTTGTCGTTTTTCGTTCTTTTTTCTTTCTTTCATTTCTTTTACGCTCGAACCTCGGAGCTGGAATCCAAGGGGATAAATAGCCCCTTCTTTCGTTCCAACTTTCACACCCCCGCAACTCCCGACTCTCCTCTGTGTGCCTCTTCCTCTCGCTTTTTCTCTTTCCACCGTCGAGGAACGACGTGCCACGAATAATGCCCACGCTTATTGAATATTTAGCAGCCGTTGCCAACCAGTTATTTTTATTTTTTATTTTCTCTTTCCCTGTGTGTGTGTGGTGGTTTTTTTTTTCAATTTCTTTTTTTTTTTATCCCCACCGGATACGGCATTTAAATCGTAAATCCAAAGGCGGAGTGTCGCGGCGGATATAAGCGGAGGTGACGAACGCCTACGGTTCCCTTTTTTTCCTTCTTAACCTGTAAGAAAGAACGGGACGGAGATATGATAAGTTTCACATGGCAAACCTGGCGCCGTTCTTTGTATTGTAATTATAATTGAACCGTTTGTCAGACGCAATGATCTCGACATGTGGGATTTGGTGGACCGATACGTAAAATACTGCAGTAAATTATATGCGTAAATGGTTTTTGCGCGACCTTGCTTTAAGATATTCCACAATTAATTAATCATACCGGTTGAAAATTTTCTATTAGTGAAACAACATACCGGCTATTTGTTGTAGGTATACCGTGGTGAATGGGTTTGATCCATAATTTAGATAACTTCACAGGCAGGTACGTTAAAGTATTAACAAATCACATCCCTGCGCATCTTATTTTATTTACCCAACGTAGTCATCGCGTAGAATGGGAACTTGTCGGTAATTTAAAACCGTTCGTCTGAGCGAAGGGAACAAAAATTCTAAAACGAATGGACCTTGCCATTACTTAGATTTTTTTTTTAGGAACCAGAAACGTGATCCTGATGAGTCCAAAATCACAATAAAAAATATTCTTCTAATTTCTGCGACCTTAAAATTCTGCGAAGGTTTTGCCTCATCCATATAAGGATCGCGGGTAACGTTTGATATCGAAACTTCCGCGAGTTCGTGTCACGCATGTAGATTGTACCTATATCTCTATATTTATTTGCCTCGGCGCTTCCAGGGCAGGCTTATAGCTGATAATTCATTATTGTATTATTGGGATTCGCTCAGGCGTATCTGGTTGTAGTCGCGTGCGCATAAATGTTTGGGAAGCGGAATCCTCGACGTATGTAGAATTTGTGGCTGTGGGAAGCGTGCGTGAGTGTGTAAACACGAGTAGTCGTCAAACATCGAACCAGTCACCGTACCCGTGCAGGTTGTATTTGAGCTTGTACCGGTCGGCGCTGCAGGGCGTCGCGGTCCGAGGGGGTACAACGATAATGGTACGGGGGAGGCAGCTATGCACCGCCTAAAAAGAGGATACAAAAAGGATTAAAATGAGATTTAAAAAAAAAATGGACGAAAAAAGTACTCAAAAAAACCGATAGGGTGGATTCCGGAATCGAGAAATCCGTATATATCGCGAATGTGTACATGGGTGTATGTTCGTCTATCATGTATGAACAGATACGGGAGGAATTAGCGCGGTGGCTGCAGTTGAAAATTCACGCATGAAAAATAGCTGCAGCCCACCGAATGATTTGATTTGATTATTTTTCTCGTTGAACAAATCCAGGACCCCGGACCATGTCGCTATTTGATTATCGACTCGAACCGAGTTGATCCCCGTGCGCATCGCGCCATTTTGTTTTTTTGTCGGGTTGAGTGATCTTGCAGGAATTAATCATGTATTAGAACGAAAAAGTAGAATCGGAATAATGGAGGATCATAAAATCGGACTAACCGAAGGATCAAAGTATCGCCATACGTTTGGCCGCGGATGGGATGGCAAAAACGGAGGACGACGGGTCAACACCGATGGGAGATACATCGTCAAGTGCTTCATGAATATCCTGGCGATGCCGCTGTTGCTGCAGAGTCCCGGGACGTCGGGTGAAAAGGGTGAAAGGGATTTTTTTTTTAGTTTTTATTCTGTCTGCACCCGGCTCGTCGCTGGGCGTCCCGACGGTGCGGCTGCTGCTGCTGCTGCTGCTGCTTGCGTACTCTGGATGTTGGCAGAGAGGGTTTGCTCGATGGGCATGGAGGTAAACGTACGACCCGAATAAAAAAAAAAAAAAATGAAAAAAAAAGAAAGAAAAAAAGAGGAACGAAATTCGCTATCGGAAAAATCTAGCGCTGCATGCTGCTGGTGGTCGTGGTAACGCACAACCTACGATTCGAAGGACTGTGACCTGGACGCTGGAACTGTTCGACGACCTGCGATACACGATGGCTAAAAAAAATTTACAAAAATCAGCGTTTGTACTTCGAACGAGAACAATCAACAATATGTATGGCATAGAATCATCACTTTGGTAATTTTTAGATGTCGCAAAGGTAGAGGGGGACTGAAGAGGTTTTTAATTTTTACATTTTTACTGTTGATTTTTTTCATTTCGTATTGAATTCATGGACATTTTTGTGTTCGAAAGATCGAATTATGTTCCTCGGATCACATCAATCTCGTCGAATCCAATCAGAGCAACGATACACGGCAGTGACGTGTGCAATTTAGCAACGTACGTTCTCTCATTTGTGCAGCACTGATTAAAAAATAAATTTTTCGACGATGCAGTGCTTCAATTTTTCCCGTTTAATCAAATTCTGGAATGAACTGAATCAAAACCCTCGATCCCTTCATCCGGATTGATGTAATCTACCTGCACTGGGTCAGGAAACGCAGATTTAAGCATGGTACCTACATAACCATGGTTATAAAAGGCGTGAGGTCTAAGAGCCGCGTCGTATCCGAGTAGTTTGAGAAAGTCTAAACGAGGAATAAACCCATTTCCTTTTCTCGGTCGTTTCTTAGCGAGAAAGCCGACATTAAGGTTTAACGTCCGCGAACATAATCGTCCAGCTGAAGACAACGTGGCTTCTGTTGCATTTCTGAACAAACACGGACCTCGGCTCTGTGTTAGCACTCTGGTCCCCGTCCTCGACCATCTCCTCTTCGTCGCGTCTTCGTCGTGGCGAACGGTGGGGCACCGTCTGTTCATGTAAGCTCGTAATACCGGTAGTAACAGTACCGGTAAGACAGGAGCAGCACTAGCACGGTTTCGAGAAAGGTAGGTAAGGCAGATATACCGGCAATGGCAGTTCAGTTTTATCACTTTTATGACTTTTACGAGTTTCGCCCCGTGGGAGCTAACCCTGGGTTGTCGGAGATGGCTTATCGTTCTTCTTAATACGCTCTCGCAGGTTCCGCTCCTCCCATATGTACACATATACAGCGAGCCCAGTCGCTATTTTATTTATGCCCTGGTGTTATAGCGCCGTTATATGTGGGAGGGTGTCACTGGAGACGGAACTCTGCGAGGGTCCGGACGCCAGCCGTCGTTAAGAGGCCGCCGCGTCGTTCGCGATGATGGCGGTCAGGGCCGTCGTTCAGAGGCGTCGCATGGCCCCGTACTTCGACAAACCCCACCATCAACTCGGATATCTTTGCGGCCAATTTGCCAGGGTAGAATTAGCATACCGGACCCGCGGATAGAATCATTGATTGATTACGACATATGTGGACTTTTGTCTTCTGATTGATATACGAGCAGGGGTGTTTGGGATTAGCAGACGAAAATGGTGAATTAGATCGTTGATGAAGAACGAGAAGCTCGTCGAATAATTACGAGTTTGCGCGTCGAAGAATTTTTAGGATTAAAGTGATGAGTAGGGCAACGTAATCACCTCCAATTTGAACCAAGGCGACTAATTAAGGCGAGGAAAGAAGCCAGACTTTGGAATAATACCGTCTAATAATGTCCCACGCGTGGCAGATGTAACGACCTCCTCCCACCACGAAATAGCAATTATAATTTCCAAGATTATCAAAATTTGTCATCGCTTTATCGCGACCGTTAGGAGGTATGAGTCTGCTCCAGCATAAGTACCAACACGAGTTTCAACGGTATGAACCTTACATTGTGTGTGTATACGTCCCCTATACAGAACGCAGTAATTTCCCAGTTGGATATATACGCGTTTGTGATGTCGCGGGGGTCCTCACCCCGGCCACCCCTGGGTGAATGAGATCAGGGCGTCAACGTTTTAACGAGGGCATTTTCCCGTAGGGGGAGTAAAAGGGGAAAGGGGAAAGGGGGCGACACTAATTTGTGTTTTGTGGTATTTCAACTCGGCACTCTTCCGCGCCCCGAGTACCGGGTCGTAACGGGGGAGAGTATTTTATGTCGGTATAGCAGGGATCTCTGGACGAGTTTTCAACCCCCACACCCGGCACCGCCACCACTTAACTGATCCTTGGCGTCGTTTCTCACTGGGGAGGTGGAGGTCGAAAAAGAGGTGAATTGGGTGGACGGGGTGGAGGGTGGCCGGCAATGTTCCTGGGCGGTGAATTCATGCTAGACCCCAGGTACTTGTCGTGTCCGGGTTTCAAAACTCTCAATCTAACCCCTCTCCTCTCTCCACCCTCCCTACTTCCATCACTGGTATAAAACGTCCGCCAGGGCTACTTGACTCGCTCTGAGATTCTCTGTGGACCAACTCTCTAGCAAAATTCATTCGATTTAACCTCGCGCGTCGACGACTATAATGCTATATCTGCAAGTTTGTAATTCGTCTATCTTTAAATAATTCAACACTATACAACGTACGTGTATTGCACTGGGGATTTTAATTGTGTCTCAAAAGACCGACAGACCCAATTGTTCAGAAGACTTGATCACCTCATGGCATACAACTGACATGAATAGCTTGTCAGTTGGTCTAAACAAACATTTCGTGAGTATTCCATCAAACTGGCCACTCGACATGCTACGCTTTCATCGGATGGCCATACTCACGGAATGAGGCTAGTGGAACTGATTCTTGCATAGTATCTACTTTGTACCCTACGCTATCCTATCCCACCTCCTCACATATCGTATGGTATACGAACGGTCTAGGTTAGCCCGCTAATGTTTAGCGCAATCAACGATAATGGCGGTCTACGGCACGTTTAATCAAGGCAGTAGCCCGCGTTGTGGCTTGTGGCTCCGGGTCGGTCTGGGTGCGGCTGTGCCGGTGGTTGCTGTCCCGAATAGGGGCTAGTGCGAGAAGAGGAACTCTGAGGTGGTATGCGGAGGGTTTAGCGGTTAGCGCCGTCCGGCCACGCCAGACCTTCCCGGTCCGCGAACTGACCATGGAGCTCTTCGACCCGCTATAACGTCACGAGCTCCTCTTCGTTGTGGTCAAACTTTGGCCAAAGCCTCGCTGCACGGAGTCACCCATCCGTCTTCTCCCCCTATCTCATTACACCTTGGCTTCGTATAATCCTAATCCACATGTGTGGAAATATACTGTAGCGGCGGAGCTACAACGATCATCGCTCGAACTGGAAAAAATACATCCGCACAATGAAAGAATTTGTATCATCGAGGGTAGGTTTACTCTCGAGGGAAATCTACCGGAGATATGGTGCAGTGGCTCTGGGAGCTATCGAATAGGGGGTTCAAAACGCTTCTTTGATATCTTATTTCGCGAAGTTTGAGCCGTGACACTTCGCCCGCTTCGTATATGCTTTGAAACGCTGCAGAATTTTGACGCTTCGTAGCCATATATGCTTTTTGACGGTATCCCTCATTCCCGGTTCTCCAAGCACTCGAGGTAAGAATCACCCTCCGTATAAATACGGATGCACACATGGCTGCGGGTATTGTGTTGATATCTATGTAACGCACACTCACATCATAGTCGTCGAAGAGGCGAAGGGGGATTCTCGGTGTAGAATCTGGGAGGGTTAGGAGTCCGCACTTGAAGTGAGATCGGAGTGCTGACGCGGCACTCCGCGACTCAACATCCAAACAGCCCGATCTTTCGCCGCTTGTCAGCTCCGCTCTTCTGTTGACTCTATCCCTATCTCTCTCTCTTTTTCTCTCTCTTCCGTTCTATACCTCTGTATAGCTCCTTTCCGTCTCCATCTCTACCTCTGGCTCCGCGGTCCTCAAGGACCACTTATATCCAACCCTGGGTACCCAGCCAGCCAGCACAACGCTAGTAATGGGAGCACTAGAAGGTAGTGTTCGACCCAGGGCTCGAGTAGCCCACTCGAAACGACCGACGACTACGAATTGATTGCAAGGCCTGCTTATCCTCAACGCCGCCGTTATCGCCTCGCTTCGAAAATAGTCACCAACTGACCCTCTTCAACGGGTATGACGTTACCGAGTCCAACGGGACGGATCGGTTAGAGATTTCACCGAAGTGGAGGGAGGCTCGTAAAATTTTTGAAAAATGACGGAAGTTTCACCGACGGAGCTTGAGAGGACGTCTGGCACAAAATTCTCCGGTTACTATCTCTGTTAAAGTCGACGTCTCCTGCTGTTATCCCCCGGGTATTTCGTACCGCGTTGTTTCTCTACGTGAATTTGCAACGTAGTGAGTGCCGACGCGTGTGTTTACCCGGTAGTCAGTAGCTGGTATGTCTATGGGCGCTATTTGTACTTGCGAGATACATACACTCGCTCTATGCGCTAGCTTGCATCCTGTATTGCTATTCCCTGCAGCTGTCCTGTATAATGTATATGTGTACGTATACGTGCATACCCCCGCATCATGGTGGTACTGTGCCAGTGCTGCTGCAGGATAGAGAGACCGAGTGCTCAAACGGTAACATCGCCCGCACGTTGTTGCACCATCGAATTGCACGACGTACGTAGCGATGGTCTATCTTTACCTTCAATCTACTGGGTGTATTATACCCATCTTGACATTACACTACGAATTCCCTCAGTCTGAGTACCAGAGGCTTCGACGGATTCTGTCCCGGAATTGACAACCTGCTTATTCACTCCCAGAATTGATTGACGATGAGATGCTACCGGAAATAACGTGCCAGCAACCTTGAAGGATTTCAGTTTCGCTGCGTATTGAGCTTCTTCTTTTTTTTTTGCTTGGATTGTTTCGGTCTGTGGTAAATTGAGGGATGATAAATTTGACGAAATTTGATGGGTGGTAAATTGAATATGGTAGCGTCGACACCATTGCCACCCCCTTCTGCGTTCGATTTGAAACTCGATTTGTTTTGAGTCGAGAGATTCAGACGGTTGCACAACCTTATTCATTATTTTCTTGGTTACCTCTCGCCACTCGGTGTAGAGGGTACGGAAGGACCGAGGGTTGAGGATTGGGGAAAACTTCTTGGCAACGCAATTACGTCCCCACGGCCCTCTCCCCCGAAAACCTCATCCTCTTCTACGGCGCTCTCTACGCCCTTGACGCCCTCAACGCCCTCGACACCCTCGTCCTTTACCGTTATACACCGCGTTTCGCGAGGTTTCTTCCTTCCTCTCTCTCTCTCTATCTATCTCTCTCTCACTCTCTCTCAGCAACCTTACCGGGGATAGGTTGCCTCATTTTCGCGTACATTATAATTAGTGGCTTAATGACTGCCACTCAGGGGGCGACGAGTAATTAAAACAACAACCCCTCGACCCCCCATTTTCCCCCTCGAACGACACCCTCCACGTTATACCGGTATATAACTCCTAGTCAAGAGGGGTGGAATCTTGCCAACAATTTTAGTGCATGCGATATTTCAATTAGCACAAGTTCATAACATTATCATTTATCTCGCTCTCCGGTAGATCAATTTCATTTTTTTTTCTGTCATACTTTGAAATTAGGCGTATCGAAGACGGCTGATTGAATTTCATTTTAACGTAAATTTAATCTTCGGTAAAAACTGATCCTTCTGATATGTACAAATAGCAATTTAATAATCCAGATGTTATATAACTATGTTATTTCAGACGGAAATAGCTAAGAGATTGAACGCCATCATCGCACAGATATTGCCATTCCTGTCCCAGGAACATCAACAGCAAGTTGCCACAGCTGTGGAGAGGGCGAAACAGGTCACGATGACGGAGTTGAATGCTATTATCGGGGTGAGTACTTAGTACATGCTGAAACATGTCCCATTGAGAATTGGCAAAAAAAAAAAAAAAATGAAAAATAAAACAGCGTGAATCTTTTTTTAAAGACTCTGTGTGGAATGATTGAAACGTGAATATGAGAACCACTGAACGTACACTTGGCAAGAACGTCTCGAGTCAGGGTCGCGGTACGCATCCAGAATGCGAAACGAGCCGTAGAAGAAGATACGCGTCCCCCTGTTCTCCCCCGATTTCGCGAATCCTGAATCCTCCCCAATATTGCTCAAGCACTCAATTTCCTCCCTATTAAGCTCCCAGGCTTGGGTCTTATCCTCGTCTTCGTCGAGGGGAATCCGTTCGAGTCAGGGTTGGAGTTGGGGTTGGGGTTTGGGTCGGGGGAATGAAAATGGTGGATGGGGAGATCCTATATAGAAATACGTACGTACCCAATGCAGAGTTACGTACTGCTCCGCGAGAGCAACTAATCAGCATTCCTCCTGGCGGGATGGGGAACTTTGGATCCTCGCCGCTGTTACGTGCGGTAAATCTTTAGCAGGATTCTACCGCGCGAGTTAACCCGCGGTATAGAGGGAGGACCCCGACCAGGGTCGTAAAGTACAAACGGGGTGGCGACCTTTTTTTTCTCTCTCTCCTTTATTATTATCACTTTTTCCAACCCCCTATGAAAAATTGTATACAAGGAAAAACGACTTTATTTTTCAAATAACCAAAATTAAATTCGAATTGAATGAAGAGTAAAAATTTAGAAGTGGGGAAATCCATTTGGCACCAGGTCTAAGAGCCTGTCTGGATTAAAAAGAATTTTCACGCTCATCCTATCTATTTCCGTATTAAGTACCTATCCTCCATGGGTTGTTCAAGGCTCTTAAACTCGGTGGACTAGAGACTCCAGAGACTCAACCACTACTATTCCCCGAGTATTCCTCCGAACTTCTATCTCAGTCGTGGCGTGGGATTATTATATCGTTAAGCCATTTAATTATCTCGGCAAACTGCTCCCCGGACTGACGACGGTATATAACCCACCGTACCCTGCCCTGACCCAGCGAGATTCTCTGTCTCTCCTTTAGCACACTTCTCCGTTACCGACCAACCCGTCCGTTTCCTGCCGGGAGAGCATTGTTAAAACGTAGTTACACGCTTCATGATTTGTTTCACGTCGAGATATTGCTCACTTTTTGTTTTTCAAGGAGACCTCTCCCCTCTTAGTCACCCTCTCAGACCTCCGGTAATCGATGTCTCGTAATCCAATCTTTTCCGAATATTCTTAGTACTTTCATATACTATACAAGAGGCGAACCACTCTACAAGTCCGGTGTACAACAGCGTGTGAAGTCCCAGAAGTCGTGTGAAGTCTCTTGAAGTCTGGTGTACGCCATTTCATGGAGTGGTTCACCCCTCGATACTAATATTACTACCGAACCGTAGGGGTCTTGCAGAGAGGGCCCAACTTTCATGGGCGCGTTACCTCAGAATGACATTTTTTATCACGTTTCGGATAATAATTCTTGAACGCCTGGTCCGATCTTGCTGAAATTTCGCACACAGACTCTTATCATCGATAGTTCTGGACTGTACGAGGAGATTTGAAGTGAGAAAAAGCAGCTCAATTACCTAACCTAAAATCTCTTGGAGACCTGTATAGATCCTACTTCATGAGGAAACTACTGTTGATGAGAGACTGCATGCAAAATGTCAACCAAATCGGCCAAGTGGTATCGAAGTGATGCTGAAAAATGATCTTCCATGTGCAGAATCCGGTCACCATTTCAAGCTGTAATACCTTTTTTTAGTCCAAGGGCTTAAATCATAGAAAGAGCCAGTATGTTTTGAGTCATATATTTGTCATCTGTGTGCATACAAGTAGTTCTCAAATAACTCTTGAATCAGGCTCGAAAAGGCGACTGGCTCCCTCAGATGCCGAGCATTTTATTTGAGTCCGGCCACCCTACATTAACAATCCAACGGTGTGGCCAGTCTCATAGAAAATAAGTTTAGCTAAAAGTGTCTAAGTGTCTAAAAAAAAAATCTACGCGAAAACGAAACTTTGAGACGTTTTAACTTATGTTCCAGCAACAGAGGCCAGACCTCCCAAGACTCCTACAGCAAATGCACGCTCAGCAGCTGCCTCCTGGTGCCTCGATGGGACCTCACCCGGGTTTGCCCGGTCTTCCTGGACTTGGGCCGTCGGCGGGTCTTCCCGTTTCCACCTCCGCTTCGGCGGCTCTCCTCGGCCTTGGTCTACCTCCTGGGGCCGGAACGACACCGGGTGGAAGCGCCCCGCATCCACTCTCCATATTAGCTAAACCAGAACATCACCGGGTCCAACCTGACGATCTGAAACCCAACGGAGGTACGGTTGTATTAAGAAAAAAAAAAAAAAAAATCAAATTCTTATGGAAAAATAGCAGTAACAAATCACAGTAATATGACATCCGGAATGTAGATTAATAAGTTTGAAATCAGAGCTTCAACTCACACCGGTGAAATAACGACGACTATCACGGCACAGTGATTCAATGCTACGTGCAAATAACTTTACCTCTCGATACATCAAGGGGTTCCCCCTATTTTTATATATCCTATAATTTTGTTTCACCCTGGGGGAGATTTTGGACCCTGTTACAAGTAACGTTGCAAGGGCTTCTGAATTCTCTGATCACGTTCGCCCAGAGGTAAGACCTTGGTGTTGAGTAACGCTGACAAAGTTATAAGGGTTCCGAAGAGGCACGAAGAAGAGCTCTCAAAATCTCCTCGACACAAGAGTCCTCCGTCTCTCTTCTTCTCGCTATCCCTCCGCTTGCTCCCCCTTCACTTTCAACCCCATTTTCATCCAGCTCACGATTCACCAGGGGGTGTGGTGCACGCGCGTATCTCGAGGCTATAACGCCTTTGTATTCCATGTATCCCGGGTTATAAATTTAACAAATTTTCTTTCTTCCTCTTGAGCTATACATATAATCATTTTTATCTTGATTATTTAATTAATCGTTCTAATCTTTACTTTCGTTTGTTTCAGGCCTAAACCCAGCAGAAGAGAGGCATGTAAGTGTAAAAAAAAATTATCCACGTTATTAAATTAGCAAGCAAAAATAAAATGCGAAATTGAAATTTCCATCAGGGCCAAAGAAAGTGTAGAAAAAAAATAATGCTGTCAAAGTAAAGAACAGAAGAGCCTTTTCGCAACTCCTGGCTCCCGGCTCCGCCGACAGAACCGCGCTTTTAAATTCGTTTATTAAAATCCTTTTAAGCCGACGCTAACGCGGTTAACGACTGCACGCGTTTACAGCGCGGAATTACCGCTGGTATAATATGTGCACCGGCGTCGTCGCGTAGCTCTTGGCAATGGGGACTCCAGTCTACGTACCGAAGCACTGAAGTGAATTCCGGTATCCAGATTTTAGATCCTTATGATACAGGTACAACTAACGGATCTTCGATATCCCTTCGTCGTTGTGAAGCCGAAGACATTTCTGTGATATTTTTCAAAATTTCATGTCAAAGGATTCTGGTCGTCGAAGATTATCGAGGAAATCAGTTTTCGTGGGGTTTG
This sequence comes from Euura lappo, assembly GCA_018257835.1. Taxonomy (NCBI): domain Eukaryota; kingdom Metazoa; phylum Arthropoda; class Insecta; order Hymenoptera; family Tenthredinidae; genus Euura; species Euura lappo. The sequence goes on along the minus strand of JAEUYN010000930.1, from coordinate 401,098 downwards.
GTTGAATTTGTAGGTGTGCTGATCCGCGTACGATTAATATTTAGTATCCACAATTATTACGAATTGATTGGGAAAACCGCATCCGTTGTTGTAGGCAGAGTAGCATAATGCAATTTCGTAGCTTGCCGATGGGATACAGCGAGGGTACGGTACAGAGCAATCAACTACCAAGCTTGAATTAACAAGCTTAATACCATCCGTGTTCAAACATATCTCGATTTCTCAACCTACTGCAGAATTTAGTGTAGAACGTTTCAGCTGCACCGACGACTGCTCGATGACGTATACCTTATTTTTTGCTGTAAAAAATATATTCTCGTCGACGTTTTTTTCTTTCCACTTCACTCGCATTCGCAGGCTAGTGCGATATAACCGTGGAATAAATTTCGTCGCTATAACTCGCCTGAGATAGAATCAGGGAGGGCTTTTAAATTTTCTATACCATTCCGGAACAGTTATAATTAAGAAGGATGTTGAGGATAAACCGGAACGACGCTTTTAAGGACCCCGAAAGCTCTGCTCCAAGGGATCGGTTTATATGTAGAAGTAGAAGCTTTAACAGATCTGAACAACGAGCTTATCCACATCAGTATCATCGTTATTCATTTTCAAAATTTATTCGTTTAGCAAATTCAGTGAAATATTACTTGTCACAACTTTTTCTCTCAAATTTTCATACAACCATAACTTAAAAAAAAAAATGAATCAACTTACTGAATCAATTTTTGAAATTGTAAGTTGGAAGAAGAAGGTGAAAAACTATAATCGACATGTTGTTTGATTTTTTTTTGTTTTTAAACGGTCGATTCCGGTCTGGTTTGTACTAGACAGATCGTATAGCAGACGGAAGAAGATAATAATCGAGTGTAAAGTTTCCGGTTATTCATGGGTGTAGGTACTATACAACAAAGATCTCAAAGGAAGTAGATACTTGAGTAGGTTTATAGCTGTATAAAACAAGGTATGTTCAACCAGAAGGTGTTAATTAATAAGTAATCATCATTGTTTGACGCTCGATTCTCATGAATTTGCAGAGCAGCTGATGATTGAAATTAAACAAAAGAACGCGCTGTGAAAATTAAAAATTGTATATTAATTTTTTCGTTAGACTCGAAGTATATCACCGTGCTCGTTAATTACTGTATACCTCTCGCCTTTTATTATTCATATGCCCGGAGTAATAATTGGAAGAAGGTAAGAAAAAAAAAATGCAAATTGAAATAATTTAAAGAATCATCGTGTGTGTGAGTGATGAATATAGAAATGTCTGAAAGTGGTGAAAAGATGAAATATTAATAATAAATAATGAACAAAGGAAAGGTTTTACTCCGTATCTGTCGACCGATACGCGTATAGGCGTAGACGGTCATAACGAGATGGTATATGAACAAAATTATAAGAAAACGACAAAAGACTGGCGGGACGGAAGATGTAATTTATTTTAATTAGAGTTCTGTAGCATTATACTCGTGCGAGTCACACAGGGAATGCGGCTGACTATACACCGTCGTCCTTCTGACGTTGAAAGGGTTTCTGTAAGGGTGGCTTTAGGGTTGGTATATCACTATATATTAGACGGAGGTCGCACTGTGGCCCAAGCGGCCACGAGACCGCCACACTGAGCCCTCGGCGACCAACCCCTATAGGAACAGACTAATTCACCCGTCACCCTTGGCATCTCGACACTCGCCTCTCTACTAAAAGGGAGACAAGGGAGACTCCCTGAGAGAGGGTGCTCGGGGCTTGGGACTCTCTCCTCTCTTCTCTCTCTCCTTTGCTCTCTTCTCGCGAAATTCCTTCCTGCTCTCCCTCTTTTCTACCCGTTCTCCATCTACCAGTCTGCCTTACCGACACCTCTGATCTCGTTAGGGACGCATTAATTAATTTACAAGATGGCGGCGACGGTGGTGGTTGTACCAGGAGACCGAGGGAACGACTAGGCACGTTTTAATTACTAATTGAAACGTTCCCTCAGGTTTCTCGCGGTCCCCTTACCCTCTCTAAACCTCCAAGAAGACTCATGCAAACTGAGCCAACTCATGTCCGTCGTCTTCACGAGCTTTCATCACCGTATATCCACATTCAACGATTTGTCAAAACTTCATTCACTGCATTATTATCGTGCTCTTCATTCAGTCGAGAAGCTGAAACGATATTCTCTGAATCGACAAACCCTGTAGACAGATTTGAGCAGCCACTCTGGATTTAGGGGATTATTACAGATATTCCCAGATTTAGTTAATCGGGTTCACAGAAACCGTGGAGTATCTGTAATTCGACGCGAGTAAAGTCAAACTATTGCAGAAGTTCCGATTTGCCCTGATATACGGGGTAAAGCTGATCACAGTCGGGGCAAAACAGATTTTATGAGAATTTCGTTTCCACCTTTCTTAGATATATTGACACAACGGCGCCAACTATTGCCTTTCAAGACCCAAAGTTCGTATGAAAACAGTATATTTCGCATTTTTCTTTTTCATTTTGAGGTTACGATCAGTCGCAACTCGCAGCCATGAAGACTAGAGACAGGAGAACGAATGCGCATGGTGGGGGTAGGCCGGTTTATGGCAGCCGCCAGGCGTCGCTGCTAAGCAGTTGGTACCAGCGCAATGCGGCTCTGCGCAGTCAAATAATTCGTGTCCACCAATCAAATGAATGTAGAGATGCGCAGTACTGCATTGCGCTGGTACCAATTGCTTAGCAGCGACGCCTGGCGGCTGCCATGAGCCGGCCTACCTCCACCATGCGCATTCGTTCTCCTGTCTCTCGTCTTCTTGTTCCCAGCTACACAATGCCTTCTAGACTGGTTCGGTTTTACCCTGACTGCACTTTACCCTGCCTCATAATGTTTATTCAAGAACCGACAGACCTCTTTTCTCTAGTACAAATACATTCTAACACTGACGGTACGACCGATGACATTGACGTTTAAAGCGGTCGCAAACTTATTCTACTAATTTCATGTTATGTAAGAAATGTCGCGAGCGTGTAACTGTGTAATCAAGCTCGCGGTATGAGCTACTGCGAGTGAGAATCATTCTCCATTCGCAGTTCTGAACTGTCTGTAAATAATTGAGGAAAACCGCTTTGCCCTGGTCTCTAGAACGTTAGTTACGAATTGACTTATACACTCTGTACCGATATACGGTCGGATGTATGTATGTATGTACATCACTATCACCTTACCGTCGTTTTCACCGAATTGCACTTTGAGCCTGACGCGAGTAAGCGATGGTGCTAACCGGCGTGTCGTAATAATAAATAGACGGAAATAGAGGAGGCGCGGCGGTAGGTTATCAAATGGAATGGAATGGAATGGAAGGGAAGGTAATGGAACGGGATACCAACATGGCGGTAGCATAGATACCCGTCGGTGATACGAGGCCCGGTAGGAGCCTATAAAATGCTGGAACCAAGTATCCCGGACTTTTACGACGTCTGGTTTACGAGCGACTAAACTTTTAAATAATTTGCCGTCGGTAATTAGTTCGTAATTTAATGAGGCGGCCGTAAATGCTCGACGGTACACCGCTCTATAATTACGGCTTCGTATTTTATAATAATTATTCTCTTCGCCTCTCGACTTTCTCGGAAGATCATTTTACCGAACCGGGATATCGAAAACCCCGGAGCCTGGTGGAACCAGCCGGTATATGTATAAGAGGTGCTGATTTTTAGACTCGATGACTATAATTTTCACAGACTCGAGTGATTTTAATTTATCGATTATCGATGATGTGGCAATAAAAAAATTTGCAATTTCCCATTGGTTACTTCTCACTCTCCCAAGGCATTCTCACAGCATTTTCATCTTGAAATAAACTTGCGTGAACGCTTGCAAATTGAAACAAGACTGTCTTAAAAAATGAAGCAAGGGTTCCCCAAGGGTTTCCCAAAAGTTTGCCAGCGGTTCAAAGAAAGGGTTGTACCAAGGGTGAAGAATGAGGTTTCATAATTGCTAGATCATAAAATGTTGCGAATTCACCGAAAAAAAAGTTTTGCGATTATAATTGGAAGAACTAGTTATAATCGTCATCAATTAAAAATGCCAATTTCAGATTTTCGGCGAGTCGGACACGTAAATTAAGCTTGCGAAACTCTGGGTATAAAAGCCAAGCATTGAAAAGCTTATCACAAGCTTTAGACAAGGGTCTTCGGTCATTCGAAGGGTTTTTCAAGCTACGGACAAGATTTTGGCAAGCTTTTCTGTTTTGCACGGGGGGGGGGGAGGTTGTGCTTCCAAAACCGCGAACGCTCTGAAAAAGCTCTCGAAAATCTTCCGAGGTTAAAACTTGGGTACGAACAATATAGCGGTGGGGGGGTCGGTAGTACGGGTCTGCTAAAACTTACCGCACGATAATTACTTGCGGAAATTTTAGCCACTCGAAAACTCTGAGGGAAATGAATACTTGAACTCCACAGGTTCTCTGTGTGTGAGAATTTGTTGAACAGAGATTAATGCCTCGGTGTTATCCTTCTTCCTCTTTGTATACCCTCTCGTCCCTTCCTCGGTTAGTATTTTAAAACGAAACAAAACTATGTTAATTACAGTACAGCCAAAGTAGGAATAGGCACTGAACAACGCTCCAAGTTATCAGACGTCATCTCGTTGGGATCTAATCGAAGAGAAAATGTTCAAGGACTGAAAAAAAAAACGTGGGTACCAATAATCTAAACCAATTAATTAATTAGCCTCGCACTCTTCTGAAGAAAAATAGAAAAAATATTTAATTGAATGTGTAAATTAACAACTAAAATAATTGTATAAAGTTGTAACGTAGGCTAGACGATTCTATTTATTTTACTTTTTTATTTTTTTTTATTTTTATACCGTTTATCTTGATAGTGATAAAAAAAAGGAACTGTATAAGGCTATAAAAAATATATAAATAATAAATAGTTTACATAACGGGATTACAAATACGTATTAATTCTGTACCGTCACCATTTTGCGAATGAACAGGGATTTTAAAATAGCTAAAAGTCGAACGTGAAGGATCGATATTATTTAACATAATTTAACGATCACGTAGAGATAATAAAATTAAATGTTGCACTGCAGGTTTAGTATTTCATTAGCTGACGATAAACCGGTGCAATTTATTATTCGATCGCTTGAGTTTCTTTTATTTTATTTAACGATTTTATCGGGTTTTTTTCTACTTATTTCTGTTTTTATTTATTTTCTCGTCTTCGGCATCTCATCCCTCGGGCGAGTAAACGAAGAAGCGTCTCTCGCGTGCACGGTATAAATTAAATATCATTATAAGCGGTTAGTGAGGAAACGCGTATCTCGTCGAACGATTTCTCGCACCGCGTTAAACGTATTTAATAATTTTTGGTTGGACTGTAATTAAGATTAAACCACCCCGGGGAAGTGAGCGAGAAAATCCTGTTACACAACTGCGATATGGCTCGAGGCGGTGTAAAACGAGAAGAGGAAAGAGCAGACGCTGTAAAAGGCAACACTTGCCTTATAGCCGACGTATTATAATAATGAAAAGTACCCAATTAAATCTATGTATGTATCCAGTGTGTTCAACGTATCTAGACGCGAGCTAGCAATCGGCCAATTAGCAGCAAACTGACATGACGCTGTGATTTACCACAAATTAGGGAAAGTTTTATACATAAAAGTGAATACACTGTCTCAATTTTATGATCGCGATCTTATTCCGTTCTCTTTTTTTAACTTCCCGTTTCTCTGTTTTCAGAGAAAAAAGGAAGTTATTGTGATCACCCCGAAAATGAAAAGTTGAGTTTTCACTAAATCTTCACGTTTCGAGGTCCAAAGAATCACCTCCGACTATTTTCAGTTTGACGTCTGGGTGTGTGTATGTGCGTGACCACGTTTTTGTCCGCGCGATATCTCGAGAACGCGTGGTCGGATTTCGATCAACTTGGGCTCAATCGACGGGGCGTTTCTTAACTTAGAACTGATGAGATTTTGGCTTCGATCGGATTAGTAGTTTTGGAACTATTCAAATAACAAAATTCTAAAAAACACAACAAAAATTACGATATCTTGAGAACGAATCAACGGATTTCAATGAAATTTGGTACTATATGGTTTTTTTGATCGCTGATCACGAATCTGAAGTCAGTTTTGCAAAATTTTCATTTGGCGTATTCGATATGCTGCAAAAAAACTAAAAACATTTGGATTTGGATGAAACTTGGTACTCGTAGGTTTTTTGGGTCACTGATCACGAATCTGAAGTCAGATTAGCGAAATTCAAAATGGCGAGTCCGATTTGCTGGGAAAAATACTAAAAACGTTCGAAATCTTACGGAAATTTGTACTAGAAGGTTTTTTGAACCGCTGATCAAGAATCTGAGGTCAGATTTACAAATTTCAAAATAGCTGAGAACAAAATAAATAACGGGAAGTTCGAAGGCTGGCTCATAGTCGGCCCAAACCCGCTTGTTTTTGTCTATTGTCGGACGGATAATGGAATTGAAAGACGTAAGAACAGGCAAGAATCTAATTATTTACCCGAGGTCTTGATACAGAATGGAGAATTTATTATGCGGTGGGAATTTTGATAGGATGATAAAAACTATAAAAAGTGTGAAAGAAGCCAAAGTTATTACTTTCTTCTAATCTTACGGCGTGCTAAGTATACTTTTTATCTCGAAATTAATGTAAGAAACAAGCGTTTTTTTTTTTTATTTCAGTCTTAACTATCCTTTAGAGTTGAGAATAAAATATTATTATCCAATTTCATATGCATATAAGAATCTGACCAATTTTTTTTGCCTACTACATCCGTCTTTAAAAAATTTTTCATTCTGAACTCAGATTCCTGATCAATAGAAATTTTGGATAATTGCAAATGTATCCGGAGAGTACAAGAAAAAAGAAAAAAAACTGTAGGAATTCTTTCAATGAAAAGTTTCTCTGTTAATTTCCTTTTTTTTGTGCAAAACTCCTTTTCTTCGAATTCTATTCCGATTTTTAACGCTCGAGTGAATTGTGGTTTAGTCAACGGATTAAAAGAAGCGAGTTGAAAGGAAAAAAAAAATCCGGGTAATTAGCCGCGTGGTAATCGTGATTATGTATACCTCTATGTATAGTAATTAAGTTTTTGCTTGGTTCCCCCGAGGCAGAGAGTCTGGGCACATGAAACAAGCCTCCGGAGAGAATGGAATGGAAATGTAAGAGAGAAAGAAAAAAAGGAACAAAAAACAACCAAAAAAAAAAAACGTTAAAACGGTAGTGACTGAAATTATCACAAGAATAAAAGTAATGTACCTACCCACTCCGGGACGTCGGAGGCGTCGGGGTGCGTCACACGCTTTGCCGAGTAAAATTGTAAAATTGTAAAATTGTAAAACGCGTACCGGCACTAGTCCGCGAGATAGCTGCAAACAGTAGCGAGTTAATTTAAAAATGCAAATTCCTTTTCTCTCGCTCTAGCTGCCGCGGAGTCTCCCGGGTCTCGGCCCGCAAGCCAATACACGTAGAACCATAACGCGAACAAGAGAAAAAGAAGGAGGAGGAATTGAAACGAGGAAAAAAAAAACGGAGTATTTATGACGCGTAGCTAAAATCTAAATCATTCTCTCAGGTCTTCCTATTACAACCGTTGCGAGTGAAGTAGGCTTCCAGTCTCCTCCCAGCCTCAATTTCAAATTCCTATTTCCGGTTACGATTTTATTTCTCTCACGGTTGAAACATTGAAACAAGAATATTTTTTACCAGTTTTGGCTTAAATTATTTCATCCGAAACACGCATTTCCATTCTTTTTTTTTTTTTTTAATCAATATAACCGGTTCGGTTATTTGTTTTTGGTGATTTGAATCAATCACCGAAATCGGTTTATTATTTTATTTTCATTTTACCTTTTCACCTCCTCCTCACTCTTTCTCTCTCTCCCTTTCCATTGTTCCAATTTTGTTCTGACTAATTAATTGACAGCGTATTTTATACACGCTTCAATATACATATAGTAGCGTGAAATGTACTCAACATTTATGGTATCTATCTCTTTTTATTTTCAAATTTCATTCACTCTGTCCCGTTATTCTAATTTGATTCAATTATACACAAAGGATAATGAAGATAATAATTGATTACCCCTCGCCGCCCAAAAAAAATTATAACAGTGAACTGCTCCTGTGCCACCCTGGACCCCAATTTTATCAATTGTCACGCTTAACTGTGTTTCATTAAATTATGAATTGACAAACGAATTCCAATAATCTATCCACAGCATGTCCCGAATTTAACCACTCTCTAACAAATAAAACGACGGAAATGTCAATCAGTTATAAGGGGGTAGAAATACCCTTGATGCCATACAATCACGTTTTTTTTTTCCTAAACTGATTTGTGGGGCATCAAATTAAGATATAAATGAATAAATTTTTTTAAAGGGTTCGTTATTTAAATTCGGTATCTATGAGCTTTGAATTAGGGAAAATTGTCATATTTTAAGGGTAGTTTTTTTCTTTCTTTTTGGTGTAACTTTGATTAAAATCGGTCGAGCGGTTTTCTAGATTTTATGCCTAAACCTTCGTTTGCAGTACAAGACTTTTATAGTCTCAGCTGCCATTTGATAAATTTTTTTTAAATTTTTCATCGAACGACCTCTCGAAATATGCAAAACAAAAACTCGAAATTTATTTGAAATCCACCCCCTTGAATTCCATATAGAGGCCAACGGATAATGAAAAAGAAATCCAATCGTTGATCCAGCGAGTGAGAACCTCTGTGTGTGTGCAATCTTGTACCAGCTGGGGTTTGCGTAGTCTCAGGAGACGGGCCTCCGCTCGTAACCTTCTCGCCGTAGCGGAGCGAGGCTCGGTTTGGCTCAGAGAGAAGAGAAGGAGAGGAGGAGAAGAAAACCGGGGTTGATAAGACGTAAGGAAACGGGGTTGTGCCGTTGGTGTATAGCGGTAGTGGAATGGGTCTTTGAAAAGGGGACGGAGCCGGGCGTACCGAAGGAGTCGCTCACTCACTTACCACCCTCCTCGGCGAAACCTCGCCGTCGCCTTGCCTCGGTCTCCGTCACCGTCTCCATCTCATTTTCCCTCTACTTCCGCGTCTCTACTTCTCGTCCTCTACGGCTACGCCACCGAGTACACCACTCTATACTTGGTGGGTCTCTGGTCTGCAGTCGTGTCTAGTACCGTACCTCGTGCCTAGTACAACCTAGTCTAGGTTCTAGCCACCCCTACCACCCCATATTGATCGCGGTACAACCAACATCGTGCTGCACCACCACCTTCCACCTAGAGTACAAGTTGGTGTGCCAAGACTGCCACCGCGGTCCAATTTTTTTTTTCTTTTTTTTTCTAGATATTATAATTGAAGTCGTAGTTAGGGTGTGACTATTCTCAGTGAGAGGGAGCGATACTTGACCTCAAGACGAGTACCGCCACGTTATAGTATTGTCGTTTGTTTGTGTGCAGAGGGTTGAAAAGCAATTTTTTTTTCTTTCATTTCTTGTTCTGTACACACAGGGGTGCCGTTGGTTTTTGCCTATTTTCTTTTACACCGAGTATTCTGTGAGGTTGGCCACAGGGGGCGGGTGTGCTTATGTCGGTTGGCCGGATTCACAGAATACACGCGAGCAAAGCGAGAAAACTCGTTGGTGAAACAATCGTTAGAGAGGTTGGGGCGGTCTCGTTACCGTCCTCCGTTGCCGGTTGGCTAATTTCAGAAAGAGAGTATTTTTCGACGTGCAATTTTCTCCCCTTCTCGTTGAGAGAGAGAAAAAAAAGCTGAACACAGAATGAGAAGAAAAAGAACAGAAAAAAAAACCGGTAAAAGAGGAAAGGGGAAAAAATATATATATTCCAAGAGTTTTTCCAGGGTCTACTACTCCAGCCGGTTTTCCACCGAGGGGGGTACGAAGGCTTGCGAGGTAATGGAGCGCGCGAAGGAGGTGGCGAGGGCCGTGACTCGGGTTCGCGCGGTCCCAGGTTACGGGGTGGGGGTAATTGAGAAGAGGAGATTTACTCGAGGGATCTGCGGCCGCCTACCGTAGCACCCTGGGGAAGAGGGTACTCTCCACCCCCTATTCCCGCTAACTATATACGTTGGTTTCTCGACCGTCAGATAAATAGATAGATAGATGCCAGCATATATCGATATATATACTTCTCCTTGTCGATATCAGTGGAAGCTGCAGGAAGCTGGAAGCTGGAGAGGGGGAGGGGGGCACTGAAAACGTCCGGAAGTAGGAAGGCGCGAAGGGCTCGTGACGCGACCGGATGGAACGAGGGGGGTTGGAAATACGGAATGGGTGGTGAAATGGGCTATGGAATGGGAGGCGGTGGTATCTCGAAGTGGCATGCAACGAGGGTGAAGACGACTGCCGTACCGTCGCGTTTCTAGTCACAGCGGTAAAGATAAGACACTACCAAGTTTCGCTCGATAGATAAGTCCGGTTGCGTTACGTTACGATGCGTTGGGTTGGGGTTAGGTCAGATTAGGGGGTAACTCGAGTTCCGTTCACGATCCCTAGCCGTATTATACTCAACGAAACGAATGACTCCGCAATGAGAATGGTACCTAAAAGTAATGCACCCCTTCTAGATCATCGAGGGTAGCTTATCTCACCGGATAATTAAAAGACAAATTGTTTTCTCGCGAATCAAACTATGCGCTAATTCCTCTTTGGCCGTTGGTTGAATCGTAACGATTTCAAGCTTCTTTGAATTGGAGGAATAAGGATCTACCAAGAAAACACCTCAATTTATGGAATCTAGATGCTGAAATGTAGAAAGTGGCACGATATTGGCAACTTTACCCCACGAGCGTCACGGAAGTCGACTCTACTCGGATGATAAGATACGGTGGGTAGGAGATTACTAGGTTTTATCGGGTGGAAAACCGGTAGCTAAGATATACGGATGGAGTTAGAAAGTTGAAACAAACTAGCCGCGTAGATGTGGGAAATCAAAATTGATAGATCCTCACACCGGCTTCCTCCCCGTGCCCCCGAACCCGGAGATAATTCAAACGAATGGTAACAACTTCTACCTACTCACACGTCTGGTAAGAGATACAGAGACGTTGACTTACGCATCGGTACCGTCTCTCCTGAATATTGCATAACGCGTAAACTCCGACTTCTTTACCCCACGGTTATTATTCTTCCGAATATAAAAAGTAATATGAGAAGAAAAAACTCTGACATATAACTCGAGTATCTCGCAAAAATCCATCAGCTCGCTACCGGCATGAAGGGATCTATTTTATTTTATCGCACAAGAACTTTGGGAGTGGGCCTCGAAGCCTTGAAGCCTCGGAGCCGGTCCTTGAATGGCTCGGGGGTTGAGGGGGTTCAGGCGGGGTAGAGATTCTCGCCAGTTTACGAGGGGTTGCCGTGTAAATCTGTGGGGTCGTTAAGGGGAGAGCTACGAAGGCGTAAAGCAGTAAAGTGAAATCGGCGAGCAGAATCGCGTTAGTTCTCAACCCCCGGTACCTCAACAAAGAGCCGGTGGTTGTTCGCGGGCGTTTCCGTCCCACATTTCCACCCTGTGATCAAACTTTTGATACCGACTATTCTTTCCTTGCCGAAGGATTACGCATATACTGGTAGCTACTAGATGCCTGCCTCTCTTGGCTCATTTGAGCACTACTGCAGTGATATTGGCTCGAGCGCGATCGAACTTTTGGGAGTATCTTAACGCGTCCCCAAAGTCGTTGCATTGTGGTTAACGGACTGGACGAGATAATCATATTGGGACCATTTTATTGTTTCAGAGAAATTCAATATCGCCGGCGGAGAGAGAGAAGTACAACAGGCCAAGAAGCACGCCTGATCCACAACATCACGATCCACACATTCATCTCAAGAAGATGAAGAAGGAACAGGACAAGGATATCGGACATGTGAGTAGAACCGCCACTTTTCATAGCCTCGCAGCGCTCGCAGTGGCGAAAAAAACACTTCTGAATTCGTTGCGAATCGGGCAGGCTAAGCAGGACTGAACCGAATTGTCTGATGTTTAAGAACATCGCTAAATGGAGATGTATTGTTCAGTAACGTAGAAGAAGACACCCGCGGAAGTGTTTATTTTGGCACCAAAAATTCTTATACCAAATTATGGCCACGCGAATGTTTGATCGTGCACAATGAGGAGTTGATAGTTCATACACTTATGATCTTTTGGACCAATCGATATATCTACTCGGTTTTGAACTCATTTCGTAAGGTTTTTTGACCTGGTCTCCCTCACATCGTTTCGATCAGAAAATGATGGTTCATACGAAGATCCACAATGATGCCGAAACAGTGTCATAGCCAGTTCAGGAATTTACGAATTTCATGACAATGCACAGTTTTTCCTTCGATATAATGCGCTGCTTTAGAATCAGTGAAACCTATAGGATACATAAATCATATCAGATTCCATAGAGTGTTAAAAAATGACGTGTCGCCACTTCACCAGATGATTCTCGAGTTCAAAATCAGTGGAGATCAGCAAAACATGCCTCCGCCAAAATTGATCCTGACCTCGTTTTCGGGGGTCAAATGGTTAAAAATTTTGTTCATAGTTGCCAACAATTCTACTCGTCAAAAGCAACAAAAGCCCCCGACGAACCATAGGTTACAGGCATCAATTTTGGGAAATCTATAAAATGAGGAAAAATTTACCAATCGACGTTTGACTTGATTGTGAAATTATTTTGTCAACTCTCACGATCTGTTAATAAGTGGATGAATTTTTCACTCTCCGCGAGGTGAAGCTACTCGAAGGATCTTCAAACACTCCAAAATGTCATGAAAATGACGTCACCACTTCCACAGTTTTTCAAGAAAATACGCAACTGAAATTGTTAAGTCGGGCATTTTTCCATAGAATTGAACGGGTATTCAGCTACTTGTTGTTGGGACCTCAAAAGTAAGAAAAAAAACCTGTCCACACCCAAAGAATAGTGATTAGAAGTGAGTGTTCTAGCATTTATAGGCTGGAAGCTTCCCACTGTTATTCCGATTTTTTTCACGGTTTCTAACATCCATATGAAGAACACCTAAGATGGTGTTAATTTTTTTTCGGTCCCCTTTCCGTTACCTCCGCCCTGTGTAACATAAAAACCAAGCAAAATTCATATTTTCGACTTTTTTATCGTCGATTTTGTGCTTTTCCTAATGTACCAATAAATTGCAACTCTCAATAATTTTTTATCGATGTCGTTGGAGGCACCATTTTTCATTATTTAAGTCGTGACCCGTGAATCGAAGAGTGAAAAATTCACCCACTTAGGTAACAGATCGTTAGAGTTAACAAAATTATGTCATAATCAGGTGCAACGTCGATTGATAACTTTTTCCCAATTTTTCGGAGGCGTGTTTTTGCTTGTACTGGAGAATCATCTGGTGAAGTGACGACACATCATCTTTTTACACTTTGTACATTATTGTGTGAAGTTGGAAGAAAGAAGCAATTTCCGAAGAATACCTTTTATTCTAATTTTCGGAAAATAGATACTGTCAATTTCCAAAAATCTTCAAATCTCTCTTCAGATTTCGGACAAAGAAAGAAGAACCCTACAGAATAAGACCAACATCGTGTGACTATGTCGATTGGTTTGGAAGATACATAGCATTGCCGAGAAAAAAATGCGTCCGGATGTATGTGTAAACGAGAAATGGCTATCATTTAGTGGAATAATTTTTTTCATCTATTGCAAAATGCTGCTCCCGGCACTTTCAGCGCTGCACGTAATTCTGCTGCGTAAAGACCCTCTGCGGCCTGATAATCGAAAAATTCTGATATCTATCTTTCTTGAATCAGCAAAGTGACGGAGAAAAAAGCGACCAGGACCTCGTGGTCGACGACGCGAGCGAGGGGCCAACGAGTCCGGCGGCAAACGGGACGTCTTCACCTCGAGAAAACGGTCTGGATAAACTCGGTCCAGCCTCGGTGCCTATGAGCAGTCAGGTGAAGAAGGAAGTACCACCACCATCGCCGAGAAGTGGGACTAGCAGTAACGCCAGTACTCCATCCGCGAAGAAGATGGAAGAGCGGGAAAAACCTCCGACGCCAATATCGAAACCTGTTACGCCGACGTCCGCTGGAGGCAGCAGCTCTGGATCGGGAGGATTGAAGTCCTCCGGATCTAGTAAACAGCTAGTTTCTGCCTCTGCTGTTGGACCCTATCCTCAACACTATCCACCTCCGCATCATCCTCCCGCGGGACCTCACGTGGATATGCTTGGATACCCCCCTGGAGCACTCAATGGATACCCGGCAAGACCTCCGCTCCAACAGTTGTACGACCCACACGGAGGAATGAGGGCGCCTCTTGGAGCCCTAGGTGTTCCCGGAGGAAAACCGTGAGTGTCTTACCAATCTCACTGTTCAGTTATTCTTGAGCATAATCTCATACTGAAACATTTCTCGATTTTCAGAGCATACAGTTTCTATGTCTCGAGCGATGGTCAGATGCAGCCTGTCCCTTTTCCCCCAGATGCCTTGATAGGTCCTGGTATACCTAGGCACGCGCGTCAGATTAACACGCTGACGCACGGAGAGGTAGTCTGCGCAGTGACGATCTCCAACCCTACCAAGTACGTCTATACAGGAGGCAAAGGCTGCGTCAAAGTCTGGGACATCAGTCAGGGTGGCAGTGGGAGCGCGAAGCCAGTATCGCAGCTCGATTGCCTCCAGCGGGACAACTATATCCGATCGGTGAAGCTCCTTCCTGACGGACGGACGCTTATAGTGGGTGGAGAAGCCAGCAACCTCAGCATATGGGACTTGGCGAGTCCGACGCCGCGTATTAAAGCGGAACTCACCTCCTCGGCGCCGGCGTGTTACGCTCTCGCTATCTCCCCCGACTCCAAGGTCTGCTTCAGCTGCTGTAGCGACGGAAACATAGCCGTTTGGGACCTGCAGAATCAGACGCTGGTCCGGCAGTTCCAAGGACACACGGACGGCGCTTCCTGCATCGACATCTCTGCCGATGGCTCGAAACTCTGGACCGGAGGCCTGGACAATACCGTCAGATCCTGGGATCTTCGCGAAGGAAGACAGCTCCAGCAGCACGACTTCACTTCACAGATATTCTCCCTTGGCTACTGCCCCACCGGCGAGTGGCTCGCCGTAGGCATGGAGAACTCGAACGTGGAAGTCCTTCATGCGACGAAAACCGACAAGTATCAGCTCCACCTTCACGAGTCCTGCGTTCTCTCCCTGCGATTTGCATCCTGTGGAAAGTGGTTCGTCTCAACTGGGAAGGACAATCTTCTGAACGCCTGGCGCACGCCTTACGGAGCGTCCATTTTCCAGGTAAATATATGCTACTGCTTCGAGCGGGCACTGAACGTTGATAGAGTTTTTAGTGACTTTGCTACGGAGCACTGGTTAACTCGATCGTTGTTTGATTTTAGTCGAAGGAATCGTCGTCTGTGCTGAGCTGTGACATCTCTACGGATGACAAGTACATCGTGACTGGTTCCGGTGACAAGAAAGCGACAGTCTACGAAGTGATATACTAGGAGAGGAAGATGTCGACCTTGAGATGCTTGTTAAAACATACTTAAAATGTACGCTTGTTAAGATATTTATGGAATTAATATACCTAGTAAACCCTATAATCAGAAGATTCTGATCTGCGACGATTGTGAAACAATATTATTACAAATATGATTCAGCTGTTGGAATAAAACAAAAAAAAAAAAAACGAAAGATAAAAAATGTAGACGCGAAACTGGCTGAGTTGTAAAATCATAGCCACCGTCGGTCAACCGTTGCACCGATTTGCCTGAAATCAGAACTGCGGTAATCGGCATACGAAGAATGTAGTTGATAAAAAATTGACCACAATTTTTTTTCTAAAAAATAGCATGTCTGGTGAATTGCGTTGCTAAAGCGTACGGAGCTATGATTAACCCGAATTACGGACTGATTAAAGTACGGAGGAACTAGATTCTAGGGACTGAAGTTATATAAATATATAAAGACGTAAATAGTGATTTAAGATTGTATAGATCCCTAAACTTATAAGTAGAGAATGATATGTATGACAAGTTATTAAGTGAAAGGGCACGTTTTCCCTGACGATTTTTTAACAATTATTTGAAAAAGACGAAGTAATAGAAGAAAAAAATATTGATGTACGATTCGTAATCTCTATATTTTAGTTCAGAGGAAACGTGCTCAATTTATGTAAAATATAAAACTTTTATCGCGTGAATGTAAACGAAAGATTATAGAGAGAATCAAGAAAATAAAATTTACAAAGAATGACTCGGTACATCGAGATCGAGTGAATGATCGAAAGAAAAATCTTTCAAAATTTAGCGTACGAATGGAATGATGAATGTGAGGGTAAGAAAGTGATGATGAAAAAATACCTGACGACGTATTGAATTTACACAAGTATGTAGATCAAAATTTTTAAACTAGCCGTGTATATCAATTTCTGCTGAAAGAAAATGATGTGCAGATAAATAAAATATACATACATACAAAAAACAAACATTACATAAAACACATATTTAAGTATATAGAATCGCGAATGAGTGTTCTCTCCTGCAAACTCTACTTTACATACTTATAATTTCTTTCATACGGTATAAATGATATGGACTCGAATACACTTTTGATGCACACATAAGTATGCAAGTGTCAACAGTAACCTGTAGCATCGCATACCATTAATATACGAAAATGAGATACTCAACAATATTTTTGTGACTGTCATGTAAACGCTTAATTAATATAACACTCAACAGTGACCGAAGTAGAAAAAACAAAATGAAAAAATGAAAAGTGAATTCATGAATTTTTATCGATATATTGTATATGTAGGTATATATATATGTATATGTACCATGAAATATGTATATACACATACATATATATACCATGAAAAGTAACGCTGGCTAAATAGTTGTTTTCTCAATAGTATCGTTAAAAGTTCGATAAAAATTCAATACGCTGTAATCGCTCTTTGGAGGAATAAAAGAAAACGGACAAGGCCTAGATATAATAAGGTAGCGCATTATTACAGAGAGAGAGAGATAGAGAGATAGAGTATTGTGAGAACGAGATGCGAACGTATATTTATATTTTGTTACAGGATGACACACAGTGTCGGAATTACTGTGGTTGTGGCAAATCTGAATAATCGAAGAAGAGACGAGAAAAGATATAATAACGAGAAGAAAGTTGTATTATAATGATGACATGATGAAGCAAAAAGCAATAGAAGAAATATTATTGTTGTTTGAACGATGTATAATTTCAATTTGGAACAACCACAGCTCCGCGATAATAGACCAATAGAAACACGATACCTCAACAAGACTCAATAGTTTATTACCACTAAAACAGAAAAAGTAAAAGTAAAAGTAAAAGTAAAAGTAAAAGTAAAAACATCAATTTTATTACAAATCATAATATTCTTTTACAGTTATTACCTATAACTACAAGAAAGATATTAATTAAAATATGAATTAATTTTCTGTGACCGCAGTACGTCACCCGCATCTTTCGATAATGTTCTCTAAATAGCGCGAAATTTTTTAAAGAATACAAACAAAACCCTGAAAAAGCAAGAATTCTGTTATTTTTACCGGTCTACGGTTATCATGTCATCTGACGGACCGATACGGTCGATGAAAATGCGTTTCTAGCATTGTTAATAGATTTAAAAAAAACGAATCATCATTTTTCATGCACAGTTCATGTTGTTCCTATAGCTACGCAAAATCTGTTTCTTTCGGCAATTAAATCATCTATACATAAAATAACGTCCGCCTTTCATTCACCTAATCCCTCTTATCTCCAAATCTTCGTCAAAAATCGTCGCAAGAAGCGAATTAAGACTGATTCAATCTTCATTTATTTCATCTCCAACGGCGTGATCTTGATTTTCAAATCGTAGCGCTAATCGCTGCGGAATTTTTCCACATTACCAGTGAATTCGGCCGAACGATTCTACAGTGCTGCCATGACGCCTGGCGCTGGGACCTAGAGATTAAATATTTAAATTTTAAACAGGAATCGAGAGAAACGTCTAAAATCTTGTTTCTCGAATCTAGCCAACTTCAGACTCTTCCGTCGTTGGGAATTCACCCTGTATATCAATATGAGGGCATTTTATGCACATCACGTATCTAGGTAGCGTAGATTCCTGGCGCTGCATGCTGCGGAATTTTCTCACACTATCCGTGAATTCGCGTGAACCGAGGGTCCTGCCCACTGATATATACAGCGTGTATTCCTAACGACTGAGCGGTCTGAAGTTGGCGACAATCGAGAAACAAGCTTTCAGACTGTTCTGAACCAATCCAATTGGGTCTGTTACCCGAAACTATTTCAGGTGGCAGCAGGGGGCTAAGCCACCAAGATGGCGGCGTCACTAACACATATGATTCAGTAATGTATCATCTGTGATAATGCGTGTGAACAAACTATTCCAGGTGGCAGCAGGGGGCGCCATGCTGGTGGCGCCACAATCTGTTTCTTATTTTTTTGTTTATTAGAAAAAAAAGAAGGGCGCGCTGCCATCTTGGTGGCTTAGCCCCCTGCTGCCACCTGAAATTGTTTCGGGTAACAGACGCAATTGATTATCGCCAACTTCAGACCGCTCAGTCGTTAGGAATACACGCTGTATACTAACTGGATACGAGGTGTCCGCCATATTGATGTACCTAATAGAAACCAATGCGACACCTGGCAGTCAGCCACGGTACTACGTTGGACGCGGTGATTTTAAACACAAGTTAATGAGCCTCGGAGTAGAAAACGATCAATCGGTTGGTTACGGCAATAATAACAAGATGAATAATGAAACGGAGCATCTGTAGAGAGTCGTTAGGGCTGCACTGCGGCACACTGGATGAAAAATACGAACAAGGATAAATGACTAAGATTCCGAAATTCTGATAATTGAATATGAAAGATTGCAAGTTACTAGATTAAAATTGGCGGAGCGTTTATTCATTAGTACATATTTTGAAAATATAAATATGTGTATAAGAAATTCATTATTTATTCACAAACTTTAATTATTTATTTACAAATTCATTAATTATTTACAAATTTACAAATTACTCATCCCAATCTGGTTTCCCCATGTTTTGAATCCATTTTTTTCTATCGCTTTCGTTCTTAGGAAATCTAATAAAATGTATAATAATCGTTGTGTGATCCTAACCTCCAAGCGATTCATTTTACGAACGCACTTACCTGTGATCTTTTGTGTGGTCAGCTTCTTGCAAAACTCACACCTTCCCATTTTCACTTATTTTTATTCACTACTGTAAATTTTGTCTATTTATTAACTGATTGAACTATTTGCACTTGATTTTCTGAGGTTACGTTAGTGTAAACAACATAGTACCGTGGCTGACTGCCAGGCGTCGCAATGGTCGAATTTCACCTTCCATTGGGTACAACCGCTGGCCCATGCCTCCATAGGCGAACTCGTATCCAGTTAGTATATATATCAGTGGTCCTGCCGCGGTGATACCGTTCGTCGATAAAGTAGAGCGATTGTATAGTGCTGCTATGACACGCGGCGGGCTGAATGGATGAACTAAATGTCTAAATAAGAAAATACAAATGGCCGCCGCGTGTTGGCGAGTCGTGGATCGCAACAACAAGGCTTATAGATATTAGTTTGGAATTTGAATAATCAAATAAGACAAGAAGATGAATATGTCAGTAGAGAAGAAAAAGTACCCGTCGGCATTGCCGACAAATTGGCCGGCCAGAGACGAACAGCCCAGAAAAACTGCGAGCCAATTATCGTCAACGGGCAAAGTTGACGTTTACTACTACAGGTAGCCAAACAGTTTTTACTTTTACTCGTCGTTAATTACACTATTATTTATATCATTTCTTACAGTCGTGGCGTAAGAAACGACGCCTCTCTCGTACCACCGATCAGGCAAACTGCATCGATATTCAAGCAGCCGGTAACCATTTATAAAACACAAGAAGGAAAAGTTAAAGACATCAAACACGGTAATCAAGAAAAACCTAAACAGGTACGTGGAATAACCGATGAAATTTAGTGCATTTAAACCATCGTCACAATACTGAATTATATTTCCTCAATTTTAATCCCATCCTCTTGTAATCTGATCCAAATTATTTATCCCATACCTAAGCTTACTCATTGTTCATTCATAGACAGTAAGTATTCCAAATGTTTCTACTTCTACTCATTTATGACGGGCAGAAATAATATTATATTCAATGTAACCAGAATCTAAAATTGTTGTTTTTATGGTTATTCGTCGGATTTTTATTTCTTCGAATCTAAAACCCATTCATAACGTAAGGATAATTCGTTATCAGGACGAGACGTCCAGTGATTGCTGCGTGTGACAATCCGAGAAGTCGTATTCTGAGTAATAAAGATATAAAACTGCGTTACTTTTTTTCATAGCATAACTTCCAGTTCGATACTGAATATTGCGTAAAAAATACGAAAGCTCTGAATAAATACATGAATAAATCGACCTGAGTTTTTTTTTTTTTTTATTCTCGTAATGTTCAATCTGCTAAATCGAAGATCTTGTTCAAATTTTTCGTTCTGAGCTAGAAATCCCTCGTTATTCTTCAAGTGTTGCTTTTTTTTCTTTCCTCAGTTTCAATACACTTTGATGATTCGTAGTATAGCTGATAAGTCATAAATAAATATCTAGTACATGATACAACCATCGTATGTAACATTCATTCGTTTAGGAAGGGGCCGAAAAGTCTGAAGGGAAACATGGCTCCCAAGATAAACCTAAACAGGTAATTCATTTGGCACGATCATGATCATGGCGTTTTACTGTAAAACGACGTTCAGCAAATTTTTCTTTATCTTCGTCTATAATATTCGCTAGTTATGCACACTGAGAATTTTTTTACGCGGATAGTTGGTGAAACTGTATCAAAGTTTGATATGTTACATCGAAAGTAAAGAAGATCGAAGTTTGAAATTGCCATAGCAGTCTTTGACAATATTTCATATTTACCATCCTAAATTAACGTATTTTTCGTGAAAGACTGGTACATCGCAATGTCAAATGTCGAATAATTATCCTTCCCCCTGCATTTTGTCCGGTCTCTTCTCTACTTTCGATGTAATATATCAAACTTTGATACAGTTTCACCAATTATTCGCATCAAAAGTCTCTTAGTGTATTATTATTATTTTTTTTTACATTGTCTTCAAAGTATCGGACGTTCGTTGACGCATGCCCCGCGTAGTAATGTACATACAATAATATAGTTCTGTTAATTTTACTCACAACTAGCATCATAGGAGTGATACCATAATCTAAAAAATAAGGAACCCATAGTTTCTACAATAGATTAGAAAAACTTACAGGGTGATAATCCGGGAGGGCCTAGTTTTTTTATGTAGTTGGAATTGTTCCATCTGTGTGAAAATATGTCTGCCGGAATTATACCCTTTGTTACATTACATTGTACCTGAACTATAAAACGGTACGTCGAACACTCGGAGTGTTGGGCTTGACGATTTAACGTTGTATACTTGATGCATCGAGCTGATAAAGAGCGCCGAGTTAGGAATGAGGTGTAATAAATCTCACCGGGTTCCAGCTCTTCTGGGAGAAACGACTAGAAGGTTTGCGAGCCTGCGATCCGGACGGCTACGAATTCGACGGTATGGATTTACCGAAGACATTGAAGCCGGTTGGGCCCTACGTAACGGAGGAGACATTGCTACAAAGCGTTGCCACAGCCCTGCACGTATCTTCACAGCCCGTGACGGGACAGACCGGGTCTAAAACGGCCTTAGAAAAGAACCCCGGAGTTTTTCTTAACCCCGAGCAGCCCTTGGTTCAGGTATTTAGGAAAAGATTCACTGAGAAGTTCGCTTTGTTTAGGACTTTTGCCTATCTGAAGGAAAGTTGTTCTTTCATCCTAACCTGAACCTCACTCAAAACCTCCGCTTCGGAGAACTCTAGTCCCTAACATATTTTTTTGTTAAACTGTATTCTCGAGAAAAATACACGCCACGAAAACTAACATTTCCCTAATCTACTTCAGGCTGTTTCCATCGCTGACGACGACATAAAACGACAAGAGGATCGCGTTGCCGTTGCCAGAAAAAAACTGCAGGAGGCACTCAGAAGCATCGCTGCAAGCTGAATGTACAAAACTACCGCCATTCAAGATCTCGTATAATTATTATTTATAAAATACGACTCTGACATCTTCGTTCCCGTTTTGTTAATTTTTGAATAAAAAATACCAAATCACAATTTTCCACACTCTGTTTATTACTTTCATTGCCTAATTTTACATTCACATCAGTGGCACAGGTGAGAAGAAAACCAAAATTCTTTTCGTTGCCTTTTCTAGCCAGGATGACCCTTTCAAGGTCGAAGATCGTTTGCTCTGGATGATCTTGTCGAAACCTGAAGTTCTGCGATTTCAGTATGGTGGAACAGATGTTTCGGTGTCATGCATGCTCCGGCTTGCAGCAAGCATGCAGCGTACCAAAGAAGATCGAGGTACCAGCACCATAAACTTGACGTGACATGAAACAAGTGGATAGAATTGTATAAAAAAAGAGGTTTTAATAAGAGTGAATCATACCCCGAGAAATTATGTGTATTTGAGTGTTCGAACCGCCAATCTGGCTCCGCATAAGATCGCGAATCCGAACGATGCCCCGAAGGTTACACTCGTCGTCAGTTTCGAGTGTTGAATTATTTATGCCGGAAGCATGTATCTGCATAATTTGAGGCATTGAAAAAAGATTATCGCGAGAATTTGGCAGAAGTTGACGAAGAAGAATGAGAAACCTCTCGCAATTGCGGACCCCAAGGAACTAGGGGTGGTCATGTGTTCGGAGTTAAATTATGCACCCTTGGTCAAGGAACTTTGAGCAATCGGTGCGGAAGGGTCATCGTCGATTCGAAAGAAGAAAAAAAAATCTCACGTTGAAGGGCAAACGCGACCTTTCTTAATCGAATATCAGTTACGTCATTGAGGTCACCGTTACAACTGCATCTTCAACGTGCTCTGGCGACGTAACCGGCGCGTGCACCACCGTGGCCGCGCGGTTCGCTTTCGCTTCGTTTTCGTTTCATCCGTTCGACTGGCACAGATTGCCCACCTCTCTTCACGATCAACAAAAAATCCAATTTACGCTACACTTCCCAAACTCATTATAACCATAACCTCCGTTACAGTTGCATCAAAATTCGAGACTGTTTGCAAATGTTTTTTATTCTAATTTTTAATTTTCCTTATTTCGTTCATCATGATTTTCGTTATCATTGAGGAGGGAAACGGGGAATGCCTAATCTCCATATAATGAGTCACTGCTATAGTTTCACACAGACATGCGCGATACTGGTTAGTGGAGAGTAGTTAAGCACTAGGTTGCGCCGGTGGCCGACCACATTTGCGTAAAGTCTAACCGCGCTGCGGTCTCGGTTGAAATAAAAACAATGGAATTAGGGCGGTTGACTTTGATCAACGATTATGCCAAGAAAGTAGGCAAAATTCAATGCTACCAGACCGATTTCTAGATCGGCATCATTTTTATTACCATCGTTGATGAAAAAGAAAAAAGTTTGTCACGATTTTTCTAGTCTCGAAGTAGGTGTTTTCTCGAGCCAACCGACGTGGTGCGAGGAAGCTGGTGTGGGATTTCACCCGGTATAATAAGGTACGAGAATAATTTCTATCGAAAAACTGTTCACGGCACACGACAAGCCTTTGTGCGAGTCCCTCGTCGAGGCATTTATACCAATATTCCAAGTATATACAGAGACACACATACACGTATATATATTTACACACGATATTGTGGAACAAAAGAGTCCACGGGACTGGGAACTCGTCCAGGTACCGCGGGGTTCGGGGATCTGGGATCGAGGATCGGGGTTCAGGTACGCGTCGAAGCCAGGTACGCCAGGTGGCAACCTCTTTTTTTCGTCGGTGATCGGCCGACGAACAGCTGTTTCCCTTAATAAAGGATCCCTCCGAGGCTCTGCTCCCTCTGCCCTTCCCGAAATCCCTCCCACCCCCCGGCGATCTCATTGTCAACCCCACAAACCCTCGGGCGAATGTCCCACTTTAAACGCCTGTAATTTATCGAACATGTGAGTGACGGCGATGGGATCAAAAGAGATGAACCTCTCGCGTGCCCCGGACGTTTTTCCCGGCGGTATAAGAACCATTTTCCACATTGAAGTAGGTATGCGATGCAGAGAGATGCAATGCGACCAATATCGAACGGGCTGAATCCCTTCAGCCACGTAATCATTATTGTTGACTAACTTTCTCTCGTGCTGCAGTGGCTCGGAGACATGCATACCCGGTGTCGCCCACCACCTTGTGATACAGACTCGGTGGTCGTGCCTCTGCGCCCAGGTCTGGCAGAGCCTCTTTTATTAAACGCGAACACGAGGCCCAGACTGTGAACTCGGTTTTCGCTGCAGGGACCGGACGACGATGCCGGGGCCCCCATTGTACGATCGGACAGGAAGAAGAAAAATTCGAGCAAAAAGTATATTCAGATTGAAAGCCTGCATTGACGACGGTCGAGTTCTCACAGAACTCGCAACAGCTGTCCTCCAAACTCCGGGGGATATATTTTCTCGCCTTATATATTTATACTAAATAATCGCAGTTCTATTTACGACAGATGTGTAACGAAATACATTTTCTCCGAATATGTGCGAGGAATTGAAACTGTAAAAATTATAGCGGTAATAAAGCTCGTAATATCCGAAATAGAAGCAAACTCGACCCTCAACCTTCGCGGAAATCACCGAGTTTACGAAATAAGTTGACGGACGCTCAACCGATGCAGGTATGCTTGGTCCCTTTGTCTCTTTTTCAGCTTAGACTTAAGAAATTAGTTTCAGTCCCTTGACCAGGCTTACAATAACTTTCCTCTCCTTCCCTTTCCATTCCTCTCCTTTGCCCGCTAATTTGTTAATCCTCAGATTTAGCGGGGTTTGGGTACCTGTTTCAATTACAAGACTTGTTTTCTACAATATCTTCTCATTTTCCGTTCGTTAATTCTCAAAGACGGAAAATAAGCTTCAACTAAGTACAATGCTTGTAGCAAGGCATAGCGAACGAGTAGTCGACTCACGGGCCAGCAATGCGGTTCTCTGAGATCGAATTCGAAAGAAATTCTCCCCGTCCGTGTCCCGCCGTGTCGGGGTATAGAGCTGGTTACCCGGTAGGATACCTACGGCAACAGGCACCGCGGACACTGCACGGGGCAGCTTTGAAAGTTTTGCAAAACCCAACGACAATGATTGTGGGGGGCAACCGGTTGCAGGTTGCGGGTTTTTAACTTAAAAAATCATCCTATCTACGTGTGTACCTCCGCAGTACGCTTATAGACGCTATAATACAGCGTCGAAACGCTTGGGTAATAATTGTTACCCGACGAACGCGAACGCCTCTATACCTGTATTTAACCATGTAATGCGACTGCGAACAATCACGTGTCAAGTGATTACGTATCGCGTGTTACAACACAGGAGCAGCGCCAGACCCGGTGGAGAAATTTTCTCAATCTCGTCTCGAATTTTTATAAGGTTTTCATATATGATACGTATATTTCTGTCGAAAAGCCGGAACCGAGTCCAATGACTGATCCGCATAGGAGTGGCAAAAAGAGTTCCAACGCTAATCGCGATTTCATCATTAGCGGCAAATTGAGTTTAACCGAAGAAATCGGCAGGTGGCAGACATTCGTGGTCGCGACAGGGACCTTGAGCAGTGAGCGACCGTTGGTACCGGGTCCGAAGAAGGCGACACCAAATCTACCTGGGAGCTAGGTTAGGTCAGTAGAGGCGGATCCAGCCCGGCCGTAGCCTAGATCTTTTAAGTGAAAAGGTAATTTTTCAATATTTGGATATTCGCGAGTGTCGAGATCCCCGAGCCCAACACAAAGGCGGTCAACAATCGGATGGTCGCCGGAGAGCAGATGCCGCCCAGTGCTAACAACCGCTCCAAGGCTCCCCGAGCCAGTAGCATAAGCCTGACTCTTAGGATTGTCGGATCGTAGACACCGCCGCCACGCGGACAAACGGCGCAATACCAGTTAGCGCAATAGACGTTAGGATAACAAGCGCGTGTCCCGTCGTTCCTTATTTGATTAAACTGCGGAATTATCCCTCTTGCTCGCTCCTCAAGTGGGTAATTTCCAATTTACCATCGTACTGGCCGAGTTCGAGCCACTCGGAAATTGCTAATAATTCATTAGATCTTTGCATCTGATCATTTATTGAATTATCTTCACGGGTTTCCGGAGGCCTGGGTGACAAAGGTATTTCTGCCAGACTGAACGTCGATGTGTTGAACCGGCAGCGTGCCGATGCGAAGGAGGGTATCGCGCTCGCTCCAGCTCGTGGTTTTCCGGTTCACCGTTTCTCTCTCTGTCTTTCTCGAGCTTCACGCTAGAGACTTCCACGCTACTCGTTGGACAGGTTTAACGAATTTCAGTTATAATTGTCAGGATTTTCAGTTTTCTTCCGGCTCCACATACAAGATCTATTTTAAAGCCTGGTCACCCTGCAGGCTATGAGTTTCACACGTCTTTTAGTAATGTGATTGAAGTTCAACGGCTGCTTCAATCCGTTAACTATAAATGGTAAATAATTCAAACATGAACTAGTTTCAAGTGAACATTTCGAAAATATTGCACAAAATGTATTTAAAGAAATGTCAATAAATATAAACAAAGGCTGAATCGATTTTGTCGTTATCTTACCCTGTCTAGATAAAGGTAAGGAAATAAATTCCTAAGTCGTGTAGCAGGGAGCGCAGCGTGCGCCCATACTCGGGGTTCTCTCGGCGTTCGCATGACCGAGCGCCGAGCGGCGAGCGGCAGCGGCACCCGAAGGTAGGTATGGTAGAAATAGGGGTTGCAGAGCGGCGTTTGAGCCGGTTACGGAGGGGCTGGTAGCGAGGCGGGGGTATCGAGGAGCGAGGCCACGTGACGCCCGTGAGCCAATGGGAGAGCTTGAAACCCGGCGTCTGGCACATGGCGGAGAATCGCCCGGGCTGCACGCGCCTGCCTCGTCGCCGACTCACGCTCAGACTTCAGTCGGTCGGTGACGCCAACGTGACCACCATCTCACTACCAAAACTAACGACCATATATTATACTCGTGAAGAAGGACAAGATTATAAATCCCTTAAACTAGAGTCAAAGACAAAGACAAAGAAGACAAAGAGACACGTTATAATATTATTAGTTATTCGCGGAGGTTTCTATCGTACCAAACTATTAAGAGAGAAAGAGAGACATAAATAAATAAATAAATATAAATATATAATTATTGACTTACCTATACAAAAGAAAACAAAAAAAAAGACGAGAAACAATTAAACAAAAACAGTAGGAGGAGTTTATAATTTATTTTTGTACAGTGAATAAATAAATTTTACATACGATTAAACATAATCACGTTACACGTGATTTTAAATACAAGAATTTATTCTGTTCTGTGTCGCGCGTCGAACTGATGTTATAAAAGAAACAAACGAAAACAACAACAAAGAGACAGTTTTTATTCAAATAACACAATATATACGCAGAGGCAGAGAATAAGTAGCGAGGATCGAAATGCCGACGAGTTTGTTCAGCGAAATGGATCGTGGCACGACCACCGGATCCTTAGAGGAGCAAAGAGCCCTTCAACTGGCATTCGAGCTCTCGATGCTCGGCCTTGAGGGAAGTCCAGGTAACACTGGATCGAGCGAAGACAGCCTCGCCACCCCAGCCAGCGTCTTCGAGGAAGCTCGTTCAAAGAAAAGCCAAAATATGACGGAATGCGTCCCGGTACCGAGCAGCGAACACGTCGCAGAAATCGTCGGACGACAAGGTAGGTTTATCGAGCTTGCAACGAGACTGACTATCAATCTGTCCCCGTTCCCCCGTCAGCGATACCGCGGGAATTATTTATCGTTTTTAAACGACCGCTTTGGCTGTTCGAAGCCACGCGGTAATAATTTATTCCGTCGAGGCACCAAAATTCACCGTGTCATTTGTCAACAAGATGAGAATCCGCTACGTTTACGTAGAATTCGATACTTCCACCAACAATTGATACGCGATCGCTGGTGTTGTGTGGATGGTTTCATCACCGAATAAGAATGATAAACAAATGAACAAGAAATACTGCGAACTCGATTAGCATTCAGCGTTCGAAACACCCAATGAAAGTAATTCAATTATCAAATTAATATTCTCTCGATGACTTTGATACACGTTAGGCAATAGAATCGAATAAACCGACACGTGGGTCTCGGTCGGATCATTAAATTCTTAAAAAGTATCCTATCAAGCTTGCATAAAGTTCAACGGGGTGGAAAATTGTCGGAATTGTTATTGGTCAATTGGTAGTGTGTAATTCGGCGCGAACGACACCGCTCCGTGTAGTGGTAAAGGTATATGACCTACGTCCGTTCGTTCGCCTCTTTGTGTACGTACGTATAGCGATCGCGCCCGCTGCAGCTGAGTCTAGTAGAGTCGGGTCGGACATACCAAAACACGCGTTACGATAGCTATAGGCTTTCCTCAACCTGCCATACCGTCTATAACGATTAAACGGAAGCTTTCGACAACCCGATGAGATAGCCCTTCGGTTTGATAAAAGTAGGGTGCCTGAAGGATGGAGAGAAAAGAGTTTAGGCGAGTAAGGGACAAAAATAAATGACTGTGTACCGAGTATACCTACACTCTTATTATTTATACCTCGCAGTGAGCGCGCGTCGCGCGCGCTTATGCTTTCGACAAAGAAGTGAGCCATGTGCTCGGGGGACCACGTGAGTCGTACTAACCTTACTGCTAATATTGACCGTCTAATATTAGACCAGACTCAAACTGTGACACTAATTCATTACGTTAGAATAGGTGAGAGTTTAAACACTGCTTTCTTTCGATCGTCAATTCATTGCGAAATAATAAGACTAAAACTCTTGTTCGAAAGTTTGTTTATCAACAAGGTATTACAATTCTTCTTCTATTGTCAATCTTCTCTCGTCTGTTCGCCGATACTAATCCCTCGGTTAAATAACTCGCGTTAGATCGTTTCACATTATGTACGGAGGATGTGGCTATTTGTTGAGAGAGTATGTATAGCGTTTTACTCGCTCGTGCCTCCTCTCTCTTTCTTTATCTCGACGGTCTCTCCCTCGCTCTCTCTGTCTGTGACCGGAAGCTGTAATGAGCGCCTCTCTCGCCAGACGCGTTGAGTCCCATACCAACCGATGATGATGACGTTACTTTGAAAACTTTCTGGGACCAACAGGGTCCATGTTTTACTCAAGCATGGGGTGTCTTACGTGTCTCAATCTTACCACCTTTTTCACATCCGTTTTCTAACATTTTTGGGACATTTGAAAAATGTTGCTTCTCTGAAAAAAAAAACTGGGACAATGAGAAGAGAGGTTGAAAATTTAATATTCAGATTCCGGACGAGGGTTTATGTTAGTTTCAATAACGGTAATGTTTCAGGGTTCTAGATTTTCGGTTAGGGTTAGGGTTAGGTTAGGTCGTTGCAGGCTCCCATATCCGTAGATAGTGGGCGCGACTGACGGTACAGCGGGTCTCTCTTGGGTTTCCACTTGCGTTTATTGTACGGTGTTCATGTATCCAATGTATATCTACTACCCACGCAATCTTATAACGATAATATTTTGGAAACTTTCTCGAGAGTGGTGCAGGTTGCTAGTCTGCCTCCTGGTTAACACATGTCGTTCGTTCGTATGTCGGGGGAGATATTCATTCCGCAGCCACTTGACATTCTATCTTCTTTCATTTCCTCTCCTCTCCTTCTTTTTCCTCTCTTTTTCATTTTATTTCTCGTGTAGTCATTCTCTGAACAATTTTTCCAACAACCCCCAAACGTTTCAAGATCCTCGGTATCAAAGATATTTTAGTTTCTTCTTTTTTTCTTTTTGGTCACGGGTAGACCGCAAATGATCAACTTCCGGTTGTAGGACGTAATTTTGGCGGTTATAACAACGATTTGTGAATACACCTGTGAGTCTAAAACGTGTCTTCTTCTGTTGTATACGTGTGTATTTCGTATGTGAAAAGAGAAATCGTTAATATTTGGTAAGAGGCTCAAAAGACACACACACATTATGTACATATCTTATGACTCGATATATTCTACCGAACGAAATGGTCACATCGTGTAATGTGTAGGTATAGCTATTCCGTCTGTCCGAATCCCGTCGACCTCGGTTGCCAGACTACAAACCTCGTGGTAAACAAATTAAGTAACTGATATCATGCTCGGCATTAATGCCAAATAACGGACGGAATTTTCGAATCGTCTGTGCGTACGAGTCGGAACATTTCGGGGATGATTTTTTAAGTGGAGTTGAGTTTGGAGGCGAGGAAGTCTCCGTGGTTTATGGGAAACGCGTGGATTATGGGTGTTCATAGGCCCCAAACCCAAACCAATTGGGGACGCCGGTCCCTGGCGCCTTTGTGAGTCCCTGTAGGAGCAGCTGCCGATCCACAAGGTCTTTCCGTTCTCAAACTCGAAACCCGATAACCACTCGACCACCGACCCGCTTCTCCCATCGTCACAACCACCAGGGAACCTCACTAATACCGTATTGATAATTATCCGGGGCTAGGGTCTATCTATACGAGAGGGGCACGCTGTTCGTTGTACAACCCTCGATGCGACCGCACGATTCTCTCGCGGTATAACCATTATTTTATTTATTTTTTTTTTTTCTTCAATTTTTCTATTTTTCACAACCCGCGATGAGAATCCCTGCTCAAACTTGCCCCCGCCTAGCAGATGTTTACCGCACGTCTGAAATGTGAACAGTTTTTTTTTCCTTTCAGTTTTTCCTTTTTCCGTTTTTTTTTTGTTTTTTTTTTTACATTTTAGGTTTTTCTCTTGGCCCTTTTTTTTAGTATTTATTCTGTCTACCATGTGCCAGGCGATTAACCCCCACAGTCAAGATAGAATTATCGTTTATTACAACATTTGACGACATAATTTCTACGATAGAAGATTACTTTTTCTTGTTGTTATGGTATCGACAGCGATTCTATCAACATGGATATAGGATTGAATTTAGAACGAGGGGAAACGATGAGTCAATGAGTTTGTGAATTATCATTTGTTTTATACATGAGTTAATGAGAATTAACTCAATTAACGAGAAATTCCTCACGTCTAGACGAGCCAAGTCCCTTTATTTCAATTTTCATTATTGTTTCTACTTTCATCTCGGCTTTGTTTTGCAATTACATATCAAACAATATTTTCGAAAAATGTAAATTTGGGGTTTAATTAAGTCTGGGATGCGAATAAGAATTTCAAAATATTTGAAAATTTGATCGACTAATTGAATTGAATACTCAATTAAACTGGAGTAACATTGTGTCAGTCAAATCTTGAATCGGTTTCCCCTCGGTTTTGACATTTTCAATTCGAACTTGGTGTTGCTTTCGGCTTTAATATCCTATTCCCCGTTTCTGAACGCTCTGCATAGTATTACGTGTCTTTAAATTGACCATAACGAGTCTCTTAATGAGAAACTACCGTCTAATTTACTCGCGAGAAAGGGGGGGTATTACGACCGAACACGTGTTTCTCGTATCTCTATAGTCTGTACCTAACATTCCTTTGATATCATAATCGTTAAAATTGATTAATTCGAGACAATATCAATCCGCTAGACGCGTAATGCTGAAAATATCCTTTGTTCGAATAACCCTCTCTTACACGTCACGCGTCATGTTACGTTACGTTTTACGTTACGTTCGTGCTTCACCTCGCACGAGGATGATGCGGGGCACGGCCCTCGTTCGTGGTCGTATCGAGTAACTCGTCCGGCCTCAAACACCCGAACGAAGCTTCTCGCTTCTCGCGTCTCGTCGCCTTCAGCTTCGCGGCGATCCTCCTTTGTCAGACCTTTGTCCCATATACCCACCTACCTACCTACCTAGGGTTTTCTTCTCTCTCCCTCTCTCGCTCTCTCGCTCTCGCTCTCTTTCTCTCTCGTCGCACATTGTTCTTGTTTTTCATACAGCGCGTGGAGCCCCCGAACACTGCTGATCGTGCGACCAATTCAACAGCGATCGCAGACCCGCGGGTATGCTCGGGTTCTCTACCAAGGGTATCGCCTCGCCTCGCCTCGCCTCGACTCGACTCAACCCTTTCCCCTCAAACTCCTCACTTCACCTCGAGCCGAGTTTCTCTCTTCCTCCCAGCCGCTCGGGTATCCGATTGTTCGGGGACCGCACATCCGCCGAGGAAGTGGTTTTCAGAGTCGCACGATCACGGTGTCCGTACTTATCGACACACTACGTATGTCTTGTTTGTCTAAAATATGAGAGTATCTTCCAAGCCAGTGAATAGAAACGACAAGAAACCAAGAACCTGATCAATTTATTGATTAATATTGGTCGATTCTTAGTTAAATTCATCGACTAACAAGTGGTTTGAAAGTTCAACTCAAGTTCCGAGGAAAAGTATGGTTATAAATAATACAACGGTTCACATTAATACGAGATATTGACGGGTTTATTGGTATCTGTTATTACATTATCGGCAATTAAACGAATTCTTCGTAAATAGAGGTCGGCAATGAAGAGATAGCCTCAGGATCGAGTGTGGCAGCTTCGGTCTACTGGTCGGCGGTCGGTTTGTGGTAGCCTAGGTCAAGATTGTCTACGCAATAGGCGTGCAGTGCGCCTCTTCTTCTTTATAGAGGGCCCAGGGTCGACCGGCTAGGCTAGCTCGGCTCGTCGGCTGGTCAGTTATTTCTCGATACCCTACCCGAACCGGTGCGAGCATGGGAGCTGTATTTTGCCCGACTCGTGAGTATGCAGCGTGCCGCAGAAACGCCGCCGTTACCTCTCACTCTCAACCGCGGGTATCTCGTCCCATCCCACTACCATTCGCCAGGCTACTCTCCTCGAACCTGTGCCTTAAACTTTATAGGCTGTCTTCGTCCGATGCCTCACTCTCGATCTCGAAACGAAACGAAACGCAAGAAACGTTCCCTCACGGTCATTGGCGATCGAGCCACGACTGCAACGGGCTGAAATGCGTTCCACCAGAGGCGTTCCTCGACCTCGAGAATATCAAGGCATCGATATTCGACGAATATCGAAACTAATTTTCATCTCGTACACAAGCATCGCGGTATAGCTGTAGCGGCAGAAGCTGCGGTATCATTGACCGTTGAGGCTCGGTTCAATGAAAGCATTTGTTTGTTTAGTTGGGATAGGTCCGGCAGATTCCACCGAGAGAAAAGAACCGGAAAACTTATTTTTAAATGTGAAAATTTATTTATGACCGGTGTTCGTGTGCGAGGAACCAGTTTTCATCCTTTAGGTAGTTTACGATTAGTCATTTTTTGCATTTGCATTCTCTGTCTCGGGTGATTTTTGAACAGCTGAACACGTGGTGTCCGGACCACACACAAGTTTCTGTCCGACTGACTGATTATACTCGTACGACAGGCTTAGTTTTTTTGTTTTTTAATTTTTTTATCGTTTTTATTCAACTTTTAATATTACGCAGAATTTCGTATGCTATTATACCAGTTGTGTGTAATAGGGTTATATCAATATATTCAATGAGCGTTTATGGAGATGATAAAAAGTTTGTTTTTCGTAACTGTGAGTCGTTAAGATTTGTCGATTCGGTACAGGATGAATGATAAGTGGCGGGGAAGGGGAGATCGGCAATGACCCACTTGGGACGCGATTGTGTCTGACAAACCTCGTTGATGAAGAGGGAGAAATAGGAGGAGGAGGAGGAGGATACTTCGTTGCGGCATGAAAGATTATTACATTAATTAATTATTGTTTACGTTATCTTTAGTCGCTGTTCACTAATTGCGTACCAGTCCTCAACATTCAGGGTAAATCGATGATACCGCGCTACATCGACGATTTTAATAGAAAAGTTTTTGAAAAAAAAAAACAACAACTAGTAACACATACGTGAGTGTAATTAAACCCTGCTCTAATTAATATCGATCAAAAAATTTCATACCAACCTACTTTGAGAATCTCGGGTCTAAAGTGCCACTCAACTTCAGGGTTGCAGGCGAGGTGACGAAATTGCATTAGGTACCTGCACAAATTGGTTCTCTTACGCTTAATTGCATCAACAATAATCTTTTTATCTTCATATTCCGTGATGGTAACAAGCGATAGAAAAAAAAATGTATCTCAGATAGTTGAGAAAATGGTCGATTTTTAGATCGCTTTTGTTACTGACCAGTCTCTAACCATCTCGTTCTCTAATCACCTCTGCTTTAACACCGCGGTACTAACAAGCAACTGAGGATTAACCTCGATTCGTTGTACTA
Organism: Euura lappo; assembly: GCA_018257835.1. Lineage (NCBI taxonomy): Eukaryota > Metazoa > Arthropoda > Insecta > Hymenoptera > Tenthredinidae > Euura > Euura lappo. Next base: position 366,813 of record JAEUYN010000930.1, on the reverse strand, counting down.
ACTTGTAGGTACTAACAAACTGACTTGTTATAGATTCTTATTCAAGTCAACCGAATCCTTGATGACAAAAATGATAATTAAATAATAATAATATTGTGGTCTCATCAATTACGGTAGTCGAATTTTTATAGTTAGTTTACAGTCTCTCCACCATGTCGCGTTGATCCGCGACAGGTTTTACAGGTCATACGTGCAGATAGGTATATTTACAATAACATTAAAACTGTGTGACGAGGTATGATCGGGCGCGGGGTCGTTTACCTCAATTCACCGTATAGAATTAATTCATTCCTTTTCATTGATATCCTTTCGTAACGTTCATTGAGTATATAAGAATCGTTATTATCGATTATTCGTAGTTAGAATACTGTGGATAATTATCACGTGATTTAACAACGATGAAAATAACAATAAAACGACGAAACGAGTGCGGTTATTGGAAGGCCGGGCAGGGGGGAAGGGGGGAAGTCGTTTAACTACAGTATAATATCGGCGCGGAATATTTATCCCCTTTGCGGAGAGATGGCAACGATCTTAGACAAAGACAGTCTCTCAGTGGTTCTCAATTGTGTTAATTCCCCTACCCTCATGTTTTGTGGAATCCTTTGTTTTCTCAAGATTTATAAAGGCGAGGAGTTTAAAGAGGGGCGAGACGACGTTTAAATACTATTCATGGTGCAGTTTTTTTCTCGTGTTCTCTATTACTATAGTAACACACATATTTTTCTCTTCTATCTCTTTCTCTCTTTCTCTTCTTGAATAAAGGCACTATTATTAAGTCCTCGTTTCATCTTGCTATCGTTTATTTCTGTCTGTCTTCTCATGCCCATGACCATGCACCGGTAGATAAATTCGACCAGTTTTAACACTGACCCTGACTTCTCGACTAACTATTCTATTATAACCTTACCTAGAATCGAAATGCAACGGATCAGTCCAGCTGAATCGATACTATTGTTCTCTTCATCGAATATGTTCTCATTTTCGACCGAAAAGAGCCAATTTTGTTCCACAATGTCTCAAGAACCGTTTACCGGATCTGAATTAAATTTTCACTGGACAAAGCTTTTGTCATCGATTTGAATAAAAAACGAGTCAGAAACTTGATCCATTCATCAGAGCAATAAAAATTGGGATATTAAGGGACAAATAATATTCGATCTTTCGTCACTTGGTGAATTTTTAGTTGAATTAGAAAATATTTGATCAATAATTAAATATTCTGCCAACTTGTGTTCAAAATTTCAGTGTTGAAAGTATCATTCTCATTACTGTTTTCGTTATAATAGTTGTTCAATAAGGTCCTGAGCCCGAATTATTACGATTATTTATAAATCGAGTGATAACTTGTATCACATTTATCAAGCAGTTCTTCGTCCGCAGGTAGAACAGGGTGTCGGGCCTATCTTGTTAGTCGTCGTTCGTAGATAAACATATTTACCTAAGCGTTTATTTGGTCAACCCATGGGCATGGGGTGACAGAATTTTCAACATCACTCTTCGACAACTATCAGATCCGTTAAAGGTACACGACCGTATCGATTGCAGCGGTGCTGCATGCGCTTTTACCGCGTATTCATATTTATTCATGATATCAGACTGAGAGGGGTGCGGTAATCCCGATTATGAATCCGAATTCTCGGTCGCGGTGCATCATGATCATCTTATTTCGATTCATTCTCAAAATTCTGGGCCCACGCCAGCCCGTACTTCCTGTAGTCAGTGACGTCTGACCGTGTAGATGAAACGACAACAATAAGAAAAAGAAAAAAAAAATTAGGCCCAACCTTTACATCGACGCTAGACAGGAGACTGCAGTGAACGAGGTACGGAGGCGGGGGCAACGAGCTGCAGCGGAAGACGTCGGGTGCGTGTTGGGAATTTGAATCTAAATTTATTTAGTCGCAGGTTATATTTTCTCTCCTTCTCACACCTCACAGATCTCCGTCTATTATACAAATTTATCGACACTTCGTTGTCAACGTGGCTAATCTTCAGAATATTACGTAGAAACTTGGTATTATAAAAAATATCGTTGTATCCTATTGAAAAATTACAGCCCAGGTAAAAAACTAACGCCGTATATTTTTTTCTTTACGCAAGAAATTATTTTTCTTATCGTTACCCGAACAAATATTTTTATCTACTATCTACCGCAGTGTAGTTTGTCTAGTCTGGCGGAAGAGTGGAATAAAAATGGTACTAGCTGATTTTAAAAAGTGAAAATACGAAACAGGGTTGAGAACCCTCGAACATTGAATCGTTGAACCACGGAGTGGTTCAGTGGCTCCAAGGCCGGCGGAAACTACGGGTGGAACGTTCGGAGTTGGACTTGGTCCCTTTTAACATCGGACCGTGCAAAAGCCTCGAGAGGTAACCTCGTCACCCGCAAAACCTGGACGAACCCCTGAGGACCGTAAAGGCGTTTCTGTGAGCCGACTCGTGCGGGAGACAAAAATGCTGCAGCTCGTAGGCTATCGCCGGAGCTGCGAGTGCAACAAAACCTTATTTCGCCTCCTCTTCTCTCCGAACCTCAGTCTCATCCAGTCCCGAGTAGAGAGCGGCCCATAGGACCAAAAGACCCAACGGGCCCTGCCCGGTGCCAGAAGACTCGGAAGAGGGCCTCAGACGCTAAAGTACTACTGCGGTAGTTCGAGGGCCACGCATTCCGCCACCGTTACCCCGTTCCATTTTTCATCTACCTCCACCCTACCGCTTGCAGTTATCTCCGAAACACTTATGGGACACCAAAATCAGGCCGGTAATGTTTGGGAATTACGATCGTAGAGGGCGCTGTTCTCCCACAGGCAAAAAAACCCCAACCTATAATGAAATCTTTGGAAGAAAGTCAAGGAATAAACTTCTCATGATAGGTTCTGGAATTTGATGGAATATTCTCGAAATTTCTGGCATTTTTAAGATTACTTTGGAAGTCTTCAAGTAAACTTGAAACTGAATCCACTATCACCTCGTGAAAGTGCATTTGTAGAATCCGACTGACCACTGACGAGATGGTGCAGCATGAACGACCTCGAATTGAATATCGCCGTGACCCTATCGGATAGGTACTGACTGTAGTCGCGTCGAACATTTCGCAACGTATCCGAGACAGTGTCTGACATGGTTTTGTCGTTGTCTCAAGGCGATCCGCCCACCGTCGTTAGAGATATGCCGTAATAAGATTCGTGTCTTATGCTTGTCTTTTCTCAATCATCATTACGTTCTTTTTTTCCTCTCTCAATTTTGCAACCTGCCGCGAACAAAATACGCGAAATAATCTGACAAACAAAATACAAAAAATGATCGTTCGAGTGAGGCGGAGGAGAAGAAAAACCTTGGGGTTGATCTTATCCCGGGGATTCCTTTGCCTCTGTTGGGAAGCAGGTAGAAAAGAAAGAGGCCCAATTGTGCAGCGGTAGAAACGTTTTCGAGTCCATACAGAATAACCTTTTGGCTCTGCTCTTACCACGCTGTGACTAAAGCTACATAATCCGGACCGAATGCTTTTTGACAAGCAATATTCTCGGAGGAAATCTTTTCTATGGTCCCCTCGAAGTCTATAGGGTAAAAATTCGACTCGAGGGTACCACGTCGATGAACCGGAGCCTTTCTAGAGCGAAGATTTGAGATAATTAAAAAGCGGACCCCAAACCAAATAAAACGGTCTCCACGGTCTCACTCGTGCAGCCACCCCTAAACGCGAAAGTATTTTTGGGGTGTCTATACAGTCCATCGCCGCCATATTTACTCCTGCGGATAGGGCTCTCCTTACTTTCGTCAGATCGTTTCCATGGAAACCAAAGGCGTAGCGAGTAGCTGAGAAAAAATTGAAAGAGTAGAGTAAGGAACGCTAAAATATACTTCCGGACGATCATTGGTTGTCGGTGACACGATTAATCATCGGGATTGTAGAACGTGAATATTCCCACGGTACGTAATGTGCAGTCTAAAAACTGTTACGCGGGGGTATAACAGCCCGGACGTAACCGTTGTTCAGGGTTGGGACTCGAACGAGACACCAGACTGCAGGGGAGACCAGCGTTTGATGTACCAAGTTAAACCTACCTTGGCCAGACACGGTGATTCACTGTTAAGTCAATATAAAGTGGGGGTATGAGACGGTGGGGTTGTTCCGTATTTGATCAATACCCACCGTCCGCCGTCACATAGGTAATTCACTGATCCTCACGTATGTACCTACATGTGGAAGAAACTACATTGGAAATCCCTTGAAGAAATTCAACATTCTACGTTCCCGAAGAAGAAGAAGAAGAAGAAGAAGGAATTTTCTCGTTCTCTTTTTTTCTACGCACAGTGAATAAATTTCCGTTTTTCTTCTGACGGAAATAATGAAGTCGAAAGCGAGGAAACGAAGGAAATCAGTGATTTATTCACATTATACGAGTGTAAACCTAACCTATTCTTTCTCCTCCTACGCCTCACGCTCAGACTAACCGCAGCCAGCATTGAACGAGTGCATATTCTCAAGGCCCCCGTGGCTCGGCGATAATCGCTATCGTCTTGTATTGCAGACGTAGCATAAAGACCGTAAACACAACCACACTGCAGGTTTATCTGCGGGGAGGTCTTAACGCGCGAGGTTATATCTGCACCGCGGCGCTGATGGTAATTCGAATATATTTCCAAACACGTGAAATGAGCGAATAGTCGCTTGCGCAAACTCGGTAAATTAACACGAGAATTCTGTGTGTTCCCTTATGCGAAGGCACACTGTGTTCAAAAGTACAGTCTCAACCTGGTATGTTGGGATCCGTAAATAAACTGGCTGGTCAGAAGCACTTGCCCGAAGGGGGGAATCCGAGTGCACCTTATTTTCTTACCCGCAGAAGTAATCGAGAGCTCATAAGTAAGAGGAGAAAGATAACGCGGTATACAGAGAAAATTCTAGAATCTTCTGGCACTTATAATGCGAACAAAGGGCACACGTGCTTCTGCTGGTAGTGTCGTTCTCGATTCTACCGAACGATCTGTTCAGACTCAAATTTCCTTCTCGGCTTGACGTTTTGCTACAAAGGAATGAAGAATAGGAGAAAATAAAGCGAAACCACCGGTTTTGCAGGATCCTGTATATCATAGGGACCTGTCTGGCTAGCCGACTAGCTGAGCTGACTGCATTTATTTTATTTATATTTATGCGGAGTGCAACTTCACCGGGGGGTTGTTACAAGCCATGGAATATAACGAATCGATACAATCTCGCAAAATATTCTCAGGCTATAGGGACAGCTGTAGGGCGCACAGCTGATGCGCTTAGTCGTTGAGTCATTCGTGTTCGTAGAGTCCCTCGCCTCGTACGCTGCGTTCACCCCTAGCCCTAACTCACCAGTTATAAACCAAAGAAACGAGGTCTTCGCTATACCCAATGAGTACGACGATCATGACAATTTCAAATAGAATTTTTCACCTCTCTCTTATTTGGCACTAAATTCACAAAAGAATCACGAATAGATAATGTAGAATATAAGTGAAAGATGAATTTTGGAACAAGTTTTTGAAAATTCTTGATACTTCCAAAATCGATACGGTAATGTCGATAATATGTTGATAGCTATGAAGAAGCATTATTAAGTCGCCCGTTATTAGACCGTGTACCCGGGATATTAGTATACCTACTAGACAACCCCGGCTGCGTACCTACTGTGCTCGTATCTTAACTACACCTTCACATCCCCGATAAACGTCGCGGTGTGACGATGCAGTGCCTACCGAGTAAGCGCATACGCTAGCTGCGACACGACGCGACGCTACGCTACGGTGTCAGTGGAGTTCAATCTTAATATAGTGTATAACCCCCCACTGCACTGGCGTAAGTGTCATGCCTGTGTATCGCGTTGCCCGCCTTTATGTGAACGCAGAAGCTGTAGCCGGACACGGACACACACATAACACAGGGGAGTACGACTACGAAGATACCGGGCTACGACGACGAGGAGTATCTACATAGAGACTGATGATACTCTATTATGCTCTTTCTCGCGTCTTGCGGGATCGCGTTTTAGTTTCAGACTCGTGCTAGTCTTTTCTCCGAGTCCGAGAGAGTCTTCGACCACCGCCACGAGCTTAGCGGGAGTGTCGCGCGGATGGTTCCTCCGGGTGTCATCGATCTATTTGGAGAACAAGAATCTCCGACCTCAGCTGCGCTCTTCTCTTATGCACGTATGGCTAAAGGAAAAAGGCATGAACCGGTAGACCAGGTTTATATATACCTCATAGTCGCTCGGAAAACCGAGATGATTATTCAATTATCATTGACGCCTTTGTGACCATATCAACGTTATATTATCAAGCCTTTGGCCTCGGTGGTTATAACCAAAGGAGAAAATGAAAAACTGGAGTGAATCGGAAGAGGAATGACGCATTCGAGTTGAATTCATTTCACTTGGTTTTCGCTAACGCAGAGCCGATATCCTGAGCACCGGACTGCGAAGATTGAGTAGGGTTGGACCATTTGGAGAACGAAGAGGCCGCAGCAACTGCAACTGCAACGGCGGCAGAGTCGTGGCACTATGCCATTAGCGATGATACCCAACGTCGTCTTCGAGTTGTTTAAATTGCTCGGAGGTGACCCGCGGTCAATGACAGCTGGTTGGGTCGGTCAACCGAGGTTTGCACTGATCGCGATCATCCGATGCACCCACACTCAATATCAGAGTTGTCTTTTCCCGAATCGCGGAACGACTTTGATACCTACGTCACATCGTGCCACAGTCTCTGCGCCTGGCAGCTCACTTTCGCCTCTGATATAAATATCAAGAGAACTCGGTTGTAGTAAAACGAAATCGTGCTCTTTGTACGTTCGGTATCTATCTACGTATTCGTAGTCGTAGATATAGAAACTAGCAACGCATTGTGGGGGTGTTGGCCTTCAACTTGACGCAGTAGTATCACTGACCTGCCTGAGAACGGGCGAAGCTCTCGGGCTGCATGCTTTGCGCGGGCAGCAGCGGTAGAGAGGCGGACACAGCCACGGCTAGTAGCCGCGACATGTGATTGAGAGAGACGATGCTACGAATCGAGCGAGATGAAAGGCGAGAAGGAAAGATAGGGAGGCGGGTATCTATCGCGCGGCGCCGTTTCAACTATCGTCGTTCAGTCCTAAACAAATTTTCAAACTTTTCCGGACCGGAAATTTTTTTTGCCCGTATCGAATGACCCTGAGCCTCACAATATGGGCGAGGGATTTTGAAAGCTTGTTTTTTTCTTCTCTCTCTCTGCTCTGCACGTGTAGCACAAATGTATATGATAACCAGAGACGATGATCATTGCGCGACTCGAGTTTCATCGAGACGATCGACTCTAGTTTTATTCTTCGCTTAGGTGGAGTTTGTACGAACGCCAAGGGCGACCTTGGGCCGTTTTGAATCAAATTACACAAGCTACTCGCAGGCAATTGATATTGTACAAACATAATAATACAAATATTGAGAAAATAAAAATTGAGGAAAAAAATGAATAGTTTGACGTTGAATTCCGTTCGAACTTTCGAGAAGGAGGCTGAGGCATTCGGTGGTGTAGGCAAGAGCAAGGGGTCTACCAACCTGCCACTACCATATTATGGGTCCGCCCTAAACAGGGAATAAGAAAAAGGAGAGAATAGAACGAACGAAAGAAAGAGAAAGAAAGATAAAAACGTACGGCTTTACGTCTCGCCGCGTCGTTGCCTGTGGGTAACGAAGAGATCGTGGGCAGGTGAACGTGCATAAGGCAAAAGGATGTTGTTGCACCAGCGGCACGGTGTATAGTAGTGCAACGGAGGATCACCACCGTGCCCGGGAAGGAAGGAAGGCAGAGGCAGAGGCAGAGGTACACAACGGAGAGAAAGAAAGAGATAGAGAGGGAGAGCGAGCAAGAGTGAGCGAGGAGAAGGAGGCGTGGGTCGTAGACAGTTGAAGGGCCGCAGCCAAGGTGAGGTGCGACCGACCCCGACCATCGAGACCTGAAGACGGAGAGGTCCGAGACATGCGGCGCGAGCTTCTCCTGGCCATTGTCCGCAGTCCGAGAACGTTCTGTCTTCCATAGTTTTTTTCAACGTTATTATATTACGCACATAAACCCTACTCTATTTGTACTGACTCGCAATATTTAAAGATATTGGAGTCGGGGACGAGACAGGATTTTCTTTTAGATCGTTCTTGGACTCGATTTTTCAGAAGCCTCCGCCACGTTCTTATCGCAAGGTCAAGTGTTGAGTTTTCGTCTTCCCCTTCCACATTTTTTTTTTTTTTTTGCCCTCTCTCTTCTCTTCGTGCTGTACTCTTTATGAATGAACGGTTTAGACTCAGACCACGAACGACTATGGCGTGTAGGACTAAACTAGTTCACTATCTCTGACAAAACTCGTAAGGTTACAAAAATAAGGAATGAGATGGGTCAAATGTGTCTCGGACTCGAATTAAAGAGTCGACGCAGTTTTGAGGGGACACTTGTATGAAATTTCTATATCGGATACGCCTATGTCAACTGCATACGAAAAGAATTTCTATCGCACAGAACTCAAATTTGATGTGTACACTGATAATACCGGAAGAAGAAAAAATCATGGAGCTTTTTTCTTGTACACTATACACACATGATTTCTTTTTCGTCTGAATGATTCTCAGATGCAAAAAATTGTGAGAACCTTTATCATCATAAATATATATTTTTTAACGATGATGGTAATGAGAATAAGGTATAGCAGCGAGAGTACTCGCGTGCAAATAAAGAGCAACAATTCTTCGTACCTAATGTCGGGGATTGTCTCGCGACTCGTGGCATTGGGACAACGGCATGGCATCAGAGGAAAGAAAACTAGCGGTGCAGGTATATAACCTACCTACCATTCGTATTATAGTTATGATACACGATGCTCTCGTGGAGTGAGAGAAAAAAGTTTGTGGTACTGAAGAGAGGAGATGGAAAGGAGAGAGAACGAGAGCGAGAGAGAAAGGGAACGAGTGGTTCACCTGCATTGCCAGCATTGCCCGTTCAAGGCCAGGTAGTCTGCGAGACGTAGACCGGGTCGAGACCTCCTTCCTTGTGCTTCTTCGTTCTCTTTACAACCCACCACCCACCACCCACCCTAGACCAACCCAGGGTGCGACCAGGTAGAATATTTTAAGGTTAGGTAAAAATGGAGAGTGTCGGATATATGTATACCGATGATAAAAGAGGGGGAGACGGAAACAGTATTGAATCAGTGATTAGTTTCTCGTACAGAATTCAAATTGAATATCAATTTGAAAATGTTGTTTACTTGGAATTAAAAAATGGAAATTAATCATCGTTTGGGTTTTATTTTATTTTCCCCCAAGAAGATTAACGACTCTGGTACTTAGTTCATTAATCCTACTTCTTTTGTGTAAAATTATTATGTATGACAGTTAATCCTGTTACAACGTTGAGCTTGTTGCACAATTGAATTTCCATACGGGTGTGTGTGTTCAACATCTCAAAGAATTTTAACAATGCGCAGCGTGTCCCGCGCACACGAAACGACTAGGGACACACTCATAACGTTGGAATTTTATTCCTAATAATTTTCAACGTTGAAAATACCTACGCGTTATATACATCAAACCGTTTAGCGCTCTTGAAAGACTTAGCAGAGATTTTTCCTCTGCTTAGAAGAAAGATCATATACTGCAAAATTGCCGATCCACGACATCACTCCCACGTGCTGCTTATCTCTCTGAAAGTGATTTCTCGTGAAGAATAAGGTCAGAGTGACTGGATAAAAAAACAAAGATCGGATATCAAAGCTTCGCCTCAAATCAATAGCCAGGGAATCTAAAAGCCATTGGAATCAAATTAATCAGCCGATGATATGTGTTTGAGAATGTAAAAGAAAGATTAACATGTTCCGTTAATTTTTGTTCCAGGATGCAAGATCAAGGCTCTCCGTGCCAAGACAAACACGTACATAAAGACACCAGTCCGTGGTGAGGAGCCGGTGTTCGTTGTGACAGGTAGGAAGGAGGACGTGGCAAGGGCGAAGCGTGAGATCCTATCGGCAGCCGAGCACTTCTCCCAGATCCGAGCATCGCGCAAGAGTTCTCTGGGAGCGTTGTTGGGAGCACCTCCAGGACCACCAGCCTCAGTTCCAGGGCACGTAACTATCCAGGTTCGCGTACCTTACAGGGTTGTTGGCCTAGTAGTAGGGCCCAAGGGCGCGACTATCAAGAGGATCCAACACCAGACCCACACCTACATCGTCACTCCGAGCCGCGATAAGGAGCCAGTGTTCGAGGTCACCGGACTTCCGGAGAGCGTTGAAGCCGCGCGGCGGGAGATTGAAGCCCATATCGCACTGAGGACCGGATCGGGTCCGGGTCTCGAAGAAGCTGATCTTCTCGGTGCTCTGTGCCGCGGAGGATTGGGTTCCATCCTGGGCTGCCTGGACCCGCCGGGTTCGAACGGTTCGAACGGATCAAGCGGCGCTTTTTCGAGCAGCGGAAGCTGCAGCAGTTCGTCGAGCAGCTCGGGGGCACCTGGTCTCAACGATCTCGTAGCTATCTGGGGCGCAGGGCTAGAGCGGGACGAGGGTCTCGGCGAGTCACCGTCTTTCGAATCCCAGGCGGCAGCCTCCTCGATCTGGTCGTTTCCCGGCGTAGCTTTACCGTCGAGACCATCACCCCCGGCTTCGGCGAGTCCGGCATCGCCTACGGACTCGCTTCTGGGAGGTGGAATCGGAAGACGCGAATGCGTTGTGTGCGGAGACAAGGAAGTCACGGCCGCGCTAGTTCCATGCGGACATAATCTATTCTGCTTAGACTGCGGCAACAGAGTTTGCGAGAGTTCGGATCCCAGTTGTCCGGTTTGCTCGAGACCGGTACTTCAGGCGATTCGTATCCTCTCATAAGAGAAAAAGAAATTCTCGAGGGATTCACATCGTGTAACGAAGTAACATTTATCAACAAATTTTATGCGCGCGCGTGGTTTATGATTGTATATCTTGGAAGATGGAACAAAAGTGAAAACACATCGTTTTTCATTCCAAATTTCGATCGATTAAATCAACTGAAATATCATCAGTTCGAAGAACGGTGGACAGGGGGAGGGGAAGCGCACAAGATGATATATTCTCTTTTTATTTCAAGTCTTTTGAAACTAAAAGACACGTAGCATTTGTAGAAAAACAAAAACAAAAAAAAAACAAAAAAAAAAACGCTGCGCGTGTGTTCGTTGTTATGTCGATGATGACGCTACTACCGTAAAACAAAAAACAAAAAACAAATGTAATGTACTTTTTATTAAACGCGACGATTGGGGATTAACAGTCGGTCGTTCCCGCCAACCTGATACAACGAATAATTAAATTTAAAAGAAAAAAATGAAGGAAAAAAAATGAAAAAAAAAATAAAAATAATTACTATGATTAGACGTATAGGTGTATAAGAAGTGGAGAAAACCGGCGACGTGACTGCAGCAGCTATATTTAAATTGGTTTTGATATCTGTTATTTGAGATATTATTATTAAAGCTATACATTACATGCATCTGCGCGCGGTCCAACGTATTTTGATGAGCGACGATATATCCCGAGGCGAAGTTGTGTTGATGATTCAGGGGATTCAGAATTAAATGAAAACAAAAGAAAATTTGGTTTCACGAATTGTGAACACGAATTTATTCCACTTCGCCAAGGGTGCGTATGATGAGGTGCGGCGTCAATGTTGCAAAACATATGATACATGATTATATGAATATGAAACAAAATATGAAAAGACACAAACCTCCTGGACCACAGTATAATTAAACCGCCACCAACACGACACCTTCTCGAAATGTATTGATATAATTATTGATAAATGATGATTATTATTCTTCCAAAACTAAAATGGGGGGAAAAAAGAATTAAAACAAAAGCAAAAACTTATATATATATATAATAATAATATAAATAATATAATTATATACCGGTGCCGGAATAATCGAAATTAACGAATACAATCAATACAAAAAGATTTTTTTTATCCTCATTATCATTCTTCTTCGACTTTCTTCGACTTCTGAATCTACTCCTTCAAATTTGCAAGAAAAAAACAAAATAAGACTCGCCTTTCATCAACGGAATATATATTTTTTTTCAACTATCACAACAATGTCATCATCGTCATACACTCGATTGTCATAATAAAATCCAAGCCACGGTTACACCACGTCATGTTTCATTATTCCAGTGAAAAGAAACAAAATGATCGAATTCTTTTTCATTGTTTATTTATATATATAAAATAAAGGACAAAAAAAAATCAGCAAGATCATGACGACGTGGCGGACCGTGCGCTAGGTTTGCCCCTTTCCCCGCACCTCATAAAAGCGTTATTTAATTTTGTTTGTGAAATTTAAAGAAAAAAGAAAAAAAGAAAAATTTAGCAAAACTCGCGGTACCGATTATCGCCTATAATTCTCCCGTCGTTAAGAGTATTAATAATTACATTTATACATAGTACATAGTGAACGATATAGTAATAATTAAACGTATATGATAAAAATAATGATATTTTATCGATGAGATTTAAATTTTGTATTTTTCGCGAAAATTACAATGACGACGGGTAGTACGTATTATGGGTAAATCTATGTGGAGTATATTCGGTACCGTGTTTTTTTCTTTCTCCTGTCTTGTTTCTGTTTTCATACAACATTTGCGTAATTAAAGATGTGGAAAAAGGGATACGGGTTCGTTGCAGACGGGATATTAATCGACCCCATCTCCCCCAAACCCACCCATTCAACCCATAAGTGTATTCTTGACTAGTAATAATCAAGTAATAACTAATAATTAATATATATATATATATATATATATAATATAGTATACATACATATGCATATATTATAGAATTAATGCATGTAGCTTTCGTTTGAAGAGACCGTATATTATATATATATAACTTTACTATTTCCAATATCGTATGTATACAGTGTGAAATCGTAGCTAGTACACGCACGCGTCGTTTGCACAACTAGATTCAGACAGACTGCGCGACGCGTGTAAACTCGTTAAGAATTTTCACTGGATATAGATATAGACTACTGCACATGATATAAAAGTGTATGCGTAAGTTTTATTGAAAGGTATTTTTTTCGTTTTTGTTTTCGTTGAATCTCTTTTTTTTTTCACAAGTCGAGAGAACAAGAAATTTATCACAACTACAGAACGATTATAATTGCAAACGATACAAAATCACAAACATAGACACACACACACACACGTTGAAAAGAAAGACAAGGAGAATCATCAAGACCGATTTTATGATAACGTGTAACAGAGAAATAGACGAATGTGAGAAAGTACCAATCAATACATGATATTAAAAATTTGGTTTTAATCTTTTAATAATTTCTGTATTTCGATAACTTCTGGAAGAAAAGTTGTGTGAATATGAAATGAAAGATGGGATAAAACAAGAACAGAATACTAAAAAATAATAAGATTGATAAAAATAATCGATAGGATGAATGAAAAGAGATAAGGGAGAGGTAGATAGGAAGAAAAGTTAAGTTGAAAAAAATGAAAATATTAAGGGTAGCAATCAATACGATGATGTGTTTGCGACTTGTTGCCATTGACAAAAAAACGTATATAATATATAATATGCTCAATTTGCAGCTCCGACGAGACTCTATTACTTATTATATTGTATATGTGTATATCTAACCGGTGAAAGAAATATTTTTTACCGCCTACCTATACCTAATAAGTATATATATATATACACTACAATATATTACGCTGAAACTAAGGCAAACAAAAGAAAAAGAAAAGTATAAGAAAAAAAAAATAATAATAGCATTATGACGTCAATGACTTCAAATTCGTGAATTTAATTGATTTATATATGAATAACGTTAATAATTATCTTTGTTTTTAATTTTAATTTTGATAATTGTGTTTTATTATTATTTTTTTTTTTTTTTGTCTGATTCTTAGTTGATTATTTTATCAAAAGAAAAGAAAAGAAAAACAGTTCTATGAGGGTTTTTTTTTTATGGTAAATATAATATTCGCGATTTTTTTCACGTACGAGAATTTATAGTAGATTATGTATGATTGATTGATTGAAAAAACCATTTATGATGCTCGAAGAAATATTTAAGGGTTTTTATTTTTTCATTATGATGATTATTATTATTTTTAATTCATTATTTAAGTTTGAAGCAAAGTGAAAATTCTATATTTTTTCTATGTTGTAAGTATAATAATAAATAATAATTGAATAATATAATACAAAAAAAAAAAAAAAAATTGAAGAAAAAAAAATAAAAATAGAAAATATGAAGAAAAAAAAATGAATAATAAATAAATAATAAAATAAATATATATAAAGATAAACAGTGATGACACGATGAAACATTACTACATGTATAGGTATATTATAAATACTACGAGCAATCAGATAATCCGATATATATATATATTTAACAACTCTATATGTAGATATATATTAACCGGTCATATATTACACAAATATGTGATTTGATTATTATATATTATGGTGTAGATTCGCGATATACACAAACACACACACACACACACACACACATAAACACACAGAGAGAGACAAAGATGATACCTATATGTCATTCACTTCAATATAAGTCTGAATCATGCGGATTAAAATAATAAGGAGATGTAAAAGAGAGAGTGAGAAAGAGAGACGTAGAGCGATAGTTAGAAAAGGAGGAGAAATTAAAAATATAACAGTTTTAGTAAAAATTTAAATGGACAAGATTAAAGAAAAAATAATAATTAAATGAAGAAAAAAAAAGTGAAAAAATTCTCAATATATATAGTATATAATAAGATTATAATATATTAGTAATTAAAAAAAAAAAAAAAAAAAAAAAACGAAATAAAAATTATGCTAGTATCTATTATATGGTGATTCGCGCGCGAGAGAGTTTTTACGTGTAAAAAAAAACTTAAAAAAAAAGGAAAAAAAGAATATATATATATGAAAATGATAAAAAGACGATGGGGCGTAGGGTGGTTGCCGATACTCTGAAAAATGAAAATTCTATATGCGTATTAAAAGAGGGAGGGAAAAAGAATGAAGAAAAAAATGCAGGAAACACAGAAAATAAAAAAAAATATATATATATATTATGATAATTGAAGAAATACAAAATTATGAGAATGATACGGAATAAAAAGCGTTTTTTTTTTTACGAATTTATTTATTTATTTATTAAATTCCTGTTTTTTTTCACATTGTATGATTGCGCATTGAGTAACTTCTGAATAAATACTAGGCTTGATAAAATTTACCGCGTTTTTTTTTCTCTTTCCTTTGTTTGAACAAAGCGAATAATATTGTTTTATTTAAAAGGCTTGTCTTGATCTCGGGGTAAAACAAAAAAAAAATAAAATACACTCCGCGCGGTGAAGTAGTATTAAAACAAAGTTTGTCGAGAACCTCCGCTAGACCTGGAGAATTCTCTGCTAACCGGTGATGAACAGATAAATTAAGGGGAAAAAAAAAGAAAATAATAATAATAATAATATCAATAATAATATGAAATAAGAAATATAATATATCGAAACACTGAATTTTGCAGTCTTCACTTTGGCCGAGGTTCTGACACACAGTAATTCTATCTATCTGTATATCATTAACTATATCTATACTTATCATACTGCAGGACACAGATTATAATCTAATTTGTTATTATTGAAGTTAAATAATAATTTAAAGCTACTGGAATTTCCTTCTCTCTTTATTAGTTCAATTCTCAATGTTGACGATCTTTGGTACAATTTTTACCCCTGAAATGACAAAAGAATAAAACGAAAAAAAAAAACAAGGAAAATAGACAGACAGAGAGAAATAAATTGTCATTCAATTTTAGATATTAATCGTACGTATATATAATTATGCGAAAGTATATATGTCAAAATTGAGGCAAAGAAAAATCATCTCATGTGTCATTTTTTGTAGCTTATGGAAGGGGCTAAAAATACATGAGTAACAGTACATTTTTTGTCCGTTCGATCACCCGATGCTTCTTAATTTAATTTTTATCTGTACAAATTTTATTTGAAAAAGAGAAACAAAGAAAAACATCAACACGTATATATTATGTAGTTACGATATACTATATGTGGCGGATGTCCGCGAAACCCCGCGTGTCTCTAAACTCCATTACACTTCACTAATATTGATAAGGAGAATGAAATATGTATTTATTAAATTATTAATCAAGTATAAATATAATAATCTATAATAACGTATATAAGACATAAAATGTATAATGAATACATATACTATATATATATGTATATATATATATATATATATATATAAAGAGAAGAAAAAAAATAGCCATTGGCTGTGACCGATAACTGCCATTTTCGTAAAAAAAAAAAGTAAATGAATAAATAAAAAGAAACAAAAGACAAAATAAAAAATAAAAATATATACTGAAAATGAAAGAAAGACAAGAAACATGTGAAAGATGAAAGAAAAGATTATAACACGCGAACACACTTCACTCGCCACATATACATATATATGATGAAAAATCATCACACCATAAGTAAAAAAAAAAAAGAAAAAGAAAAGAAGGAAAAGCACGAGTGTAGAAATGGAAAATGGAAAAAGGGATTAGGAATAAATAATATGCTGCTAGAGACCATCTTTCGAGAAAAATATAATGCAAAGAACTTTTCTGTGTTTAGATATTGAAATGAATGGAATATACAAGAAAGGGAGGGTCAAGAAAAGAATAATGATAAAATAAACGTTATAATATTATGATATGAACGACGATACATATCTCAAAGAATAATAACTAAAGTAAGGGAAAAAGAAAGAAAATTATAATAAATTAATGAATTGAAAAAAAAAAAAAAAAAAAAAAAAAAAAAAAAAAAAAAAAAAAAAAAAAAAAAAAAAAAAAAAAAAAATTAAAAAAAAAAAATCTATATACTATATAGTAGTAATAATATTGAAATAATGAATTGAATAGACGAATAGATGATCATTGTTGCTTAATTTAACTATATTTACTATATTATTATATTCTATTGAATAGGTATATCATCATTATCATTATTATATTTAAATTAGAGTTTGCTTATATATTATTATAACGTAGTTTAAATTGAAAAAAAAAAAAATAACGGATTCGTGTTTTTTTCACGTTTTATAAACTGATTTGATTGATAATTGATTACATTATTCGTATAATATATAATATAATATGTTCCATGTTGTTATATCTCAATTTTTTATCTAATATTTCAATTAATTAATTAAAATAAATTGAAAAAAAAATTATATTCAAACTCATCGCGTCGCGTCAACGTCGGTTCTTCTTTTAATCATTGGCATTGATAACGCATTTGTGTTAGAAGTTTCAATCGAACTGAAGAATTATTTAGGAATCATTATTATTATTATCATTATCACTACTATATCTATATGCGACAATTTGAAAAGTATTACCACCCGTCATACGCGTATAATAATAATAATAAGAAGAAGCGAAAAAATAAAAGAATCTATCTAATATATAAAAATGGAAAAATAACGCCATTTTTTTCTACTTTGAATTCATTATAGAAGTATTCAAGAGAAAACGAGAAAAAAAATTATATATATATATATGTCTATACCAGTGAGAACGCGATTGAATATATTATTATTATTATTATTATTATTACCAACATAAGAAGCATGTAGTAGGGAGTAAGCGTATGTAGCGACAAAAACGCGTAACCGCACTTGAATAGATTATTATGGTAGGTCTGATTATATATTATAAGAGAAGCAAAAAAAAAAAAGATGAATAAAAATACTGTTAAAAAAATCACCAACCGCGAATTAGAGACGCGCGAACGAATTTGATATCACAGTTTACATGGTAAAGGTATTCGGGTACACAGATCGTCGCGCGTTAACGTAGGTCGATACATATTCGTATTTCCATTGAAATATAAAATCGACAATCAATAATCATTATTAATTAAATATTTACTCGATATTGTATCACACCTACCCTAATATTGCTGTACGTTCTCCCGTTCTCCCGTTGAACTAAATATTGCGAATGCAGCTCAGCTCTCAGCCCACAAAATCGATCTCAAAAAACGAAATTAAATGAAAAAATGTTGGTTTATTTTATTCTTTCAATTTAAATTTAATTTTTATTCAATTTTTTGTTTTCTACTCATTTTTATGTTTTAGAGATACAACTTAATATCATTATAAATATTTATGCAAGACAACTAGAGAGGGTAAAATTATAAGCTGAATGAAAAAAGACAGAGAATCAAACTGTAATTATTACAATGGCATAAATCGAATTTGGAACGATCAAATTACCGTCTACATAATCCGTGTAATTCACCATTCGACAACAGTAATCCGCGATTTATTAACTATTCGCGAATCGTCGTGCACTGGGACAAAACTCACGTGCGTACAATCGATACGTATATCAAAGTGATCGAATTTAACGTAAAGTATATCAACAAGGAGAAATACGACTGTTATAAAACTTGCAATTTTTTTTATTGATTATAATTTTTCCTTTCCTATCTTTTCATTTTTCGTTTTTCATTTCTTACCTTCGAAACACGAGCATATTTTATCATATATATAGTTTATGAAAAAAAAAAAAAATACTTTAACAAAAAAATACACAAATAAGTACGGAATGATAATCGAAAAAGTATTTTTTTTTTGTTTTTTGTTATTATTGCAGTTTTTTTTTTTTTTGTTCACATATGCATAACTATTTACACGTATATTAAACATGAAATAAATATTTAGGTACATGCATTACATTATATAGATATATACTATTACATATATAAATTTATAAAAATTGCATGACATTAACTATAACGAAATGCGCATATAGATATAATATACTTATAGTGTGGCACATACATATTTATAAATTAACGTAACGGCGAGTGTCCGTGTGAGCCAAGAGAGTGAGGAAGAAAGGAAGAGAGAGAGAGAGAGAGAGAGATAGTGAGTGATAAAGGAAAGAAAGAATTGTGAACGGCGTAAATCCCTCTGCCCGCGAATACTATCTCAGAGGTAGGCAACCACCCCGAACTAGAATCAGTATTTCAAGATAATTATTATAATAATAATAAATGAAAAAATAAGAGAGAAAAAAAGAAGAGAAGATATTTTGGTTTCTTATACCAGGTAAAATTGTGTGTCGATTTTTGACTAAAAGTCGACCAAGAAATCGCGGAGACCACGGTTAAATGAGAATAAGAACAGAAAGAAAGAGAGAAAAATAAATTTACAAAAACAAAAACAAACAAAAAAAAAAACAGTAATAATATTGAAATAAATATTTCTCAAAAATTGTAGCAATTATAGTGTATATCACACGCATTATTATAGTTATTATATTATATTATTATTATTATATATATTGAATGTTGTGCGTAGTGTTTTAAAGAAAACCCTGCAGGAGAGAGAGAGAAAAAAAAT
Organism: Euura lappo; assembly: GCA_018257835.1. Lineage (NCBI taxonomy): Eukaryota > Metazoa > Arthropoda > Insecta > Hymenoptera > Tenthredinidae > Euura > Euura lappo. Next base: position 347,344 of record JAEUYN010000930.1, on the reverse strand, counting down.
AATAATTAAATTTAATAATAATTAAATTAAATTAAAATAAAGTAAAGAAAAAAAAAGATTTAAAAAAAAATAAAAAAATATGAGGAGCAGACGATGAAAAAAAAAAAATTAAAACATTAATATATGTAGTAAAAATATTTTATATTTGACATTTTATTATTATTATTATTATTATTATTATTATTATTATTATTATTATTATTATTATTACATTTATTATCATCATTATGATTAATATTATGATTCATCATTAATTACATTATTCACATGACACCATGCGAGCAGTTGATCGTGCGACGTGTATGATAACAAAAAAAAAAAAAGAAAAAAAAACGGAAAAAATATATTATAGTAATAATGATAAAAATTGTTGACATTTCTTTGAATGCAGATAGATGCAAAGTGCAGATATGTATGAGGAGAATGGGATGAGATTGACCAGTGAATAATAATAATTCTATAGTTTCAAATGACACCGATTAGGATACGAGTATAGTTTTTTTTTTTTTTTTTTTTTGTTCTATTTGTCGTCTTTTTTCATTGCGGGAGAAATTGAAAGAGAAAGATAAAGAGACAGAGCCGTGATTTTTTAATATAAAACGTTGTAAAATTTCATGGGGTGTAGACGTAGGGTAAGACTAGATAGAATGAATAATAGGTATATATTATATAACTAGGAAAAAGAAAAAGAAAGAAGATTAATAAGAATAAGAAATAAATTGTCCAGAAATGTCTGCACGGGTAATTTAATTAGTAATTGAAATTTGAACTGAATTAAACGATAATAATGAATAAAGAAAAAAAAAGGGTTAGGGTGTAAACGTTGCGTTCGTTAATAGACTGCTCGTGCCGCGTCATGTATTTGTGTTTCTGTATTTTGTATATAATTTATTATACTGCCTATACTATGTCACAATATAACATCATTTGATTAATAGTTTTTTCTTTCTTCTTCTATATTCCGATACTCTTGAAGCAAAACTTTAAAAATATTTTACGTCAAAGTTATTTGATTGTCTTTTGAAAATGACAAAAAAAAAAAGAATGATTCGTGTTTCCTTAATTGTGACACACGGTGACTGACTGAAATGTTTTGCATTTATAACATATTAAGATTAATAATTATGTATCATCGTTATGATCTTTTTTTTTCGATTTTAATTTATTTCGTTTCCATTGTCATTCTCATATGATATGTAGCTGTATAGTCGAGAATCCTCTATCGGGTCTGCGTTATACCTATGATTCTAAAAAATAGAAAAAAAAAAAATAGTTATCAGCCTCTCGCATTTACACTCATATAACAAATTTTCTGATACTTCTTCAATCGACTCTCTACGAATAACTTATCTCCTACGGAATGTGGTCTTTGGGCATTACAGATTATACATTCATACTGGAGTCGAGATTCTTGATCGATGTTTGGAATTGTAAAAGAAGGAGGAACAGAAGAGATTAAAAAAAAAGAAAAAAAAATGAAAATGAGAAACGATAAAACACATTTAACACTCTTCGTTAACACTTGAAAAAAACCAAAACTGAAACAAGAATGAAACACCATAAAATCTAACTATTAGGTACTGTAAGAGATAATGAGATACTTTCGAGCATGAACAAAAACAAACAAACAAACAAACAAACTAAAATCACAAAATAAAAGTTCGAGTTTATTATTTTCTATATTTTTTTATGTAATTTTACGGATATACGATAATATATATTCTATTATTATTATTCATATTCTAATATATATATATATATATATATATATATATATATATATATATATAATATGATTTTAATTTAAAATAACATGCACTTGTAATGTTTTCCTCCCTGTGTTCTCGTCTGGTTGTTATAATCTTTGTGTTTGATTTGCGTTTTTTTTTTCATATATATATATATATATATATATATATATATATATATATATATATATATGATTATAATTTTTTACTATTATTATTCTTCTTATTATTATTATATCACTTTCTTCTTCTGTATTTGTTGTATTCGTGTACACATCTTGGTCGGTTTGCTAGCCCCTGCGCTATTTATCCAATTACATAATTGATTACTTAATTAGTTTGTTAATTGACCAAGTTTTAGGAACACGACTATAAACACGTAATATAATCGCTATCATATATATGTATATATACACTTACCTACCTATCTACTTACCTTACTATACTTGTTTCGATCAATTTTCACTAAGTTTCAACTCTGTGCAGTTCACGCGGTGCAGTCTAAAAAAAAAAAAAAAAAAAACGGGGGAGAAAAAGGGACTTTTTATACTATATATACGTGATTATTATCATCACGTCTATGTACTCTTTATATTAATATACTTACGTTGAAACGGAAGTGAAGATAAATCTAAAGAAACGAAAAAAAAAATATTGTAATCAAACACACAGGCAAGACAAGACAACCCGACTATCCTATAATTATGTCTCTATATAATATTACATATATACATATATAAAAACTACTTATCAAAATACATATTTTATCCCATAATATATTTTCGTCGAATTATTTTTTTATACTTATTATTCTATTGTATTTGAAATCTCATTATTATTATTATTATTATTATTATTAAACCTACACATATATTATTATTATTATTATTATCATATTATTCTAATTTTAATTGTTTATTTTTGTACGATATTGCGGATTCTTATTTTATTGTAATAAATTTAGCTGTGTCTTCTTTTGTATTACTATATTATTATTATTATTATTATTATTATTATTATTATTATATTATATTGATTTGACTGCAGAATAACTCAAGACAAGATGATCAATAAGAAAGTAAAAGTAAAAGAATTTAAAAAAGAAACACGAAAATGAAAAAGTCTAATATAAGTATTTCTACAAAGTGGTACCAAATATTTTACTAAAAAAAAGCCTGCTGATGAAAAAAAAAAAATGAAAAAAATAAAATAAAATAAAATGTTACATAATTTTTATACATTGACTTTTAATTTTATTTTTTATCTTCGTTCTCTCTTATCATTTATTTTTCTACTCTATGTACTATAATTCTCTCTTATCGGTTCCTTTCATTCATACGAGGTTCTCTCTCTCTAGTTTAATTTATTATATTTCGGTTTGAAACTTTTCAGTTCCGTTTCGATCGTTATAACAGCGTCTATTTACACAATATGTATACTCGGAAGACTCATTGCAAATCATATTATAGTTCAGCCATTTCGGAGTTGACGTTAGTTGTCGAAATAAAGTTTCACCTCGAATCTGTTTCTTAGATATCAAGAAAATTAGTGGATCTGTCCTTTCGAATATAACGTACAGTCCGCTCTGGTAACATGCCCTCTATCAATATGCCCGCTTCCCCTAATTCTCGCTCGAAGTCTACCCCCACTACTGACTAGCCTCGGGCTCACCTCGAGTTTCATATCCGTCTCTGTCAAAAGAGCCGCCCGCTGGCTCAATGCAATAGCGTATATTTTCGCTGCTTCAACTTCAATTTATCGTTATACTAATAATTGATTTTATTCGATGAAATAGAGATTATGTATTTTGTGATTTGACTATATCAATGTGTATTCTTAACACATCTGTAGGATAAATTATGATACTTACGAAGCTTTCTCAAAAGAACAAACTATACAAAAAACCAAACATCATGAGAAATGCAAATAATCAAAACTAGATGAAAATAAGTATGTATTCGCACAGTCATTTCAAATAAAATGCTTCTGTTTTGTGTAGGATATTTTATACAAAAGCATGACATTCCATTAAGAATGTATACTTACCGTATCTGACATAAATAAATACAAATAAATTAGCAAAACAGGCAGCCGAGCAGGCAGCTAAAGTCATCCGACGGCGTCGGGCTTATTACCGGAGCGCGAAGTGAATTTTGACAGCGAGACCGCGCGTCAGTAGTGGGGGTACCCGAGTTTCAAGAAAAATACTCCCCTAACCGCCCATAGCCGGGCTTATTACCAGAGCGGACGTATATGCAATTCAGTTGGTTCAGAAAAATGAACTGGACGCATGCGATATGCGGAAGAGCACATCTAAACAATGAAAACGGGCCAGGATTCCGACCTCTGCAGACTCGTTGGGGTGGCAACGTCGCATTGCAGCGTTGGGCTGCGGTCGATGCCGTAGGGGGTAGAGCTAGTCTGTACTTCAACCACCCTCGCCATCACCCTCACTCTTTCTCTTTTACTCTTACTCTCTCTCTCTCTCTCTCTCTCTCTCTCTCTCTCTAACTTCCATCGTATTTCCCCTCCGATTCCCTCAGTCTGCGAGCTAGCTGCTCTCGCCATCCCCTCGGCCTTCTCTTCTTTCCTCTCGCTCTCTCTCTCTATCTCTCTGCAGTAGATCGATACAACGCCGTTCGCACGAGGCGGCTTCGTTCTAGCCGCAAATACAACGGAGGGTGAACTTAGAGGGTAGAAACACGTTTTGACGTAGAAAAGAAAATTAGAAAGAAAAACCGAGGGGAGGATATGGGAGGAGAAAAAATTTGATGAGATAGACTTTGTTGGATTACCGGAGGCAAAAACACTTCGAACTTAACCTCAAAGTAGATTTAAATCGAGACCCAGATTCCCGCGTTGAAATATTTCTTCAGTCACGTGGTTAACGTATTTTTTTCTAAGCGTTTCTAATCTTCAAAGAGGCAACGACGTATCTGGGAAACCGGAATTTCTTCCAGTCTTGCACACTGCTTGATTGAATGGCGCTAAATCTTGTTGAATCTTCGGGTGGGTTTCAGGCCGTCATTTTCCTGTGATGGGATTGGTGTGATGCTTGAATTTGATCAGATGCCATGGAAGTATGTAGTATGATCGTTCTAGTATTTTCTCCAATTCAGGAGACACACAAAATACGGAATTGCGAAACTCGAAAGCTTTGTACGAACGTATACCGTGGTTTGGACGGTCGATACCTCGTGCCAGAGACGCGGCGACGCCCTACTCACCCCCTTGACGCGACGCCAGTGACGCTCAGCGTCGCGTGGGACCCGAATTAATTATAAGCGAAATCTAGATTCGCTATTCGCAATTCGTCAACTCCGAGATGGCGATGTAATAATTGTTCAGGCAGTCTCAATTTCCATGGATTGCAACGAGGATGAAAAGTGGAAAACTCGGCAACACAGAAAATTTTAAATATCTTTCGATCCTAGCTTTATTTTTTATCATCACGATTTTCTCGTTTGTTTATCAAACTTCATTTACAGTTTCATTTTATTTCTTGATTCGAAGATATCGTTTTGAGAATCGGGATAAAATGTCTGTTCAGCAATTTGCTGCTGCCGCTGCGGGTGGCAATTGACACCGATCTACCGAGTGGCAGAGTCTGAACTGCCTGCTGCAGCTGCAGCTCTTGATTCAAAAAGAGGAGTAGAAGAAGAGCAGAAAAATATGTTATAGAAAAAAAATATCGTCTCCAAGGAATTATTTGAAATTCAAAAGGATAGGTATAACGTAGCCGGTGACAATCCCTTCTTTCTTTTATTATGTCGTAGTGCATTGAATATGATTGCTTTTGCGCCTGAAAGAGAAAGATGAAAATGGAAAAATTAATGAAATGAAAATTGACTAAATAATGACTTAAGCATGGGAATAAAAAATATCTACTATTCTCGTGGAATTTTTCAAGTTATGTACGTTGCTGCGATAACTCAGTATATGCAGCGCTGTACTATACGGCGGGTGTCATAAATACCCTCGTAAATATCGGAGTATATATTATATTGCGAACGCGTACGATAATTATTACATACATAACATATATAAACAGACAGAAAAAGAAAAAAATAGCTTAGAATCGTGACCCCGTAAGAATTACATGGGGTTTTTTCTATTTTAATATATGATCCTAAACGGTGTATTCGAGTACGTTACACGATACATTTATTAAAAACATAAATTTAAAAGAATATTATATTCTATGATTGATGCGCCGCGAGTATATAGCAGAATAAAATTTAACAAAACTGAAAAAAAATATATATACTTCTAGGTGTAAAACCGTGGTGTGTTTGAATGGTCGAACATCTATTATAAAGGTGACGACTAAAAACGCAATGTTAAAGATAATATTTAAATAAATAAACAAAAAAAGGAGAATATTGTAAAGAATTAATTTTGTACTTTTTCGTGTACGTGTTGCGAAATGCTCAAAAAAATAAATAAAAAAATAAAATAATGAAAATATGTATCGTATTATACACACACACACACACACACACACAAATACACATACACCTATAATATATAACAGGACAGAATACTTTCAAGGGGTTTTATCGAGGGATCGGAAATCGGGAAATTGGGATCGAAAATCGCAGTGCAAATAATGGACCTGGGGTATAGCAGATATAAAACTGCTAGTAGAGTGAGAAAAACGGAAGTGACGTTAGAACGGATGCAAATACTACCATCTAAGTCTTCCCGTGCAAGACTTTAAGGATTAAATCGAAAGATTTCTTAAAAGTCATATAGATATATATATTACATATTTATAAGAAATGCTATCTAAACATTAGCAACAATGGAGATAAGAAAATAATAATGAATAAAGAAGAAACTTCACACTTGCACAAAAGTTCATTCATTGAAATCCCATTTGAAATCGTATAGGAATACATAAACGCGTATATAAACTTTATTGTAAACTGTTACATGTATAAAATATACATTCAAATAATAATAATAGTAATAATAATAATAATAATAATAATAATAATGATATTTATAAAAAGAAAATCACCAAGTCACATTTTAGATAAACCCATTATTAACGATTTACGATCATATTGATACGAGATGAAAAAAAAAGAGAAAATAATGGAAGAAAAAAGAAAAAAAATTTATTGATACAAAATATTAATACCTAAATGCCCGGTTTATTTTTATAATTATTTTTCGATCTATGAAACGTTATAAAAGTCTAAAGTAATATTAAAATTTAAATATATGAATATTATAATTATACCTATAATATAATAATAATAATAATAATATATTACATGATTATATTATAAAGAAATAATAATAACAATATACATTTTAATAATGAATAATAAAATCAGCCCCCCCCCCCCCCACATACGTATTACATAACTGTTTCCCCCAAACCTTATCTATTTCAATGTAGTGTTGATTAGACTGTATAAGAAAAAAAGAATTTATAATAAAAATCTTCTAAAAAAAAAATGTGCGGTTATCGTCGTTAATTTCCAATCGTAAGCGATTCGCCTCGTAGCAGTGTCAGCACTTGTGCTCGAAGAAATACAGAAAAAACAAAACGAAAAAGCCTACTTTATACACACGTTGAACCACCTGTGTAGATTCTCGAAGTAAACTATAGGGACTTGGTCGACGGTATAACCATTAAGCCAGTCTCGTCAGTTTCCTTATATGTATTGAATATTAAACAGGAGTACGGAAAAACTTTGATTAGGGCTTATACAAATTACAATTATATGTACGTCATCCCCTAACCGTGCAACACGAAGATGATTACCTACTATCTACTGCCCAATGCTCTTATGCTGTTCAGATTAAATAGGTACTAAAAAAAATGGGATTTTCTTTTTTATTTTTATAGTCGTACTATGTATGGTATCGATATAAATGAGGGAGAAGTGTAATAGTAATGAAAAAACAAATGAATAAATAAAATATAAACCAAGGTTCGTTCGTTTGTTTATAATTCGTTCAATAATAATAACGGCTAACGTACTTCTAATAAGTGATATATAATGTTACTAATATGTATCTGTATATAATAATACGCATACTATAGCTTTTGACTGATTATCATATAATACCAATATATATGTCATGAGTATTTTATTTAAAATAGTAAACCTAGACGGAATGATGTGACGAAATAATATATGGTATAAGTATGGTAATTTGGATTTTCTAATGTCTAACGTTATCATTCGAATATTACCAGTTCACCGATATATACCCTGCAATAATCTGAATACTGCGAAGGTAAAACCGCGAGGATATTTTAAACCCAAAAATACATAATATATATATACATACAATTTTCGATATGTTTCATCCCGCGTTTTACCGGAAACAATTCAGCAAACATAATATACTATTTTCCCTGAATCTAACGTTAGGCATATAAAATCGTGCATAGCTGCAGCATGAAGTATATAAACATTGATCGATCAACATGTACTCAGATATCATATATATATTCTTATGATGCATGGTTAAGGCCTAAATAAATGAAAAAAAAAATAAAAGAGAAAAAAAAATGAAAAAAAATTATATATAACGTAATACACGTATAAGTACGTACATACATGAATATAAATATATATATATCTATATATTTATTACATTTATAATTTGTTTAATTAATATATATATGAGTATAATAATAATTAAAATTAAATTGACTCGTGTTTTTCATATAAATACATATTACGTATAATATATACACATAGTAAGGGCATATAAAGATCTCGGGCAAAAAAATATAATGCCTGTGGGTGTAATCGTATTCTCTAATTTACATATATTTATCCCTATCCTGAACCCCTATCTTTACGATCCCCCACACAAGTTTACTGACAATGATTATTGTACGTAAACACGTCATATGTCTTCAATACGGAATTTGAAAGCAATAATAATAATTAAAAGAAAAACACAAAAAAGAAAAAAAAATAATAATAATAACCTACATTAAAATATAAGTATATATAAAAATGCTGTTTAAAACAAAGAATTAAATTAAATTTATAACGTCCGTTCTAAAAATGATGAAAAAATATATATATCTGAAAAAAAAATACAAATTTGTTTTTATGTTATATCACGAACTTTGCATCACCGCTCGATGATTACGTAGCATTTTTCTTTAGTTTGCTACTTTCAACTTTTTTTTTTTCACTGCCTCCTTTTGAAGTACTGAAAATTTGAATCGTGAATATTGAAGGGATTCTTGATCGCACAAACAATTTTTGCACATTTGGTCGTAATTAATAATTATTATAAATGTTCGTGCGACGAAAAGTGCAAAAATTGTCGTCTGGAAGTTTAAGAAGCGTTTACGCGATTTTCCTATTTATTTTTCAACCACGATATTCGAATTCCATTACCCATCATCACCTCCATCACACAATTATCCTGATCACTGCAATCATCATCACCACTTGCATCGAATAGAAACTTATGGGAAAAAAAAATGGCAAATATACGTAAATTGAAATGCATATATGTATGTATATTGTCATTAATAAATAATCGTCGAAAGTGGCGTTGTACTTGCGTCCCGTTAATTCTGCAGTTTAAGTATAGATTACGAAATAAAAAGGACTTTGCTTAATCTGTAAGTGTTTTTGTTTTTCCAATAAACTCGATTTTCTATACGAAAAATCAAAGCAATATAGTTGCAATTACGGCTGTACAATGAAATAATACAAAAACCAATAATGATAGTCATAAACGCACTGTACACGATGTATAGTTTTTGTTCAATTTTGTTAGATTTGAAGAAAACAAGAAAAAAAAGCATAATAAAAAAAAATTCAACATGTGCAGAGAATTTGTCTAAGGCCATATCAAAGCTTTCTGTGATTCACGAAGACTGATTCATCCGTTTTTAGAAGAAAACAGAAACAAGAAAAAAAAATGGAAAAAAAAATGTTACGGAAAATAATAACGAATATAATTATTATATCATTGATCGAAGATCCATTGTTGATTCATTTGTCTTGGATTGTTTATTATATGATACACAGTAACTCATATACCTACCTATTATATACCATTATATTTTAATACATGTTACAAACGCGAAGCAAGTACAACCACCATTTTCCTCGATAATAAAATTGTGAAATTTGATCACGACGCGTTGTTTTATCCTAAATTCTTGGCTTTTAGGTAATTATACACGATACACGTATTTATACCTACTATAATACTTTATTATACCTAATGACTATATTATAATATTTAACGAAAAGCAGTATATATATATAAATGTGAAGAAAGAGTATATACATACATACATGTATGAAAAAAAATAATTTAATCATTAAGCATTAGTTTACGTTGGGATCATCATTTATATAATTACCGCTTTGCGGATTTACATGAATCCTATACACACCCTATTCGACATCGACATAATAAAAATCACGTTTCAAACCCACAAAAAACAACATTATTTATTTCCCATACTCATCAATGTGTGACATATTTTTTTTTCATTAATAACGATTTAAATACTTCATTATTTCAGTGTTTTTTTCTATCATTCATTTTTTTGAATGAATTCGTGTGCATCAAATCCTCGAAGATATGATAAATTTTCAATTTTGAACGATGGTAAGTGATCTCGAGCGTGATTCTGCAGCGATAATTTATACGGTATCATATAACACATTATTACATGAACTGTAAAATATATGGCCCATGTTCGTACTCTAATGCATTATACATATACATAAATATATATATATTATATTGAAAAAACGAAATAATAACAATAATTGTCTATTTCACAAGATAATACTAATAACAATATGTCATAAGTATGCATATTGCATTCTTAACCCTCCCCCTCATCCTCTGCCGCTGTAAGTTACTGTGTAATTAATTAATTCATTGATTGATTAGCCGGTTACGAAGACTGCGATGTAAAAGATATCCTCTGTTTATGAGAAACTGTTTTGTCCTTCTGCTCCAAACGACGGCATCATGAGACTACAGCAAACACACGCACACCCACACAAACAAACAAAAATATATACGAACGATAGGAGACACTACTCGGTGGACGAAAAATCATCATTCCGCATTGGTTTCGGTTTTTTTACATTGATATCTCTAATCAGTTTTGGTAATTGATTCGAGATGAATAAGAATAAAATTGATGATGGAAGGAGAAAAACCAGTGAAATAATATGAAAATGCTGCTGATCGTACGCTGTATCCTGTGTAATCTCTAATATAATTAACGAAAAAGAAATGGGGGAAAAACAAGTAAAATTCACGAATGAAGTGCGCAATGAAATATACAGAATATATTTCTCTAAAGATTACGTAAATAAATTAAATTAAATATTGTAAGAAAGAAAGAAAAAATAAATAAAGAGAAAAAAAATCTAGTTTTGGAAGATATTTGATGCGGGCTTGAAACGAGTGTCGATTAGAACACACTTCATCGTTCTGCATCGACATATATCGATTAGATATATTCATATAATGATAATAATAGTGACAATGGATTTACGAGAAAATGAAAAATACAAAACTAAAAAAAAAAGTAATAAGCAAATTCGTAATCAATTGGCATAAAAAACAAATCGATATATTTTGGAAGGGCTTTCAACGCCTAAGAGTATTAAAAACTCAATTTACTTATAGAATGTGTTGTACTTGTATAAATTATACTTGTAGTAATTTTATTAATAGTAGTAAAAATCTCGAAACGAAATTGCAAATCGCAAGAAAAAAAAACACACTAATTGGCTTACTAAACGTAACTTTATAATTAAACATCAATATTAAGATGAGAAAATATATAGTATAAAAAAGGTATTTGGGAATGTGGTTATAAACCACTGCGTGGGGCTTCAGGTTCAACGCTCATAATACCCCACAAATACACCTACGACCACCACCCATTACGTTGTGTTCGTGTTTTGGAATGAAAAGAAAAAAAAACTACGAAAGCACTCGCCGCGTTTTTTGATTCTCACTAAAAATCTGTGTATGAATGAATGATCATTCCCACCAATCGTGAATGTCAGGTTTTCCGAATCAGACATAGAGAATCAAACAACGCCAGCGGGGTTAGCTGAGGAATGATTGAAACGCACTCGTTCGCGTAAGCTCCAATTTGTCATATTGTCACACTGTTGAACCATTCGCTACATATTCGTCACAAACGATCACTAACCATCACTAATTAGGTACCTACGTCAAAACTCCTGGTATTGGTTGGGATGCACGTATCGCACAACCACCCATCGAAATTTTGACTCTCGAACCTCTCCTGCTTATTCCTCAAAGTAAGAGGAACGTAAAAAAACATGAAATTTGAATTCATATCCCATGTAGATAATCCCGGAAAATAATCTTTTTATCAATCGCCATGACAAAAACTTAAGATACATTTATTCATATTATATTATATCTGAAAACGAGATTATCGGCTTTCAAAATAAAACGGCTAACAGGATTTTGGATCACACAAATACGTCGCAATGTTTCTCGAGCTGACCACAAGCGAATATTGGGATTGCATTAAAAATGAAAAATTCTCGAGGTTAAAAACCGTCACGTAAACGCGAAGCCACACCGGGAAACTAGAACTTGTTTGTGTGATCGTGAATTGTCGATTACCGCGAATCATATGAAAAGAAAAAGGTGTTCTATAAAAATAAATCTCGCAGAATGAATTGGTGCCAAAGAAAAAAAAAAAAAATAAAAAAAAAATAAGAAAACAAAGAATAAATATAAAGTTAATAAAAAATAAATAAGAGAGTACATTTTTCAATTGTATAAATACATAAAATAGTAAACACTACATATACATATAATGTTTGCAGAATTCGTAATGGTTGTAGTGTGTAAGGGTTTGATAGAAATGATGCATGTACTTACATCAATTCAGAACGTAGTGTCTATACCTAGATATGAGTGAACGTGAAACTAATTGCGAGACTCAATTGATATGATGGACCCGGTTATGATCCATAAGATTAACGATTGCTAAATGGCCAACTCACGGTATACGTCGCATTCTTATTTGTTCGATGTTTTATGTTTGTGTAACACTTAGTGTAAAGAATTGCCGTTAAGTGTTACATACATTCATATAACCTCTAAACTATGTAATACATATTTACAGATACGTATAATTCTTATTTTCAAAAATAATAAAAAGAAAATTAAAGACAAAATTTAGTTTTAATTCAGTGTGAAGGGATGCACGTGGATCGGTTATAAGAGAGGCGAATGCGAGGCTCTTTTTTGTTTGAGGTCGTGAATTTATTACTGTAATAATGATAATTGAAAAAAAAAAAAGATAAATAATTCAAAAGGCAAATAAACTAAAAATATTAGGGTGTAATTATAATACGTAAATATATATTAACAGCGTTGTTCATAAAAGACGCAAATATGAGAAAATAATAATAATAATAATAATAATAAAACAAATTTAAAAAAATATTTTCTTTATATCAATTTTTCGCAAATGATGAGAATAACTGCACTATAATAATAATTAAATTTTTTATGTGAACATGATTAAAATTAAAAGAAAAATAAATAATAATTATGAATGAAAAACAAAACCATATGTAACATGCTTTCCATTTGTTGAGTACTGTTAGATGGTTGTATTTTATATGATCCATGCGTATGTAATGTAACATTTATATAATAATATAATAGATATATATATATATATACTACTATTTGATTAATGCGATACATGTTTCCCAGATAACTCATTTAAACAAGAAAATCCTCACGAACGTATATAGGTATATTATATTATACTATATATAATAATAATAATAATAATAATAGTAATAATAAGAAAAATACTATTGTCAAAGTGTAAAAGCAAATTCCGATTGATTGCAATGATACGAAACCCCGAAAATTCAAATCCCTACCATCTATACCACCGAACCCTGTACACTGAAATGCTCGATATTCAAAGTGTACATCGTTAGTTATGCGAGATAGCTTATCCCAATCTATCAGGGTCTCATGTATGTTTAATGATACGAATATATATATATTATAAAATACATTATATTGATAAATAAAATAATATCATATCTAAATTGTCGAGTTATCAATCGATCACCTTGAAATTCCTGAACCATGTAATCGCGCCTGGATAACTGAAAATTCAATTTCTGCCCTGAAAAAAATTTAAAGAACTGAAAAAAAAAACCTCAACACTTGGGTTGTCTTAAATTTTTTTAGAATTCGGAACAGCTGCTTTTGCAGAGGGTTTAATTTATCCGGATCGAAAACTGAACAAAGAGTGGGTCCATTTGCGAGGAGAGGCTGCAGTCATTCACATCGGACCCCACCGATCGCCCCTCGTCGAACCGTCTGAATCTGCGCGATACGACGGAGGCGCAGCTTACGTTAAACATAAATTATTATTATCGGAAAGGTTCCGTCGTTCGGTTGCCGTAGGGGTTGTGAAACAACGAGGGGGGGAACGCTACGGCTTTTATCAGACGTATTATATTTTTTCGTTTTTCCATTCCTCGCGATATAGTTACGAAAAAAAATTATAGCGCCTCAGAGGAATAAATATTCGGTTGAATGATCCAGCCCGAAGTCCAAGGGAGACAAATATTTACTTCCACAGGATTGTAGGCGGTATCCAGATATTTGATATTGTTAGCAATCGCTGCAGGATTATTTGAGTCAGAAAGATTCGATAGGGTCTCTATATCGGTCGTCCATCTCTTATGTGCAAACAAAACGTGCGCAGGGATTGTATTACCAGATTTATCTAATATCGTTAACGAGAAAATTAGGATCTATAAGCTCATTTAAAAATTCCGCTGTCGAAGCCATCTTGAAACTCAACTCATTGTTATTAATTATTTGACGTATCCCGTTGGAGATTCGTTAATTTATTGCATAAATAATAATAAAGACGAGGCGTTGATGTTGCACGGTGGGAATGCGCCCCTAGCTAACTGCTGAAAGCCAGCCCTGATCAAACCGTACACGTGTCAGGCAAAGAATGGCATGATTCGGCATAAACCACCCCATGTTTTCGCCTTCTGCGCATCGACCGTTCTCTGATCCGCATCTGCAGGGGTCGGATTTCTTGCGAAAGGTAAGATTCCTGCAACCCTGCAACGTTGGATGTTAGGGTAGTACCGGTAACTACTGTGTGTTATAAGCTTAGACAAGTCTCAGTTATCAGTGAATTAACGAGCTGATTTGGGCTGTGATTGTGGCAGCTTTTGAACTTCCCGTGTTGTCGCCCTTATAAATATTATTATTTGGTTTTGAACTTCAGGAAACTCAACGACAAATTCGTGCTCCGTGACTCAAAAAACCTTTGGGTACCAATATCAATCGAAATCTGATGATTTGAGGAATTTTTTCAAGCATTCAAGATTCTCAATTTTTAATTTTACAAATCTGACTTCAGATTTGTGATCAACGACTCAAAAAACTTAGCGATACGATTTTTTATCAAAATCCGTTGATCCGTTCTCAAGATATCGTCATTTTTATTTTATTTTTTAGAATTTTGTTATTCAAATATTTCGAAAAGTACTGAACCGATCAAAGCCACAGGTCTTATCAGTCCTAAGTTTGAGAAAGCCACGTAGATTGAGCAAAATTTGGTCAAAATCTGCGCTCTCGTTCTCGAGATATCTCGAGATAGTTAACTCAAAAAAGTTGGGGGTCATTCTCCGGATCTCAAAACGCGGAGATCCAGTGAAAATTCAACTAATCATGGACACAATTGTATATCTAACGCTGGAATAATCTGGAGTTGTCTGGAATCGAGAAACAAGCTTCTAGACAGTTCTAAACTAATAACGCAACTGTCGGGAATTTCATTTTTGGATTCTAGCCGCCAACTTCAGACTGTTCCATCCAGGAATTCACCATTTACGTGAAGAATGGAAAAAGACATTTATAAAACAAACGCGGAGTTTTTTTATAATCGTATATTTTCTGTATACATTTATGGCTGACGATGAAACCTCAATCCACATTTTTCAATTAAATTAACCACAAATCGATGGAATGAAGTTTATACACGCTGGATTGAAACAATTGGTATGAGAGGAGTTCTTGGATGTGGGGGGAAAAAATCCGCTAAAGAAAACAAAAACAATCAGCTAGAACCAGTAGATAGACATAATGCACTTAATTCGCTCGTATTCGGTGTCGTAGGTCAATCGTAACTCTGTTTTTAACGTGTCGGCCCGTGAGGAGGGCCCGCTTGAGAACTATAAAGTTTTTAGTCATCTCGTAAAAATTCACGAAATAAACCATGTCAATTTTTACTTACAATTTTAAAAAAGGCAACCATTACTGAAGGTAGGAAATCATGTCCAGGCAGGGTGTCCAGGTGAAAGCAAGAGGTCGAGACAACTGAAATAAAAGTTAGGTTAGGGACATGGAAGGAGGCAGCAATGATTATTTCAAGAAAATAGCCTTGGGTGGAACTTACAGTGGAAACTGCAATTAGAACAACTTATCCGGTTCTTTGGGACTCATCATGTAATTTCCACTAAAAGTAGTAAAACCAACAAAAAGGAAAAATAAACAATGATTTGGAACGTTGAGAACGTTACAAAGTCAGAGCGATAGGGCTGATACCACGGAACTGTTGAAATACGAGTGAATTAGTAATACAATGAGGTCTAAATATTGAAAAAAAGAAGAATCAGCTCATTATGCACTCACTTCGCACAGGTTGAACCAAGATTATCGACTATGATAATTTCAAGATCCCCCTGCACGGAGAACTAAATTGTTACAAAAGATTGCTGCACCAAATGTGCAATATTGTTGGACATTCGAATTCTGCAAATTTGAGGAGAGATATCCACCATCTAAGCGCCGTTTACAAACCGTTACTGGTTGCAAATAATTAGCTTCGATACCTAACTTCATGTAACTCCGCTGTAACTTATTGTCTAACTATTGGCTAAGGTTTAGATTTATGTTATGACTTACTGATATACTCCAATCTCACGGTCCCTCTTCTCATGTGCCGTAGTATGCAAGACTTAGTATGAAAATTGAGGAGAGTTTTCACCTAGAGCTGAAACGTTAAAAATCAAATGTGCTTACACGTCTTTTTCCCTCCTCGACGATCTCCATACCCAAGAATTCGTCGCATAATAATGAAGGAAGGTCAAGATCATTTATTCATGAAAAATCAGTGGTCCGTACAGAAATTGTCATATTGTAACCTCGACATTCCTTTGAATCAATGATCAGGTTACCGACATGTCGAAGACATTACCGACGGAGTAAAGTGAGAAATATTTACGAATTTCATATTGCAAGTATGTACCCTTATCCTATAAATATTGCAACACAGTCTTTGAACACAGCTACAGGAATACTGCAATGCAATGGTGATGGAAATGCAAATTTTAGGGACAAACATGAACCCCGTTTAATTTAGTCTCATCATCGGTTTCCTTCAGTTGATTTTCCCCTTCGACATCGAAAGCTGAAGAGCGATTTTGAAACTGATCTCGAATCCTTTTCAAAATTCACAGTGGCTTAGGATTTGATCGATACTGAGACCAGCGAAGAACCTTCGGGAAATTGTTGATATACATGATAAAAATCCTCTGATGTATAAAAAAAAGCTTCTTGTTCAAATTTGTTTTAGCTATGGTGAGTCTCGGGGTAAAATAGTCGAACAAACACGATTCAAATCGATAAAATAAGAAAAAGAAAATAATTAGCGTGAGTAAACTGCGTTAAAATACCCACCACACCGAATGGAATATTCGAGGAATTCTAATTACGCGCGATAAAAATAAAGCTTGAAAGTAGGCGAGGTATATTTTTTGCACTCTGAGGCCCACTTATGCCGTTCTATTTAGGGGCGCGCAAAAGATCCCCTGTTCTGTTTGTTGTAAGCATATATTTATATACGTACACTTACTACAGGCGTATCGTAAGTACAGGCGCTTTCTGATTGATCGTGGAATCTAAGCTACAGCAAATGACGTGAAAAATTTAGTGACATTAAAAAAATAAGCCGTAAAGATATCTCTGGAAATGATTTTCTGATTCAGAACGAGTTGGAGAAAAATATTAAACGACTGTTTCGCACTCAGGATTGTGATCAAAGATTGTGTGGTTCCATCGTCGATATTAGATTCCTGAAGGGGTTGAGAATCTCCCCCCTTTCAGGCTTCCTGTTCCTTTTCCTATCCTTTTTAAGAGCTCAGAAGGGATGAGAAAAACTGCTAAAGAGTTTTAAAAGCTGCATTATCTCCCTTCAGGCCATTGTAGGTGACTGTGTAGGTGGCGGAAGGGACTTAATTAAACGTTTATAAATAGCTGCTCCCGCTCGTTCGATGTAAATGTAAGCCTTCATAATCTGAGAATATCGTGGAACTCACGACTCTTAATCAAATGGTGGTAAATTAACTGAAATAGAAGCAGGGCGAAGGCCGGAAATGTCGTCTCAAAAATCGACAGCCTGTACGACAGCTAGAAGATTCCAAATGCATTGAATCTCATTTTGTATTTTAATTTGAAAAAAAAAAAATTACAAGATCAAACATCGGATTGTTCCAAGGGTTTTTTTAGAGTAAAACAAAACTCTTGTTGTGATTATCAATCTGTTGTAGGTAGTCGAGAAACTGAGGAAAGAAAAAAAGTTCATTCCGATTTTCCGTAAATATTTTCATTTCTTCGAGCTGTTCCAGGTAGTCTGGGTTAGGTATTAGGAGGGAAAGTAAGGAACCGATGGTAATAATTCCTCAGGGAGTCCAAGAGGGTAGGGGAGTTTCTTCATTTCGTGCAAGCAGGTGCCAAGCACTAGTCGTAGCTTAGTCGTGTCGTGTTGTATACGGCAGTGCAGAAGGAGCCGAAAGACAACAAAACGGGGGAAAGAGGAAACGTAATTTTTACTCTATGCTCTATAGTCTATACCCGTCGTGCGATACTATCGGTAATCATTAAATTCTATCCGTTGAAGTGTGTCGAACAATTTTAATAGGGTATAGCCAATACCTAACCTCCCTTATCCGTGCCAGGAAAAACAACGATGCTTGTTCAAGGACGCCTCTTTTCACATTCTCAGAAATTGTTGGCGTTGTTATTTTTTTAATTACTTGCTTTCGACACTAGATTTTACTGGTAGATTAAAAGCTTTCACATTCTTGGGGTAAAAAGCAATTTCGTCGCTTCTTCCCCAGAACTCCGCAATTTCGTTATAAACGACGGATGATAAGTTTTTTGTAACACCTCAAAAAATTTGCTTTTCGATTTTTTAGCGTGCGTGAAGTAACCCAAGGGTTGACCACTCTTGGACTCAAGTGTACACCTTGCCGAAAAGTCAGCTGAAGTCAGTGTTAAAGTCAGTTGACTTCATGAAGCTTTGAAATCTTGAAGTCGGAACCCAGTCAACACACCTGTCTATAAGAGTTCTTGTAAGAGCTCTTGCTCAAGACTGCAGGAAAAAGAGTCTCATGATAGTGTTCTTTTCGAAGTCTTTTAGAAGTCAATATTCCGAAGTCGAAGTACCTATAGATCTCTATATGAGGTCATTTATCAGAGCTCTTTCAACCAGATTCGTTATGAGGTCTAAAAGAAGTGCTGACTACACATGAACCTAACCTAACCATGTTCAACCTAACAAGTAACTTGACATACGTTTATGACGAATATTGAACTCACTCGGACACAAGTAATGGTCGCTCAGGTTTTTGGTAGATCAAATAGCGGTAAGTGTTGAATACCACTAATCATTTATATCGAATATCGAGTTGCGTTTACGGAGCGCCATCATTTATCCTCATTTGAATATATCGATCATACATACAATGAAATATCCTCAATCCTTGAAACTATCATGAATCTAACCTCACTTTTTTCTAGCACATACACAGGTGCGTATGCTGCAGTCTGTACCCCGACTAAACTCTAAATCGTTGCACCACGTGAAGATTTATTCATTCGTAAATTTCAGTAACCGAGTATTCGAAGACCACCTTGTGCGAGTTGAGAACAGTTCCATGACTGTGGCAAGCGGGCATTCGGCTGGGATATCATGAGGATAATAGAAGCCTCCAACTGATCTGCACCCGTAATAGAAATTATAAGTCATCTGCACTCTCTAAATTTGGATCAGTGAATATTCACTGATTCGCAGGGAGTTTCACTGATTCAGATTGAGAGAGCACTGAATACTTTTATATAAATAAGTTGGCTTAAGAATCATAATTCTACGACGATAATGAAGAAAGACATCGCTGATAGATAATTTCGCATCGCAACAAATTCACAAAATCCCTCTCATGATACTTCATTTATACTATTTTACCTGACTTATAAGAATTTCTTGAATACATGCATTCAGCATTCAGAATGCGCCGAGTTTTAATATTCCGCAAATTTCGTGCATTTTAAATGCTGAATGCATGTATTCAAGAAATTCTTATAAGTCAGGTAAAATAGTATAATTGAGTTCCAAAAGCATTCTTCTAACAGACTTCTAAAAAATTTCGTACTTCTGAGCTCTTCGCTCAAGTTCTAAAAGAGCTCATTTCGAGGTGATCAAGAGCCTCAGATTGGAGTCGGAAAAGATTGCATAAGAAGTCTTTCGGACTTCTTTTAGGACACTTATCGATGCTCGATTAAGAACTCTAACTAATTTTCACGAGCTCCATCAGAGGTCTTTGAGAGCACATATTGTTGATTGGGAAGTAAGCTCTCACAACAGTGGGAAATAACCTATTACAGAAGAGTCAACAAAAATTAAGGAAATGTGCTGTTTACCGCACTAGGACGAGAAAACTCGGCGCATGCGCACATCTATATGATCGACGTTTTGCCCCAGAGCCTTTTCAATTCCACGTACTTCGAAATAACTCAGTCATGCTCAGTATAGCCATCGCATCCCAGTCATGTCTGAGCTCTTTGTTCAGTGGCGCCATCGGACGTGAGCAACGTATCAGATCCTCGCTTGGTGGCGCTGTTGCAGGGTGCGAGCGATGTGTTAATATAGGAAGTCTTCCAGGTCTAAAAAGTCCGATTAGGTTTTTGCAGTCCCAGAAGTCCAATGAAGTTCGATGGAATCTCGTGAGGTCTGTGAAGTCTGTGAAGTCTGGTGTCCATCATTTTTCACAGTGACTAAACTCCAGATTGTTGCCTAACTTCAGGTTCATGAGTTCCTCACCTGTCAGATACTATACGGTCTGCTTGTCAAATTCAACCCTCCCGCCAGAGTTATACAATGCCTCGTGTGAAGTTTGTAACGCTTTCCTCAACTCGTGCGACAGTAATATTAGTACTTTTGTAACGACGACACGCGCCTTCAGCTTGTGCAGAGTAAACTACACTCGTATTTGTGCGAATGCGGTTCGCGTTCGGCTCGTGTTGCGAACTTCACACTCATCTGATGTCGCCTACTTCCCGTACTCGCGACACAATATAAACTGTGCAAGAAAGTTTCTGAGGAACATTTTGGAACTGTTGTCAACCTGCAGTCAGTGTACATGGATGATGGATCTAGAACAATCTGGGGAAAAAGAGCATAGTTTTGCAAAGTTGGCGTATAACTTTTCTACTGACGTGTTACCTAATGAAATTTTAAGGGGTGTTTTTTTTTCGGTGCAGTAATTATATACTCGACTGATAATCAATTCTACCCGGATCAAACTTTCCAATCCAATTTAATCTGAAAACGTACTTATATGCTTCTCCTGCCGGACTCTTCAATTATCCTAATTCAGGAACTCTGTAACCGCGTACGTTCGACTGATACCAGAAGATGATGTAAATAAATATGTTCGCAATATTACTTCTTGTTTCGAGTACTAAATTTGTTCATGTACCGTCTATAGTCGAGCCTCTTGGCTTGTTTAGTATTTGCTACTTTATCCCTCGTATCTCCGGTCTGTAGTACCTATACCCTCCTCGAACAACTTTTCCCCGAAGTTTTCGTTCTGTAGACCAGAATTGAAAATCTCTTCTCTGCACGGCCGACGTATAGATTGGCAATGGCAGCAGAATACGGTGCAACGAATCTGCAGACAGCGGGGTTTGGGGTGGATTCAAAGTCGAGGGTGGCGAGCCTGCTACGTATAGTCTGGGTTGGTCTGCGGGGGATACGAATCTGTCTGGTCGGGCTGCGAGGCTGCGGAGGCTGCGGAGGAGGTCGTCATGGCAACGCACCCAGGAAACCCAGCTACTACTGCGTGCGTCCCGTGCTGCCGGTGTTGCTGCCTGGTTCAACCACCTCCCGTCCTTTGCCGCGGATACCCCGTTTCGCCCCGTTTCACCCCCGCAGTCGAGCGCGAACCCACCCTTATCCTGCGGGAAGTAGGGTGCATTCGACTATTTCATTTTGCGAATATTTCTTCGGGACGCGGCCGTCGCCTCTGGCCGAACCTCGATCGAGGTTATTGTACTCTGATTCCGCAGCTACGACCTCTTCGGAGGTCGCGTGCGCCGATATGAACACCTGTGCCGAGGGTTGACCCGCTGACCCCAGGGTTGAACACCTCGGAACCAGCGGCGTTGTGTCTGAATAAACTTGTGGGGTCGTAAATTTCGCGTTAAATCTCACACAGTAATTCGGTGACACGTGATTTATTGGTAACCTGGCTTGTTCTCCGACTTCGACTTCGATTCATGCCGTCGAAGGTATATACTCTTCAACGTTTTCATAGGTGATTTACTGAGTAGCCAATGATGTATTTGACGGCTGAATAATCAAGAAAAATAGCGCACCGGGGTTTGAGACTTCAAAAACTCCACGGGACTTAGGAGATTTCAATGAACTGGTCGAATTTTTGGAATTTCTCAAAGAGAATCCTCAGAACTTTGTAAAATTTCACAGGATTCCACGAGTCCTCGTCGGACTTCGTAGGACTTTTTGGGCTTCCCGTGTAGAAATTTGGCCAGGGTAGAAATCAGGCCCTGATTATGTGGCCTGATTACAGTTCGGGCCCTGATGATGACATGTAATGTTCCGTACATGCGCCCCCGATTTGGTTTTAGGATAACTGATAGGCCCCGGTCAGGCCCTGATCTGCTGACCTCGTCAAAATCTGAGCAGTATATTTGTTTAAGGACAATGAACTAATCAGGTCCTGATCAGGCAATTTTGAGGGCATTGCTCAGGGCCTAATGAGCTATCCTTAAAAAACATATCTGCCAAGATTTTGACAATGCCAGTATATCAGGGCTTGACCGGGGCCGGATTAATTAATTTATCCTAAAAAAATATCGGGGCCCGATGTACGAAACGTTACATTTTCAGTCGGGGCCAGAAATGGACACTTTAATGGGGACCCCAACATTCGTCAGGCCTTCCCTAACAAATTTCTACACGGGTTTCGGAAATTTTTACAACTTGACAAAATTCCGAACAACTTTATCAGAATTCAGTCTTTCATAGGACTACATGGAAATGTGCTAGACTTCAAAAGATTTCAATTACTTCAAGAGAATTTCATGAATTGAATGAAACTTCATAAGTTTTCAGTCAAGTAGTTTTGTCAAGTTTGTAGAGTAGTAAATATTAATCAAAATTTCTTAGATAATTGGAGTACGAAAGTTCGGAGTCAGCGACTCTTTCGATAATCGTCATCCAAAGAAATTAGTAAATTCAATACACTGCTAAAGAAGCTGTAAAAAAAATTCGTAACACTCAATAATATTCAGAGGTTACGTGCGGATGGCTGTTGTATTCATTGCTAGATGTTTCCTTCGACGTTTTATGACTTCGCTGACATAAGTCTTGGATTTTTAATTTTCTCGCTGCATGCAGTAATGGATAACTAAATTATAGAAATGGTCAAATGGATGAATAAGCTAGAGACGCGGGGTTCGAGCGTAGTCTAAGGGACTCCATCTCCTGGTGCAGAGAGAAGTTTCATAGGTAGGGTAGATCATATAAAAAATTCAATATCCAGAGCTTGCGGCAAAATTTTAAACTGAATTCACATTTACGTGACGAAAAATACGAGCTGCGGTGAATATATGGGCGGGAAAACTTTCCTGCTACGAAATATAGAAAGAAAAAAGACTCTGCTCAGTACTGGAACACATTCCCCATTATAATATTTCTTCTATTAATTAACTTCATTCCGTGAAAAACATACAATGTGAATCAAAAGGTAGGCAGAGTTGAGGCAGAAGGAGGCTGCGAAGCCAGCAGGTCAATTTCTTGCCATTGATATCTGCAGTCCACTGAGATCGGGTCTGTATTTATGGGTGCTAAAATCGAATACGTATAATGCTATTCACGGGGATCCTGGATACCGTATTTTTGGAGGTCCGTGGGCGGGGTGGATAAACATGTAGCGTATAATTTATTCGCACACCGTCGCAGCTGATGGGTGAGCTAAAACTTTGTACCCTTACCTTGTTCGTGTTGATTATTTAACATACCTTTTTTTCTCTTCCGTTAACTCGATGTCGATGAGGGTTCTGTTGATTTTCAAACATCCGGTAAAAGAGAGGAAGCGCAAAAATGTGACGATAATCAGTAAATTCATCGACTTCTACTAACTGAAATACTGCGACGGCTGTCGCAACTTAACATTAACTCAAATGCACTAATTGACAAGCGGGGATACAGTGCACCGGAGTCATGTAACACCGCAGAGTTGAAAAATTATAACCATTGTCGTTAAAACTTTTAATTGTAATTATTACCGTGCCTTCAGGAATCGTGAGTTGCACCACAGTGGTAGGTAGGTATATTCAACTTCAACTTTTCCAACCATTTTCTCCCCTTTTTTAATTTTTAGCTGCAGGCTGCAGTTTTATACTGAAATTATCACCCTTCGAGCGAAATTGTAGGGAAAAAAGACATCTTTAGGGTTTGAACACTCAGAAGAATTTCTACTTATATTTACTATTCATATGGGTTAAATAATAAATCAACTATTATCAACTATTCTTTACAATAAACCGAACTGAAATATAGTATTCCCAACTACAATTTCAGTACGACCTACAATTTTTATAAGTGGATGATCGCTTTGACAAGAATTTTGCAGTACATAACTTCATACCAACAATAGGTATTTCTTAGGTGACTGGAGTGGGGGAGACCGGTGTCGGTTGTAACACGGTGTCAATTGTTACAACGCAAATAACGGCGCCATTTTGCTGAAAATGTCCGAACTGCTTGGACATCTATACAGCAACGTCCGTTTCGCTTTTGTTGACCAACGTTTTGCCAAATTTCATGCGCTCTTTCCTGTATCTGTGTCGAATTTTATGGTTTTTTACTCCCATGAGTAACTTTATCACTCCCACTATGATTTGGTCTGGTATCTAACAATGATTTTTTTTTAATAATTGGTCGATTCTATATTGATCTATGATGGCTTGGCTGTAAATTATGTCAATCAGGATTTGTAGATCATGACGCGTAGGATAATATTTAATTTATTTACTGAAAAATGTCGCAGGTGTCAATTGTAACACGCCGATCGGTGTCGATTGTAACACTATAAAAATCAATGCACTGAATGCAAAAAAATGGGCAGACATCGGTTGCACCGATGGTGGACGTGCATTCTTCATCTGCGATGACTGCTCAGAAGTTTAACTATCTTATTCGTTGTTGAATTCCCGTTATAAATTTTATTGCAGAGATATAAATAGCTTCAATTATATTGAGATCGGAAATATGTGTTTGCCTTTGTGAAAAAAAATTAAATAATAATGTATTAGTTTACTGAAGACCTTTGAAACCAGTTTTGAGGGAGTAAATAAATATTTTCCATATAATTATGTCATATCGCTACTGTCGCAATGCCCAACTTTAATTTTTATTACTAATTTTGAAGTTGTTTTCGAACTGAAAAAAATAGAATCAGCGAGAGTGAAGATCAACGAACTTGCTCGAAAAAAAATATTTGTAAATGAAAAATATTGAGCGAGAAAAAAAATGATTTACAAAAATTGTTACAACCGACACCGGTCTCCCCTGCTCTTTCACGTTGCATGGTTGAGATAGTCAAATATATTCGCGGTGTTTGGTGGATTAGGTTTAGAATATCACCATCTTTTTTTCCTTGCGAAGACATCCTAGATGTGTGACAAAGTCGTATTATACTCGCAAGATTTGTCATCAGTGGTTCATCGGGGGATCATTAATCGATGTTTGAGATTTATTTTCCCACTAGACATAACTTTTAACAACGAGATAACAACACTATACCGACAGAATATAAAAGAGGACTTCTTCGTGGTCCACCTACCCTTATTCTTCATTCCCATCTAGAAATCAAGCATTCATAATCCATCTGCAATAATTGTGAAGATAAAATATCACTGACATTGTCTATTCTCGCGATTCCCGGACCTCTGAAAATGAATGCGGTCTGCACCCCGGGGCTCTGGGACTAATTATTCGATTAAAGATGGTCCAGAAGTATCTCCGCAGCTTTTCACGGCACCAACTCAGCTCAATCGACCAGAGTGCCGAGCATCTATATGTGCATATGCACGCAACCGTAATAGGTCGCATCGCATCATCGTCTGTGAGAGTATATCGTTCAGGATTCGAAGCGTGTTGGTACCAGGCACTCAGATTGCACGGAATAAGTGCGGCCATATCCACCATGTCCGCTACTATCTGTGCGTAACCAGGCACCACCCTGTTGGTTGCAAGGGTGTTTTTACTGCCGGTAGCTTTACGATGCGATGCCCTACGCCCTTCGCTCTGCGGGGTGGCCCGCGGACGTCGATCCGGGCGAGCTTGTCGTGTTCATGTATGATGCATGGGGGTGTATGGGTGCGGTGGGTCACACATGCGCGGGTTTTTATCCCTTAGCGAGAGGCAGTCACGGATCCCTGCTCCACATTCATATACTAGACGTACCTACGTGGCGAGTTCCACGCTTTCCATAATTCCCCTTATTATAACTGGCGAAACCCCTCCTCTCTACCTCAAGTCTCAACAACCCCTGCGTTTTACCCCTTTTTCCAGCAGCTATGCAGAAGCGATCTTCGCCGCAAACCTTAGGCTTCTTTGTGTCTTGGTGGGCAGGATTCGTTCCGGATCCTGTATACGCCCGCATTATTAAAGGGGAGAAATATAGTGTAGAGTAGAGTTACGCAAGGCTTAGAGGTTAAATATATAGGATATGGAGGAAATTTTTCACCCTGTGATCTGACGTTTACGACGGTCGTGAGCCTCACCCGATTAGGTCCTGGGATTTTCAAGGACCTGTAGGACTGCGACGGAAAATTTTCTTCTTCGACATCAAATCATAAAGTATTATATTTTCCGGTGCATTAGAATATAAAGTCACAATTTGTGGTCAGTATAAATCATCATCTGTGGATAAAACAGAGGAAGTAGTCTCCGTCGCTGCACGAGGGACGGACCATTTATTCTAATGTCTCAATTTTTGTCACTAAAAAATGTAAAACATGCCAAAAGATGAATGTGGATTCTACAGGACTTTCTATGAAGTAATTAAAGTGACCTATCCAATTTATTAATTTTTCTTCATACCTCGGTCGAAAGTACGTACTTCCGGCATCCAGAAAGCCTAACTTTCATGCATTGGTAGAACTACACGCACGCCCTCTGTGACAGCGGGAGCGAAGACTTACTCGCACACACCGATACCCAATACACGAGACGCCCGCTTCGAGTTTTGTCACTTAGTCACCCAAAAATAATTCAAGACTGGATGAATTATATATCAGTCGACGCGGAAAAATCCCCCGAACAGCATATCAAAAACAAGACAGTGTCTATAGACAGTAAATTGTTGAAATTAATAAAAAAACTATCAATATTTTGGGCAGTACCGCCAAAATCATGCACTGTTCCAATGACACTTGTCGGATTGGAAAAACAAAAATACCACGTTGTAGGGGAGAAAATCATCTACAAATTCGAAGCGGGAACCGATATTGTAGGACCTATAGTTTCCACGTTATTAATTTTGCAAGAGTTTTCTGACAAAACTACGCCTAACGATCAGCTGGTCCGCTCGGCTCGCTTCGGTCCGTTCCACGCTGCGCGGGAACCACGATATGTTGTTTGGGGGATTTTTTCACATCGATTGATATATAATTCATCCAGTCTGTAATTATTTTTGGGTCAAAGGCTAGATTGACTAGACAATTCTGCAGCCAGCCAGAATCGCAAACTTCTGTTACTCTCGCTCTCGAGGTTACTCTCGCCTGAGATATAACCTCAAACTGGCTTGGACGTTTTATTCGATCTGTTTGATGCCTGCCCCCGACCAGCAGCACTCGCTTCGCTCGTGCCTGCAATGTCGGGCAGGCATCAACACTTGTTAAAACGTATAAATCGGTATAAAAATTCAATTAGTCAGCGTACTGTCGACTGGGCATGAAGAAAAATAGTATACACCACGCGGGCAGCAGTTTCGCAGTGCAGGAAATTCAACTTTTTGCCCTCGTAGTGTAATATACTATTTGCTACATCAAAACTCTCGCACTGCGTGCGGTAAAAGTTTCAGAGCAAATGGAAAAAGAGGTAAATGACTGAGGGGTCATTTTAAAAGTTCCTCTTTTTCTGTTCACATCCCATCTCTACTGAATCTGTCGTCTCTACGGCGACATTGACTTTGCAGTTAAATTCTGAGGTCTAGTGAAGAATTCTAGAAGATTTATTCAGTCTGCAATATTTTGTTCTCAACTCAAATCTCCTATGTTTTTTTACACCTGATATTGTAAACACGGTTAATCAACGAATCGTTTGATCCTTATTCAAATAACAGTATTAAAAAAAAAAAAACGGAGACTTTGGATACCCTTCAGTAACGTTTTTTTTTCTTTCTTATAATTTACAAATATCTATTATACATACGCGATTTTCTTATATTGTTAGACGGATCGTTAGCTTAATTTAACCAATTAGACGTGTGAGAGTAAATACTTGACAGATGTATTAGAAAAATGACAAAGAAAGAAGAAGCTTTTAGCAAACGATCTTCGGTGAGATGATTCTGAATAATTTTCTCTCAAACACAAAAGACATTCTTTTAGCCTATTCGGTATTGGGCAATTCCATATCAAGTGATCAAGGCTTTTGGGACAAATTTTTCTGATCTTGACGTCGATCTCAGAAAAAGAAGTTCACGATGAAAAAAAAATACTCGCCAAACCTTTTTTTTTATTCTCAATATTTTCGAAGTTATGCAACCTCTTCGTTTTGGCGCATTTTTTTTCAAAAAATCATAACTCCGGCTACGTTGGTGATAGGGAGATCAACTTGGGCTCATTTTCTTCGCAAAAGAATATAGTTTTCAGACAAAAATAGGGCATTGGGAATTTCGATCGCTCAACATAAAATTGTCTCCATTTCCCGAAACAATTAGAGATTGCGAAAAAATGCATTTTTTTTTTAATCTGAAAAAAATCACAGACGTAGATATGTATATGTATCCTCTCAATGCTGTGTAATTTTCAGAGTGGGAGAGCCAGGCGTTTTTTTTTATGGCCTAAAATGTGTATTATGTTGATAAGTACCTTTTATCGTGTAATATTTTTGGCAGACTACTTAAGTATTTAGAATTTAAGAACGGGTTTTTCGGTTCAAATGATATCTTTAATCATGTATTTTGGGCCAAATTATGTTGCTTCAACTTCAAGATTAATAATTATTTCAACTAACATTGAAAATTCTGCAACTACAGGTCCAATGAATACTCATAGAGAGACAATTTTATGTTGAGCGATCGAAAATCCCAATGCCCCATTTTTTTCTGAAAACTATATTATTTTGCGAAGAAAATGAGCCCAAGTTGATCTCTCTATGACCAACGTAGCCGGAGTTATGATTTTTCGAAAAAAAATGCGCCAAAACGTAGAGGTTGCATAACTTCGAAAATATTGAGAATTAAAAAAAAAAAGGTTTGGCGAGTATTTTTTTTCATCGTGAACTACTTTTTCTGAGACCGACGTCAAGATCAGAAAAATTTGTCCCAAAAGCCTTGATCATTTGATATGGAATTGCCCTATTATTTCTGTAACAAAACACAGAACAGTTACAAAATGTGACGGTTAAAGAAAAAAGGAAAAAATAATGGAAGCACAATCTGAATTTTAAGGTGTTCAAATGTCTTCATTTATAAGATTGTACAGAAATAACGATATCAATACGGCATCTGGTGTAATAAGATCAAACTGCTTTGATCGGTTGGCTCCAATTAATAGATATTTATGTAGCATGCGCAGAAAGTAACTGTTTATTCGGCAAGGTTATGTTTTTCGTACAAGCCGTTGGTTTTACCTGGCGAGCCGAAGGCGAGGTTTGTAAAGCAACGGCTCGTACGAAAAACATAACCTTGCCGAACAGTTACTTTCTGCGCGCGCCCCATACAATATTTTTTACGGAAAAGGCATTAATAGTCACTTTGACGCCAGTTGAGTTCCGCACGAACTGCGTATAGAGATGGGGTAACCTGCGGTATAAAGACTTTATTCCGCAACTTTGACATGCGCACTTCGAACTGCGCATCAAAGTGGCGGAATAAAGACTTTATACCGCAACTTTGAACTTAGCGGTATAAAGTGCCACTTGCCGGAACGAAAACAGGCGTCAAAAAGTGACTTTTTAATTCCTGAGCCGTAAAAACGAATTTCTGCAGTAAGGTTCATTTAGCTGTTCTATTATGCAACTTATAATTATCAACTTGGCGTTCAATAAATGACGATGAAGGTTTTTGGTGTGTAAAAATTTGAATTCAGGTTATACAGCGGCAGTCCACGTTGAAATCACATATTAAAACGCTCTCGAAATACATCCCTTTACAAAGAAAATATTTTTATTGAATTTCTACCCTCGAGGATTTGCTGCAATGGGGAAAAGAAAAATTCTGCGGAGGAATACCGATTACGACGCGACGCAGCGGAAGGAAAGTTTTGTCCCAGTGGGGATTTACGCGGTGAGATCGTCCTGCTCCGTGCGCTTTGGGCGTAGCGATACCCAGTATAACGTATCATGAGCGCAAGACGTCGCGCAGCGCGTGTCGTAACGTGATATGACTTATGCATTGGGCCCATTCTTCAGGCGCCACTTTTCTCTTCTGTCTTCTGTCTTCTGTCTTGTATCATTCCACGTACGGTGCTCGGGCAACCGCGGATGTCCCCGACGTGTCGGTCCGCCTATTCTTGAATATTTAATCTTCCAATTTCGTCACTAGGTGTACAGTATTACGGACAGATACTCTCGTGTGTCGGAACGCTCGTGCCGTACGTTAGCTCACGGCTACGATGAGTTTGACAAAAAATGTCGATCCGCGACCCTGCAGAACCACCGGTGAATTCAACATGATGTAGGTTTGAACCCGGATTGCAAATATCCGGTGCGCTGTATGGAAGTAGCGATTAATTAATCCGCGACTACTGAGTAATTGGAATTCAGTTACTTTGAAAAAATTCTCGAAATATATTCGAGTGTGTGTATAATAGGATCAACCTGGGATCGTTACCATAAGCGGGTGTATAATCAATTTACCGTCAATCTAATTAAAGGTGCAGGTCGCTGCGGTTACGATCACAGGATCGTAAAATGCCACCGCACAGATGGTCTGCCATGTACTTGTATTCTCGTCGAATTAAACACTGCAGGAGTACAAATTTGCTTCTGCAAATACCTGGAGGCTATCCTATAAGCACGTTTGACAAAAATTGCTTCAAACCATTCGGGAATCGGCTGGTGACAGTCTTGACGGTTTTCATTTGGTTGATTGAGTGATCTGAGACGATGAAACCGAAGACATCACTCAAAGTAATTGAAATACGCGTACAGTCGTTTTGTCATCTAGTTTATAAGTGAGCCCCTCGAGAAATGTCGTTTGACGATATCTACGCACCGGCCAGTTTGGTGCCTAATGCGTATATAGTAAGCCGCATAAATACGGTTAGAATGTTCTAGAACACATGTTAACTTCCCTATAATAACGTATTATGCAAGCGTGCCCTTTGTAACATCTGGACTGCCTAATACCTCCTAATGCCTATTTGATTTTCAAAGATTACGGGTTTCTCGCTGTTCAATAAAAAAAAAAAAAAAAATACTGCTATACTGTAGGTAGGCCTTAATGTTGAATGAATAAAAGAAAAAAGTTAGTTCTAATTGACGAAACGGAATAATCTTCTCGTGTAATTAACCTAAAAGCTTCCCAACACCCAGAAATCCCTTCGATACAATTTAACCCACTTCGTTAAATCAGTTCGCCTCGATATAGCGATGGAGTTTTTTGTCTCTAGGATATAAAAATCAGACCTATACTGCGAAGCCCTCTGACGCTGAGGGCCAGCGTCTCGATTACGATATGATGTTCTAAGGCTTTGAGGCTTAATTAGGTCCCCATATAGGAGGGATCAACATATCAGTGGAACGGCTGCTCAACAGATCATGATGTCAATATAGCTTTTCAGTACATCAAAGGACGAGATTCCCGCCGCTTTGAACTCCAACAGTTTCTCCTCTATTCAATTTCTCTTCAGGCACATGCATCGCTCGGACCCTGCCGTCGCGTTTTAACGGCGTGAAGGTGTTGTTTGAACGAAGAAAAAGGACTCGGGATGCCAGAAGGGCGATGGCAGGTGTCCGCACGCGCCTTATAACTATCTATATCTATAGATATAAGTACGCGGGCCCTTGGCACGCGCACCCCGAAGAGCCAAGGATAAGAAGTGTAACGAGAATGCTGCAGCTGCACCGTAATTCCGTACGTTATTCTTATCCTTTGAATTAAGAGATTTACATTCATCCTTATCCATATCCACACCAACTCACCTTGAATCTTACCCCCGCCTGTGGGTCATCGCCACTTGCATGAAGAAAGAACTAGATAAGACCTCCTATATATATATCACGAGGACTTATCTTGTTATTGATATGAGGACCCGCAGTGGTAACGACGGTAATTTTTATCATAAATGTGTAGGGTAAGGTTGCTATCGATGGACCCCCTATAAAGCAAAGTTGGTCATAAAA
Organism: Euura lappo; assembly: GCA_018257835.1. Taxonomy (NCBI): domain Eukaryota; kingdom Metazoa; phylum Arthropoda; class Insecta; order Hymenoptera; family Tenthredinidae; genus Euura; species Euura lappo. Next base: position 314,632 of record JAEUYN010000930.1, on the reverse strand, counting down.
ATTGGATTTTGAGTCGAAAATGCAAAACCACTGGTGGATGTTTTCTTCGAAACCTATTCTACAGAGCAGTCACGAGTGAGCAAGGTTATTGTTAATTTCTGATTATTTATCACCTATTTTCTGTTTTTTGAATTCGGTCCATTCATGGCAACCCTGCTCCATGAATGGACCACTAAAATAATGAACATAAAACAATACAAGGACCTGCTCCATGGATGGACCACCCCATCTCCTTCGATGGACCACTAAAATAATTAACATAAAACAATACAATGATCTAATGACCTAATATATCGGTGTAAATGATAAATTGATGACGTATGAATAGATTTTGGAGATTTCAAACAAATTGTGGGTCAACCACGATAGATGGTCTCAACAGTGTCCTACAGACTGAAAAAAGTAATACCTTCCATACTGGTCCATTGATAGCGTTGTTGCCCGGTCCATCCATGGAAATTCGCATCGCAACACATAACCTATCCTACTACCACAGGATGGAAAGATACCAAAAAAGTATCAGTATCATTTTGAAGAGCGAAGTATAAGCTTCAAAACCATCCAACACGATTTAGGAAAAATCACCGATACAAGGGTTCAAACACGTTTGCAAAATTAGGAAAAATAAGATCAGAAAGGGCGAATTCCTACCTCGCTCAATTTTAGCACACTCATGGCACCCATGTGACTATGTTACTGTTTTTAACATGGCCACTCTTTGGCCACTAGTAGACTTGATTCGCACTGATAGCAATGCCAAGCACTAACGCATACCTGAGATATACCACTGGTCCATCGAAGGCAACGGTCCATCGATAGCAACCTTACCCTAATAAGTGTAATTCGTCAATTTTCATCGTTAATGAACCCTTCGAGATCAACACTCCGAGCATTCTCTTTTTCATTCGAACAGCACGCGATCTTGAGTCCCAGAAGGCGTAGCGGAGGTTATGATCGGCGACCAGCTGGGGTCTGGGCCGGTTACACCTGCGCCCGCATGTGAACGAGGACCTGGTCTTGAGGCGCCCTGTCCAGAGTCCGAAGTCTCTTGAAACTTCTTCGCGGACGGGCGCATCGCATAGCACCGCATCCAGGTACCGAGGTACCAAAGGTACAAGGAGCAGGTGGTAGCGTCAGGAGCCTCCGTCTCGCAGCTGCCTCCCACCTGGTCCCGTCTGACTGACTGACTCCTGGTTCCCGGGTGCGTGCTTCGAACCTCTAACATCACCTGGCTCAACCTACAGGACCTTTGGGCCGAGTGTATGTATAAGGTGGTCGAGAGGGTTCGTCAGCCCTGAAAGTGGATGCAACGAAACTTGCGGGAGATTCGTGCCACGTGCCACCCTGTACTATAATGTCTGCGAGCTCGTGCGGCAAGCGGAGACACAGTCGACGGAGTTTCTTCGTCGACATGATTATAGAGCGTTATGATAATGTCCACTTTTAGGGGTTACCTTCTAATGGGTTGAAATTCTTAGGAAAATTTCCTGGAAATTGGAGGGTTGAATCATATCTAAAATAATTGTTACGTTTGAGTAGGGTTGAACCCTCGTTATGTCCACATTTCACATCAAGTATCACTTTCGGTTTAATAGAAGTTACATAGAAAAGTAGAAAATTAGACGGTTTTCGTGGAAAATCTGGAGCACCGTTGGACCCATTTAGGACATTTTTGTTCTCAATTATTCATAAAAGATGCTTTTATCAGATCAATGTGGAACTTTTCGTTTGCCTATCTTTTTATTGTATCATTTCTCACCAGAAACGATCTCAGATGAGTGAAATTTGGAAATAATGATACCTTCCGCATTTTCAAAATTGTTAACCCTTCCAGTTCGTAACATGTATTTGTGGAAGGAAATGGATAACAATGCCTTGTATTCTCGGGTACCGATTAATGACCACTTTCCCAACGAAAACAAAAGAACGAAGACCGTATATACAGTATTATACAACCACATAAATTTTATATGACCGTTGAGAACCATATTTGCAGTACTTTTTATTAATTTAATTTTTTTAATGTCATTTCATTGCTCGATTATCCTCGCGTTAGGTACTTACGTCTATGTGTGAATCTATGAGTATATAATTATAATATAATTAATCAAAGGATCAGTATGATTTAATTTGTGGAGGGTCGTTAGGTGGTCCTCGGGATTTTTGGAAGGTACGACGAAGAGAAAGAAAAGGTAAAAAATAAGAGGGCTATACCATCTGCTCAGGCCAGTAAGGTGGGCATTCTTCGTTGCGGCCCAGGTATAAGGTATGAGGTATGAGGCCCATTATTCGTGTCTGCAGTGGAGTATTTATTATTTTATATACGGCAGACGTGAGATGGCCGCGCCGGGGCGGGCCAAGGTGTACCGGCGACAGTGTACTTTCAATGCTATGTACCTACATCAATTTCAACACCTTGGACGACGTACTTGCGAGACACTCCGACGCGGAGAGGGGTATTTAAGTGGTTATTATCATCTGGAACGAGGTAAGACGTACGGCTTGAAAAATACAACGAGAGATCAAAACAAATATTGCACGTCGTTTGCAGAAGAATAGAAAACTCAACGTCTGCACGAGGCCTTGACTTTCGAGTCTGTATACCTCCCAGGAAGATCGATTATACCAAAAAAAAAAAAAAAAAAACTGTGTCTAATTTTTCTGCAGAGATTTGAAAGAGCTTCAAAATCGGCGAAAATAACTTTTTACCTGGGAGCAACCGGAAGCGTGACATCGGTAAAAGTATTCTTTCCCTATCCACCGGATTCTTTCCAGAATCGTGAGCACGCATCACGAGTATAGGAGTTTGAATTTCCTTGGAAGAAAAGATGTCGGGTGTTCGTATAGAATCTAGAATAGGGTTAGATGGTTGGTTGTTGTTGTTGTTTTTTTCTGTTATAAAAAATTGCACGCGGTGAATGTATGTGTACGCGGCAGACGAATCGATAGCAACGCCCTTAGCAAATGGAGATGGGGCTGGGGTGAGGTGAGGTGGGACAGGCTACCAGGCTACCGGTGGGGTTTGTTGGGTGGATGTAGCGGGTGTAGGGTGCCATAGGGTAGAAAGCAGAGAGGGAGATAGACATTATACAAATTCCAACCGTGCCTACATCGAACGTTATTCCCTTGAAATTTCCAGACAGTTCTTCCATTGTGACACGTAGCGTAAAATATACGCCTTTTTATATTTGTTATGAAAAATCGCGATATTCACTCTGCCCAATCTACGTTCATCAATAATGCATTAATCCACGGAAGCCATACACCGAGTGTGTCAAGTTTAAAAGTGGGATTTGAAAAAGCGTGGCAATACCGTGGGTTGGAAAAGAGAGCAAGAAACTCCGCCGTTCGTAGTAGAAACTTCTAGTATAAACAGAGCGCAAAGACCTCCAGGGTACAATGCTCCGCGCAATATCATCCGCAGTCTACACACGAAGTCGCGGTGGTAGGTCTTGGCGGATGGTGTGACAGGGGAGTTTGCGAGAAGGAGGTTTTTGTGCGGGGTGATCAAACCCGAGCGCGCCTCTGCCTATGACCTGAAAATCGGTCATCGCTTCGTCTCCGTAACCACCTCCTCTTCTGGGCCCGCCGAGGAAACGGGCTGGCCCTGAAAATCCGCTGACGGGCTAACGCCGCGTTGGTTCACCGACGCGAAACAACCCCTGGAAAATCCTCGCGGTCGTATAGGAAACTCTGAAAGCCTACTCGTTTATTCCAACCCTGGAGAAGCGGAGGGGAGCTACACAGCTCGGCGGTAGTGGTGGTGGTTCGGTAGCAACGACCCGGGATGCATCGACTCCTGGGGTTGAACGGCGGCTGCAAGGGTAGGGACCAGCGGCAGGCTGAGGGGCGGCGAGGGTGGCGCGCACCCTTTGTCTTCCGTCTCTCTCGGGTGGCCGGAGCCCGCGGTGCATGGCGCGCCCTCTCCGTCCCTCGCCTGCGCTTGCTATTGATCCTGCAGCATCCGTGCGGCTAGTATGAGCCGTGGAACGAGGAACGATGCCGTGCAACGGTGCCGGGGGTTGGTGGGTGAGTAGGAAGGTAGGTGCGAGGTGTCGCGGTCCCGTTCTCACCACCGAGGCACCAAGTCTACGAACTCGTGGTATGAACGGGCACCGGGTAACGCCCGGAATCGTGAACGGGAGAGAACCTGGCCGGCCCCGCGCTGCATGCAAGCGGTGTGCGAAGTCCACAATCCACATGCATACTATACCATTTTAGCACGCAGTCGCGGTTCCTTTTTTTCTTTCGCTTTAGGACAATGCGGACAGGGATCCCTCCGATCAGGCTAGACTGGTACACTCCCTGCATCCACGGAGGGTCGGAACAAAATATGATACTTTTGTTCTTTATTCGATGTACACGAAAGTTGAAAAAGTCGTTGAGAAATCATTGAAATACTGGTTAACAATGATTCCGACAATTTAAATCCATTGTTATCAAGTAGTCGAATAAAACGTAACATGGAATTTTTGGATCATAGACCCGCCCGCTCCCAATTTCCCCCCAAAAAGCTGAAAATCAAGACATAAATAAGAGAAATAGTACAATATTAATGACTTTGGTCGTAGCGACCGTGGTTACCAGAAGATCATGGTATCTGCGTGAGAGGTTCGTCTTCGTGCTGCTCAGGACGTTACCGGGTCATAGCTACTTCGTGTGTAGCAGAGTTTAGCCATACTATATTGACATAGTTCGAACTACAATACCGTATGCGATGCAACGAAAAACAAGAATCGAGGACATTTTCCGTCATGTTCCGTGTTACTGTGCAGTGCTGCTGCTTGCACAGTTACAAGTATTCGTTGGTTCCATAGTATTCTCAAATTTATAAAAGGTATCGATCTCTATATTTTCTACTATTTGATATACGATAATTCCAGGTAAAGACCCTATATCGACGGGTCCTAACGAAAAAAAGCCACTTTGCCGGGCCAGTTAGAAAAGAACCAGCTTGCCGCACGCTTAGAGAAGAGCCATCTCACCAAAATCTATAGAAATTCCCATTGTCTCCGACGAGATGGCCCTTTTATAACTAGCCCTGCAGGATGGTTCTTTATTATTAGGACCCGTCGATATGCTGAACACGCTGACTATGTTGAGGCAGAAACAATAATTACAAAATTTTTTTCGTGTACTACTATAACGAGGGCAACCGAATTTCACCACTTATTGGAATAAGATTACTATTAGTTCTGTTCTTTAACAGAATCTAAAATTTTTATCGGGATTATAGGTATACTCGGAGAACGTCGCGTACAATTTTCTTATCTACCCCGCCCCCTGATTGTTGACGACGTAACAATTTTTTAGACCCCCTCCACCCCCCGCTCTTCGAGCGTTACGTATTATATTAATTGAACGGCTCTAATTAAGATTTCTGAGCGAATGTAGTCCTGCTTGTATTATCGAGAAGGTAGCATGAGGTTTTCAGGTGTTTTGCATTTCCACAGGGTAGAATTTGTGCAACTATGAGCGTTGCATCAGTGTCTGCATACTGCATGCCTGTGGTGCGGGTATATTGCCAGGGCCACGGTCACTACACCCGATAATTCTCGTTTACTAGCGTTTCCTCGAGATTAACGTCCTCGTAGTACAGCTTAATTCAGTTCGGTGAATTAAATTAGGTACTCTCGCACGTCGTACGACGTGGCGTGATGGAGTACACTAGATACTGGAGCGCGGTGTATGTAGTACCTATACGCTATACAGCTATATCTTAATACCAGGGCTTATTGTACGTATACACCCAACGATCACAACCATGGAGAGCTGTTACAATATATGCATCCAAGTCGCCTGGCTACAGGAATCGATTTTTTCTCTTAGAAAAGAAGTAAAGTAACAAAATGATGAATAAACTCGTCCTGCAACCACCTTATAAATTCGACGGGTGCTGCTTCAGTTTAACCCGACATTCTCCCCGCTGTGATTTGAGAATCAAAAACCGTGAGTAGTGGAAATAATAGTAAAACTACGCTCCAAAAGTTTAGATTACTTTTCAGCGAAATCAGAGTGTCGCTGCAGGATTTGTGATCTTGCTTCCGTAATCGGATATAGGTACAGTAACGCTTTGATTCATTTTCCGGAAAATATCATGGACGATGATTCGGATTGCGGTGTATAATAGACGGCGATAAATCTCAATCCTGTAGCCTGAAGTTGCTCCGGTGGTGTAGGTGCATCGTAAAGACTCGTAGTACAGGGTTTTTTGAGTATAACATCCATTGTATAGAGACGAGGCCAAGTCAGGCTGGAGTTGGTGGATCGAAGAGTACGTAAATAGCGCGGTGTGACAGTTCGGTTAGTCGCGGTAAGATCGCAGTAGGAATGCAACGAGGTCTAAAAGCGAGACAATTGGAGCCTGGAGTATCGCCGGTTTAGATTGTCTCGGTTCACTTTACCTTGCCGTATCTTTTACAGAAAATGAGGCCAGTTAGAAATTGACTCTCTCTAGCTAACCAATTAGAGTATCGATTGATACTAATACCCCGAGTTCGGAAGCTTCTCGAAACTCCTCGACGCGTGGATCTCAGATGTTCGAGAGCGTTGGGAGAAAGAGAGCACCTGGAAAATTAAGAATTTTTTTGCTACAAACAACTTATTACGTATCTCGATGCAGAACTGCATGCGATCAACGAGCCCGTACATGTGGGGTACGGAGAAGGTCGACACAGCTGCATCCTGTCACGGATTAATACTTTCAGACCGTAATTACGCGGTAATACCCTCCGTGAAGCAAGACGATTTTAACCAAACATCTGTCGCCTCGGTGATGTGTGGCGAATTGTCGAAGCCCCAGATATTTCCACTTTTTCCAAATTCTTTCCTAGTCGTCGATACGATTTGCCGGACATCGACTTCTACGGGGACCGGTGGAGTTGGACATCAAATTATAGACAAAACATTCGGTCTAGCGGAGAATTTGTACGCACACAGCGAGCAAGTGGGCCTAAAGCCCCGGGCTTCGGGTAGCCAAAGTTTGAAGCAGTGCTTGCTCGGCGAGGAAAACCTGACCGCTTTGGGTTAGCTACCCCAGTTCGTAGCGACGGTTGACAAATTAGCATAACAGGGAATCGACCCAACGGTTCCTGACACCCTCCGTCCCCTTTTACCCCCCCGAGCTTGTCTCGAGGGCCAATTCAATACACATACTTATATCACATGCATTTGGCTTCGTTCCGTACACAGTACCCACATACGTACTTTTTAGCTTAGGGTTGTGCGCGACGAGGATGGGCGCAGAGGTGGACAGGTTTGTCCGCCCCAAACCTACCTGGATCGCACACTATTATGAGTGTTAGTCAACATATCAGAGAACTCTGGAAGGTTCTCGAATTAGGTATTCCACTTTGATCATACATGAGGACTCTCGCTAAATTAATTGAGATGAAAACAGGCTGAACAGTCTTCAGTGCGGTACGGCTCGATACGACAGATTTAACACGATGCTGCAAAATTGATTTATATCTCAACCAAACTTCATTACGCATAAAACAATTCATCGCGGATGCTATACTCAATCTTAAAGTAAACGATGAATTCTCTGGATTCATGCATGAATCATGCATATGGCATGAAAACTGCGGATTTGAAATATAGTCAGTGTCACTTCCTATTCTTGGTACCATTTCTTTATTTCTGAGTGAATCAAAAAACTTTGTAGAATGTGCTGGCTTTTCGCGCTTGGATGATCGAGATCGTACATATCTAAGCTTACGTCAAAATCAACTATAGCATCCCTAATTTTCTCCCAGGAAAAATCCTCCATTTGTTGGACGTACGGATCTGATGAACAATAATCAAATGAGGAATTGCTCTATAGATTTACCCAAAGGCACAGTATTTTACTTTCCTCGTTCAGGCGATGAAGAAAATGCGACAGTGAGAGGTTGCACTTGCGTGACAAGTGTTTCGAATGGGAAGAAAGAAAGAAGAAAGAGCTTTGGTTAATATATAAATGGATTTTGGAGCATCTTGAATTCGTCCTATCAAGCTGCGATGGTCCCCTCAACGGAGTGAAGAGAGCCCTGGGGTGCACTCACACCCATCGCTCCGGCTGCTTCGACGCTGTCTGGCCAAGCATTGACTTTACCACTTCTTTAGCTAAGCAGACTGCTCAGGCTTGATATGGTTATCGAAAATATTTTTATCTCAATTGTTGTTTTCTCATGCTTGGAAGCCATTCTATCAACGATAAATATTAAATCCGTAGCCGACCAAGTGCTCCAGCTTTTGTCGTAGAACGTGGCTACCCGGGGGCAATGGCTGATGCGGATAACCAGGGAACGGCAAAGTACTGAAGAAGGGTCAGAGGTCGGAGGACGAATTCCGGGTCGCAACGTGCGTCGGTAATCTATATCGTAGTGTGGCAGGGAATTCTAGCTGGTTTCCCGGGCGGCCCCCGACTCACCAACTCTAGTGGGGTTCGTGCACCCTGCAGCGGATGGGTAAGCAGGCGCAGGAGTCTATCCACCTTGGTGCATCGATGGGGTGGTTGTTCGCTCCGGCCAGGTCAGTGGCCCTGGGTAACATTGAACCATCCCACGATGCAGTCACGGGCGTTGTTACCACGACTGCGCCATGTCCTCTCGCCACCCCCGCGAGCATCGCCACTACGGGGATTGCACGCGCCAAATTATCCCCTCCATCCCTCCACCCGCAGCCACGTTTTCCTGGTCCAGGAGTGTCTGGAATATCGTATTATTCCTTGTTTTTATTATTATTTGAAACCTACGATACCCGAAACTCCTCATACTTAGAACCTCGATACTCCGGACATCTTGCCTAGTTCGCGTTGCCGGTTCTTTTGCCTCCTGGTCCTGACGGATGCGATTCTCCTCTCGAGAGGACTGCTTATGATTCACTCAGGTTTTATTCCCTTCTTGAGTTGTAAACCGACGCGGGACTCTAGGTACGGATGCCAACCGGCAATTCTGTGCAGTGAATATGGGGATCGATTCTGAGTCTGGGTCAAAGGAGGCCGTTCACCCTCCGGTGCAGCCCGGGAGACACGAGACCAGGGTCGTAGCTCGGGGGTGCCTACGAGGGAGGGTAGCGGCGAGAGCGGACTGAGGGGACGAGATGACGAGGGACACGCTCCTCCGCTCCGCTCCTCCGCGTGTGACCAACACCCAACTTCCTAATTTGCATTTTTTTCTTTCCCTCTTTTGTTTATTTTCTACCCTTCTTTTTGTGTAATCAATGAAATTGTAATACGAGAGGAAGAACCCCTCTCCTACGGTTGTTGTACGCTTCAGACGAGAGATAAAGCGCGACAATGAGCAGTTGACAATACCTGGCAGACAATAATTTTATTGGATTTCAGCTGGAAGAACAGAGGAAACTGTTTTCAACTTGAAGGGATGAAATATCGCATCCTCCAGACCTCTTGGTACTGATATGTAAAGGGCGAACTTTTTTCACTCCTTCGGTGAAAAGGGCTTCGAAGATACGCCCTTGGCAACGCCACCGACCCCAGTGTAGCTAGGATATTCAATGAAGTTCGAGATATCAAACCGGACGGAAAGTTGGGAATACACTTACAAACAGAAACTAATATTGTCATGTCAGGAGACGTCAGAGAATGACGATACGTCTTTCCCCCGGTTTCCCGATCCATTGAATAATATTGAAAGAAAGTCAAGCCAATCTTATCGTAGCCAAGTATTTTTCTTGGGGGGGGGGGGACCAGGATTATTAATACACGCGTTTTGTACATTTTTTGTCACTCCATTAGTCTCCTGCTTTGACAGAACGGAGTTTGAACTTCTGGAGGGAGGAGGGACGTCGGAGTCGTTTATGATATTTAAGGTACTCGTTAAATTAAAGATGTGATAAAAAATTAACCACCCGTAACCGGCCCGCGGTACGCTACCTGCCCCAATTCCTATGTCTCTTCAAAAGGTATTCAACCGTGTAATCGGTCAGCGGTCTTATCGACTGATACTTACCCTGTAACTACTAGACTTCCGTGCCGCTTACCGCGGCAGCACTTTCCGGGACCGCAAAGATGGGATCTGTAGTGTCGGTTACCTTACTCAATAATTTCGTACTTTCGTACTTTTTCTTCCGTTAAATGATTTTTGTTCTTGAAATCATTGAACAGCGTGCGAATTCGAAATTCCCAGAGTCTTGATCAGATTCTGGGGAAACGCTGGCAGTTTTCAACAGCATTGGATGAGTATTCAATTACTATTTTCGGGTCCCAAAACGTAAGAACAAACCGTTAAACACTGATAGATTTTGTTTTCTTAGATTTCAGATTGGTAGGAAGAATTGGGAAGAGTAGCAAATCATTGGTAGTTTGGAAATAACACAAAAATCACACAAGAAAAAACACGGTCAACACAAGGATCTTCATTCCTTTTTGGAAACTGGGGGTCTTGAAAAATGAAAGCGACCCTCGGCGTTCTTCATACGGATGTTAGGAAGCCTGACAGAAATAACACTGATTGTGAGAAGTTCTAATATTATGCAAGGCGAGACGAGACACTCATTTCCAAAAAGTAATTCTTACTTTTTGTTGACGGTTTCGTTTTAGTAATTCAAAATCGTGTATGTATACACATAGTTATGCAATTTCGAATTATTGGAAACATTGAAAGTATCAGAATATTATAGACTTTGAGGACTAGGCGATGATCCGTTACTTCGACTTTTACTGCCCTCTTCTCTTCTCAATATACAGTCATTCCACACGTTGTATCCTTGGAGGATAAATTGTGCGTCATAAAACCTAGTGCAGGGGTAACGCATTGTGTCAGTTGGGTCTGACGGCGGAAATACAGAACAGGGTCGAATTTCTGAGAAATGGAAGAAAGCCGAAAATTGCATTACACCGACCATGAAACCACTCTGGCTACCTGAAACTTGAAACTGGATGCAGACATCAGAGACATGAAAACTTCCTGCTCGTAAGTTCACGAGACACTTTATTTCTCGTTGTCGGTTATTCTGTTACCCTTTGAGTGTATCGAATCGATCCCATACCTTCTTTGCTACGTATACCGACAGTCGATTCCTGTCTTACTGATTAGTCGGCTGCTGGTTCGTCTGAATCGATACTTTACTTTATTCGCCCTCACTTATCGCAGTGGTTCAATTACGCCTCTGGTTTCTGACTTGGTTGGCCAATTTTCCGCGAGATTTTGCTCAGCCTAACTTTACTACTTGTGTGAAACGAATTAATGAGGGATAAATTAAAAATTCTCTCCGGGATCGCATGTGTGTATTGAGATCGTGCTGATTAATTTTTCATCAGAGCTAAATGGATTCGATTCCTGCTCATTGATTTTTTACCGAGGAACTGAAATTCTATATATTTATTTCTCTTGTGTTTCCATACGGTTCCTAAGCAACAATATAACTGTATATATTGCTCAGAATATAGATTCTTAGCACTCGTGAAGTCCTCTTGCACAAAGTCTATGGAACCAACCCCTTGGGAAATATTATTCTCCCCGCGATGACTGATCAGCGGGATAAATCTCAGAAGATTAAAGATTTGACGAGAATCCTAAAGGTAATAGACCGATAGATTTAATCACAATTTTGCTACTAAACTTTCCATAATACAGTATCCTTAGTACCGTCTTATTTCGTAGGACACTGACAGGAACCTGACGATATGTGAAGAGATCCTATCTGCTTACATGGAGAAAAGACTGAAGGTAGGAAAATACAAGAATAAGTAAAAAGTGGTTGATATTTTTCGTCATGTTTTTTTAATACTTGTTCAAAAATTCATATGACGAAACGTATCGTAGTTAAAAACAACGGTAATTATATTCGATGTCTAGGGTGATGGAATAACTAGTCTTAAAATACTCAATAGTGATCGATACATGTGTAACAAAGAAATGAAAAATTATCAATAACATGTGTTTCTTCAGTCTCGTGGGATGTGAAATCAATGTACCTATTATATGGTGAGGCTTTGTTTTTGATTAATCATACAAGCCAATCAGTAGCTTCCCTGACGATCAGCATTTTCAAAAATCTGCTAATCTACCACTTGCTATGCCATCCACTTCCGTGACCACCGTACCATACTGGCCAACCGTGACCACCGTAACTGCCGTGACCACCGTATCCATAACCATACCAGCCAGGCCTAGAAAGAGTGTTCCTGTTATTAATTCGTGTTCCCCAGAATAGCCCATGAGGCTTTTTAAGAGGATGTTCAAATAGCGCACCATGGCCAGCCGTAGCTATATTCAGGCCATCCCCAACCGTGACTACGTTTGGTCAGCTTCCTTTCTTCCGTTTGCGATGGTTCCTGGACCGCCTGCACTTGGTTGATTGATGTACCTGCAGGTACTTGGTTGGTTTCGCCAAAATCCGTGGGCGCAGCAGCCTCCTGGCAGAAGACTTGTACTGCTAGGGTCACCAGCCCCAGTGATATGAGCTGAAACGAGATAACGGATTTTCGGTTATTCTTCACGTCGATACGTTACTTCGATCGTGTTTAACGGATAGACTTACCAACAACTTCATATTATGGGTTATCTCGTGGTGTGCCAGACTGATAGCGTTTCTTAGTTCGAACACCTCTTTTATACCAGTATCCTTAGGTGTAACTTGTTTTCCAGATTATGGTAAATTCTGGATGTTGAACTCGCCGTCAGACCCCATATGACCACTCCCATTTACAGATGTCCTCTCAGTGCGACTCATGAGGCGTTTACGATGGTTACACATACATGAATCTGATTCAAATCGATTACTTCACATCCCAGAATACTGATTCTTGTCGGGTTCCATGGAAGCTTGCAAAAATGGAGGGAAAACCAACATCGTAATCTATTTCAGTCCGGTGCTGTTGACTCGCCTTTCTCCAAATTCGCCATAACGTTAATCAAGTCAAGTGATGTAACGCGACCATTTACATCTACCGGCTATTTGGTTTTGTCATCTTGACACTACGACGTAACACCTTGTTCATAAGGTGTACGATAAAATAATTGTCTAGTTAGTTTAGGCTTCTTTTGTTATGAAGTGGTTTTGCACCTGCTGAATTTATCCAATTAGCAATTTACGTTGAAACTGATATTCTAGTTTCATGCTTTCAAGGCTATATGTTTTATGGTTTAATTCAGAGCGGCGCTGATAGAATAGAATTTCGAAATACTTGTAATTAAGACTGTTTGAGAAAGTAGACAGTTTCTTAACTCATCGATATTCACAATTATCATGCAAACGTAATATCCCGTCAATGACAAACGGTATTCGGTCGTGATCTCCACTTTCGCGTTTTAAAATTATCTGCAAGGAATAACGAACAATAATAAACACGAACAAGAAATGTTTGTACATAATATAACATTACCGTCGAGCAAGATTTATACTCAACTTGCAGAAAGAAAAATCAATTGAAAAATGGCAAACAAACATGCCGAATGATAAACATAGATATGTTTGTTGCATTAGAACTTCAGACCAGACATTGAACACCTATAAGAAGCAGCGTTTCCGTATACTGCTGATAAAAAAGTGTGTTCGTTTTTCGTTTTACATTCTTTTCTTTTGTCATCAGAGAAAATTAGATTCTTGCGGTGGGATACAAGTCTCCATTGTGCAGACTGCAGACTAGCGAGTCAATACTAAAGAGACGACTGAGTAGGAAGCTAGTGTAAAAGAAACTTTCTCCATAGATGCAACTATAGCAGACTCGGAATTGGATTGAGGAAAGTGATTCGTGTTTGAGCGACACTTTGGCGTAATAGTAAAAACGTAAGAAAAATCAGCTGTATCAGATGTTGGGTAATGACACCTAAATAATACAGTAGTAATTTCTCGGTATAACACCTAACTCGGGATAGCCAACCCACAGACTCCAACAGAATGTCAACGACCCTCCCAATTATTCATCTAATTATAAAGAGAAAACTGTAAAATATCTGATAACAATTAATCCAAACACTTTCGAACAGGCGGTCAGCTGCATTCCGATCGACAAGAAATTCGCCGATCTTGCATCACGGATTATTACGGAATACCTGGTTCGCGACAACTGCAGTACCGGGAAAAATTTCCTTTAACGAGCTGATAATCCGATAAATGTTAATCGAGTTATTCAATTGATAAAACTGCTGACCCTCTTTCATGCCGAAACTATTTCGTAACAATGCGCATTATAATTGATCTACGGTTAGACGGTGCGAAGAATCGATTTATTTATTAACTAACGTAAGTACCCGTTACCGTCGTGTCTGTCTGAGCGACTGCCCCACTATCTGATAATTGATTATCCAATTTCTATCCAAGTCCTCAAAGAACGGTACCATTCTTTTGTCACGCTTCAGTTGCCTCAAATCAGCTAGTGTGTGTCCATGTCCATGTAATTCAAGTGAAACTCTCATTTCTTTTAAACATTATGCAAAAATTCTACAGACCAGTCAACCAATACCCAACTGGAGTAAGGAACGATCGACAGTCTATTGTTTATCACCGTTTCGACAACCTGTCGGACAGTTCCTTTACAAACTTCCACGAGATCGCAGGTCCTCCTCCAGGAATAATCTCACGGACTTTATTTTTCTTGCTCTCCTGCTCCAGTGATAGAATCATTCGTCTTTGATCCCTACCTGCATTGCAAAATAACTCGATCAGTGTTGCAAGCCAGTTACCAGGATGTACACGTAGCCGGTTCATCCAAAAATGTAAAAAAAAACCGCTTGACCTAGAGAGTGAAGTGAAACTGTTGCATGCTAATATAAATCCTGCGTGAAAATGAAAATTCAACTCATATTGCTGTGGTTATTCTGCGCCCAAGGGACTCTCAGCCAGCATTGGGTTCAAGGTGAAAGATACACCGGTGATGAATCGCTGACCAGACCCGACAGTTCCGTCTCGACTTCAGACGCTGAAGACCAAAATCCAGCAGACTCAGAAGACACCGAGGTGGTTTTCGAAGAGGATGGAAATCCTCGGGAGAAACGTACCCTGGGTTCGATCGTCGCTGGACTAGCCAGTGCTCTGGGGTACACCTTGACACCGATACAAGTTGCTTCCCTGCCGAACCCGACGCCGGCTCCTGCGCCAGCGCCAGCGCCTCCTGCACCACCAACAGCCGCACCTAAGGCGCCGGCACCTCCAGCTGCACCCAAGCAAAGGGAGACTATAAGACTTACGGGTCTTGTAAATTTTGGAGCAAACGCGAACGCTAATATTCCATTACAGCTGGGAGAGTATGAGCAACTCTTTCATGGAATTGGTGTACCGCGGCCACCACCGGCCGGAGCTCCTGCACCTGCACCTGTTCCTACTGTGGTGGCTTTTTCGCCTTTGGCAAAGATACCCAATCCGATTGTTCCCAATTTGACTCCATTAGTCCCGTCGTCCAAACTGCCGACTTCCGGACCCAAAGATCCAGCCCCCACGAAACAGGCGATTGAGACTGTGTATAGAAAGAATGAAAATTTGGTCACATATAATGTCGAGAGCAAGGAAATATTGGGGGACAAAGAAGTGCCTGAGAAAATTTATGCCATTCAGAATGCACAGAATGTTCAGGATCCTCCATGGCAGCAGCTGTACGTTGACAGACTGAAAGAACTTGAACGACAACAGAAGGAGAATGCTGAGAGGCTGAAATTCCACGAAGATCAACTGATAAAGCAGCAACAGGATCACGAAAATACGGACGAACGATTTGCTAACCGAGAAAAGGAGATTGCACAGAGAGATGAAGAGCTTGCTTCTGCACTCAGGGAGCAGCAGAGAGACAGGGAAGAAGAAGGGCAGAGGATCGCCGAGGGTCCTGACGCACCACTTGAGCAGGAGAGAGCTCCCAAGGAATACTCGGAGTACGACGAAGAGCCCAAGAAGTATTCTGATTACCCAGACTACCCAGAGAAATTTGCCAGCTACGACAGCAACGAGGAGGAAAAACTGCCGATCTCGGAAGCAAAGGAGAACGAAGGATCGAAAGAAGTGCGTAACAGCTACGGCGAGAGTTTGGAGAACCAAGGAAAAGTTGATGAAAACATTGCCGACTACTTTGAGAAGTTCAAGGACTCGAGGACGGGCCTATATGTACCTGAGAAGACCCAGAACGCGGATAATTACAACAAGGAAAAGGAACACTGGTGGAAAGAAAGTGAAGATGAATTTGACGGACGGATCGAAGCACTGAAGCAAGAGTACTCCTCGCCTGCTCCAGAATCCAAGTACGAGGAGTACGAACTCGAAGAGACACCGCAAGAGAGTCCACAGGCAGAAGAACCGGAGAAAGCAGAGCCGACCACACCTCGGCCGACCAAAAATGCACAGCAGATTCCGGACTACTCCGAAGCGTTCGGTGGCCATGAACCTTACGTTCAACAATTGGAACCTAGACACGATCAAGAAATCGTACCACCTTCGACGGACACCTTACATGATTCTAATTCCGAATTGAAGGAGGATTCGAACGCCGAATCTGAAAGTGAGGATGACAAAGAAATTCCATTGTATCGTTTCGACTTCAAGGGTTTCCTGCCCTACTATTCGCCCATTAAGTACGACTATGCATCTGACGATGATGCGCCAGGTTCGCCACGACTTGAGTCGTACAGTCAGCATTCTGAAGAACAAGAGACTGCACAGCCGACCGAAAGAGCACCGGTAGAGAGAGGAGAGCCGAGCGAAGATCTCCGGCCTAAAATCGGCTTGCCGGAAAGACTGACCATAGAGAGTCTTCACGATGGTGAATCCAAAGAGCTTCATGCTTGGCCGGCTCCTTTCGACCATGTATTTGACAGCACTGAGCAAACAAACGTCGCCGAACTTCCGAGGATCCGAGACCAGTCAGAAACCGAAGTTCCAGTTGACGGAACAGCCGAACCATACAATGAAGGTCTGCACGCAACACCAGCATACTTGCCCGAGTATGATGCCGACTTCCGACACAATCACGGATCAAATCAGGAGCAAAAGGAACCTGAAAGTTATCACGGACATGCGGCGGAGACACAGAGTTTACAGGAGGTTCCGGAGAGTCTCGACTTCCTCAACCGCTTCAGGCTCTCCCTCCCCTTGGAAGATACCCCACGGCAAACACAGGATCCTCAAGGTCAACGTCCTGAGGTACAAAATCAGCGATACACGTCCGGCGGTGGTAGCTACCCTCAGATTGAAACATCTGCAACCCCTGCCATAGAAGATGACACCAGTCGCGAGGCTCACCAGAAGTATCAGTCTGTGGAATCACAGTACAATGAAAAGACTGACATTAAAAAAGCTCCGGTACTGCAAGAAGCCGATTTCCGCGATCGACCTGGCTTTGGTCAACACTACACACCTTCTGAGCCTCGTTTGAGTGGACGGAGACTGGATGGAACCGAAAGCCACCAGTTGCAGAAGAATCCTCAAGTCCCAAGTATTCCGGAAGAGGAACTGGAAGACAAGTCTTCGTTGAAATTCATTGATCCAAAAAGCGCCCATGACTTTTTCGGCTTCAGCCAGAACGACTATGACTATGAAAATAACCAAAAGATTGAAAAGTCTCAGGCAGTGAGGGAGCCGCAATCATTCACTGGCGGTGATGAGGCAGTGGATTTGCTTGTCGTACGGGATCCAATGCCTTATCAATATGACGAAAGCCTTACGGAGTTTACCGACCAGCCTGAAAGCGATACGGAAAAAGTCAAGGTCAAAGAGTACAGGAATAAAAAGGCCTCGTTCACATCGTCCGAAAGAAAGCAGCTCAGCCCGGAGAGTCCACCGCTGCTGTTTGGATACAGTTACCACTATTAAAGATTTTGAGATTATATAGCCACATGTAAATACAATTTTTGTTTTTTATTTTTGTTGTTTTCATTCAACTTTCTGTACGTCAAAACTTCGTTCTTGTTTCATGATGTGAGGTTTAATTTTTTTTCGCGCTTTGAATTATAAATTATCAAGATTGTTACGCAATTTTTATCTCGTTAACAGAAAGTTGTAAATGTTGTTGAGAGTTGTACAGTGGATTACTATTACTGTTATTGTTGTTAGCATAATTATTGTATTAACGTTACATTCGATGTACATCAGTGATTTACTATTAGTCCACAAAATCGCAGTTCCTCAGGTGATTGGTAAATGGATTGGAGCTGGATTGCGACCAATCTTGCGCAGAATGTGTACTTTGATGATCTTAGACAGATGTGGACATTAAATATTGATAAACCAATTTTTTCGAATGTTATTTATAGTGTTTTAGAACCTTATTCCTCTGTAGTCTTAAGCATAATCAGAGAACCTTCAGTATTCGCAGTTATAAAAAACGAGGCAAACAAGACTTTTTTAATACTGAACTCTGAACAGTTGAAAAATGAATCCCCAAAAAGTCGCTTTCGCTGCGTAGATGAATACGTACATACATAACGTGACCTATATCCTTGTGGTATAGTTCCTTCAGTGGTTTAATACATTAACTTCGACGCTGATACGGAAAACGATCTTCTTTTAATTCTTAGAAAAGTGCCAAACGGTAAATGAGCCAATATAGGTAACATGAATGACACCGATGGTACCA
This sequence comes from Euura lappo, assembly GCA_018257835.1. Classification (NCBI taxonomy): domain Eukaryota; kingdom Metazoa; phylum Arthropoda; class Insecta; order Hymenoptera; family Tenthredinidae; genus Euura; species Euura lappo. Next base: position 296,130 of record JAEUYN010000930.1, on the reverse strand, counting down.
CAATAAATATTTATGTGGCATGCGCAGAAAGTAACTGTTTTTACGGCACAGGCGTTAAAAAGTCACATTTTGACGCCTGTTTTCGTTCCGGCAAGTGGCACTTTATACCACTGAGTTCAAAGTTGCGGTATAAAGTCTTTATTCCGCAATTTTGATGCGCAGTTCGAAGTGCGCATGTCAAAGTTGCGGAATAAAGTCTTTATACCGCAGGTTACCCCCTGTCTACTACCTTTTACAGCGCCCCTATACGCAGTTCGTGCGGAACTCAACTGGCGTCAAAGTGACTATTGCCTATTAATGCCTTTTCCGTAAAAAATATTGTATGGGGCGCGCGCAGAAAGTAACTGTTCGGCAAGGTTATGTTTTTCGTACGAGCCGTTGCTTTACAAACCTCGCCTTCGGCTCGCCAGGTAAAACCAACGGCTCGTACGAAAAACATAACCTGGCCGAATAAAGATCTTTCTTCTCGTGAAATCATATCGTAGGAATATGGAAGAGTAAAGTCCGGGATCGGAGGTCCAGATGTCCATATGTCCAGAATTTAGTTTACTGTTTACTGTTTCCAATATGTCCGTAATTTCTGCTACGATTGTTGACATATCAGTAATTTTCGCGATCAGTCAATCAATCAAACGACTTACAGTTAGATTATATTCTCCCAATGATTTTATTCGTATCTGAATGAATATTATGAATTCGGCTCGTCGATTCCGTAGCAGTTTGAACCCATAGAGAAAAATATTTAGACTAGTAGGTATATATTGACATCGTATTATAGGCGGACATAAATCCACTCAAGGAATGCAACAGTTACGACACAATTGAGAAGACTTCCTGCAGTTGACTCTATTTATACTGTGCATTTCCGTGGACATACTGCGAGGCACGAGTTTGCCGTCGGTTGGAAATATCCAGCATTTGCTTCGGGTTATTTATACCAGTTTGAGTGAACCAAGAATAAATCAAGCTGCTTCGGCAGTTTCTTGTGTAACTTTATGAAATCTTAGGGTTACGTCTTATACTCGAGAATTTTTAGATGGTTACTTCGATTTCCGTTGTTTGCATTGCAGTTTGCTAATAATTTTGGTATCGTGTTCCATTTTTCAGCAAAGAAATGAAGCGACGCAACGACGAAATGATCTTGAAGCTAAGATGACGGAGATTTTGGAGAATTTAAAAACACGATTGTTGGTCGATTAGATACAATCCATCGTAAGAATATCAGTATCACTACAATCAAAATGAAACCAACAATGTAAAAAATTTTACAATTAAAAATTCGTGAATTAATACGAGAAGACTGATTGTGAGTTACAAAGACGTTGGTATCTCGATCTGAATTCTTTATTTCGTTGAGACGACAAAAAGTATTCATCAACTCGAAATATTACGAGATGTTATATCAGACGATTTGGCAACTCGACCGAATGATCAGAAATGGTTGTCATCTTTCTTTTCGGCGCACATCATTGTAATGCAATTTGTTTTAATAAAATATGAATAAAACTTATTCCGAAGTACCTACAAATCCTTCCTGTAGTATTATTTTCTTCACTCTTTTCGTAATTCTATACGGTCTTTGGACTGAACCAGTCATTTGTCATGATGTTGAGACCTAAGATTTGTTTCATAATGATCTGCGGTTCTTGATAATCGCCATCGATTTAAGCAGGTAAGTTATTTTTCATCCATTCCTCCATTATTTCGGTTGAAATTCATGTCGATTGTCCAAAATGGTGAACAATTCCCAGGTAGCAATTTTGATGTCAACCATGTGGTGGCTGTGGCTGTACAAAATTGTTGACTTTTGCTTCAAAGACATGCGTTCAACATTTGATAGTTTCTAGTATGATTTTTATTAAACTCAGTTCGATTGATTTGAGGGAGAAATACAGTCCTCAAAGATAACAAACAAAAATAACAAACAAGCTAAAGTTATAAGAAGAGAGTGCTGATTATTAGCCTATAAGACGGTGGGGCGCCTGAGTACACGCAACCTGCAATGCGTCCCGGATATTTCGGGGAATCCATTATTCGGTTCAAAGTTTACATCAATCTGGAGGGAACGGCCCGTATGGACACTTCCCGATTGGACACGAGCCACATCGGACACCTGTCCAATAACTTTTTTCTTATTCGACACTTAATTATAGGACACGTTCCGATTGGACACCAAATTTTTCAGACACGAGCTTTTTCCGATAGTAGCTGCACGTCCAAACATCCCGATACTGCATTGCCACAACAAAGAACGCCCGGCGTCATGGTCACAATCACCCCGGGGCAGCTTGGGCGCGTTTTGGAAGTGTAACGATCGCCCCGGGGGAGCTTGGGCGCTTTGATAACATTGAATGAGATTTCTGAACGCCATGGTCAACATTCTTTTATACATGAATCTTCCCGTAGTGAATCGTACAATTTATTTTACATTCCTGTCAAAATCGGCGAACATTTATTCATTCGATTCCAATAGCCAGTTCGGGGAATCAAATACAGATTCGCTTCAAGGTTTCACGAAGTCAGGGTTTTCCTAGTTTCGTAAACCATGGACGTGAAGTTGCCTACAACAAGGCGTATGCATCCTGCCAATATTCATTATTAATACAGTAACAAAGTGAAGTTCCTAACTCTGAATCCGAACAAAGCTCGTTAAGTTGATCATTACAGTTTGAACAGTCTTCAAACAAATCATTCTCAGACCTTTAATCGTAAGAGTAGGAAATTAGTGATATACTCTGAACTAAACTCCCTGTATATTTCTATCGAACAATATTATCATCCCTTTTGGATTGTGAGCTGTACGATGAAATATTTTGTACCAATATTTCATTTTTACGCATGAACAAATATTGGAGCCAATATCACGAACTCGAGTTTTGTTTCTCTGATCTCAAAAGTGAATACGAAATAGGCGCCACGCGTCACAAGTATCATGGCGCTTGAACGATGCCTGAAACAGTATTTCTCATAGACGAAAATCGCAGTGATTCTAAAATGCGAAATAGAAGATTCTTCGAATACACGTTGGTCCTGATTCTGATCACGGTTATCATCCTCCAATGGATATCACGTAAGTAATAAACCTCTGACAAACAAGCCTTAGACCAAATGAATCAAACGATGAAGGTTCGACCGGGTTAGACAGCATCTAGAAATGGCTGGCGCCTCGATGCGCCGGCGCAGCTTGACGCGAGTCACGTGACTGTGTTTGAACTAGGCGCCAACCTTGAATCGCTAATTTACAAAAAATGTCTTATAATTTCAGAAAAAAGCCTGGAACAAAAATGGCTGTCATATCCGGAAAACATTCAGAGACATATCGACAGAATTTCAAAACAGAATTCGTTGATAATCGAAGAGACGGAAAGGATTGGGAAAAAAATTGACGATAGTATGAGAACTTCATTGAAGTTACTAGACAAAGAGTATTTTCATTTAAAACCGAAGATATACGCAATAACACCGACCTTCGCGAGGCCGGTTCAAAAAGCCGAGTTGACTCGACTGGCCCAGACATTTGTGCACGTGCCAACATTCCACTGGATAATTGTCGAGGACTCGGTAAACAAAACGAAACTTGTATCCAATCTCCTGAAGGACAGTCGCCTGGCCTATACCCACTTGACAGCTATAACACCGCCCAATTATAAACTTGGGAGGAATGATCCTAACTGGAAAAAACCAAGAGGTGTCGAGCAGAGAAACGCTGCCCTCAAATGGCTCAGAGATAATCTCAACCAGAACAACAGTGGCATCGTATTTTTTGCCGATGATGATAACACTTACTCCATAAAGCTATTCGAGGAGGTGAATATATTTAGAATTTTCTCTTATTCTCAAGAAGTTGCCATATTCGTGCTTCTCGATCAATTCGAAAAATCATACCGTTTGAAGAATGTCTGTGCGAGATATTTGCAGACAATTGAACCTTACAACCACACAAGTGAAATTAAGGGAAGACTTCGGTGAAATTTGGAAAATCGCTACTGGAGGTCATACAAAAAAATTCTTCCAGCAGGTTTTGACTATGTGAAAAGAATGTGAGCCTCATGCCATGAAAGTTCGGACACAAAAAATCTTGCAAAGGAGATTCTGTCCACCGTTGTCAGAAAAGCAGGAGGCTGGATTTTTTTTTTGCAGTCTATACTACCATTATTGGAAAACTTCTGAAAGGATTTTTTTTATAGACGTCTTATTGATATTGTGAGAATTTCAAAACCTATTTTTGCTCAAAATTTCACCGGAGTCATCCTTTAAAAATGTTGGTCTTCCGGAAGGACAGTTTCTGTTCGAAAGACGAGGTATTATCAGTGATTAAGATTGTCGTATGATTACAGATGGAGAAAATAACGCATGTTGGCGTATGGCCAGTGGGACTAGTGGGAGGACTGATGGTGGAGAAACCAATTTGCGACGTGGCGACGAATAAAGTAATCGGCTTTAACTCGGCCTGGAAACCTGACAGACCATTTCCAATCGATATGGCGGGCTTTGGGTTTAATCTGAAGCTTTTATTCGAGAACAAAGACGCTTGGTTCTCTTTCGAGACTCTGCCCGGGCATCAGGAGAGCGAAATACTGAGACAAATTACCAAAAGAGAGGATCTGCAGCCCCTGGCGGATTTCTGCACGAAGGTAATTCGCCGTTTATCCGATAATCTCTCTTCCCCTGATTATTGTATTGACCGATTTAATTCAGGTCTACGTGTGGCACACCAGGACAGAACCTCCCAAACTCGGCGCGGAGCAGGTTTTGATCAAAAAAGGAAAACGTTCGAACGACGGTATCGAGGTGTGACGATTGAATTAGAGAAACGATCTGAGATTATTTAGGGCGAATGGATGCGTCGATATATATTTTTTTTTTCTGTAATAAGATAGTAAAATGAGATTCGAACAATTTTATCTTCTAAGAATTTATTTTAATCTAGTTTATGAGTAAACCGGTGATGAAAAGTATTAAAAGACTATAAAAAACGATATTTTATGAGATGTTGGTGTGTATGAATGACGGCCTTGGAATCAAATACTTTAAACGTTTTAGAAATATGTATTTTTTAAATAAAATAGCTCGAAAAATATAATTTATATCTGAATTTTATTTTAAATAATCCTGCTTCTGTTTCACGAAAGTTTTTGAAAAAAATTCAAGTCTGTGTCAGGGTTTCCTAAATTTGAATAACAACAATCTATACTCAGAAACTAGAATAACGAACTAAAAAAGAGTGAAAATTGGAAATTTCTTTTTTAGAGAATGGCAAATAAATGACATCATATTTTCCTTCCAATTTGAAAATTCATTATACTTTTGTTTTATTAAATTTTCAATTTTTTTTTTCACCAATTTTTTTGTTTTTATTTTTTCGCGTACAGAAAAAGCATACATAAAAAATATGCCTTAATATCTACAAAACCTTTTAATATTAAACTAAGTAATATTGTATTTTTCATATTTTTCCTTTTTTTTTTCAATTTTAATTTTAATTTTGTCTTTAACATTTTGGAAGATGCATTTTAATACTTTTTTCATCTTGGGAAGGAAGCCATATACTGCAGTAGGTTTCTCACACACACTAGTATAATAATATATATGTATAGGGTGGGGTATCATCTTTTGTTATTATTCAACGATCCAAAATATCTGAATTACAAGTTATCTGCGTGAATGTTGAAGATTTGTTTTTCTTATCAATATTATTTATTCCGGATCATTATCACTCTCACTATACTATATGCGGCAGGTAGAAGTAATAATAATAATAATATATGTATCATTTATGTATAATCTTCAACGTTTTATCAACTTACGAGCTAATAAGTTTAATACATACTATATTTGGCAAAACTGTTGTGTCACCTTACGTAAAAAAGCTACCTGGGCACGATACGCATTTCCGGTGAAAAAAAAATAATAGAATTACTGGAAACGATCTTTTGTTTTTTTGTTTTATAAATTTGTCGAGTATTTAATGAGAAACGACACTAATAGTATCGGGCAAATGCATATCTTGCGCGCGCGATTGATACTACTTAACATATACCGATCGGGTACTCGTCCTAAGCTTATATATTTAATAATCATAATATATAGAAGAAAGAAAAAAACGTTTACAAGCATTTACAAAAACCTTATCACAATTTTAAATGTGTTTTTGCAAAAAGCTGAATACTCGCTTAAGTACTGCATTACAATGGCATCGTTTGACATGGCGATGCTGTTTCTCATACCTTATCTGTATCCTAAGAGGTACTTAATTAATAGGAAATCATAGTATCATTTTAGTGAGTCAAAAGAACAAATTAATATTTAGCAAAGAAATATGAAGAACCACTGGAATGTCACCGAATTAGATATTTTGGTTTTCGAGATCAGAAAAATAATGTAAATTTTTTATTTCATCGTAGATCAGAAAATGCCATTGCTCACACGCCTATGCTACTTATACATACTGTGATTGTATATATAACCTACAGAGATTTAATTATTTTTTTCTTCTTCTTTATGGTGATGGTTTTTTTTTCCGTCTTTGTAAATTAGATACTATTTACGTTAAATTACCGAACGTTATAATACACACGGTTATAGAATTAAAAAATATGTCTTATCCTTATAATATGTTGATGATTTTTATAGAAACAGAACAAAAAAAATGATATTAATAATAATAATATACAAATAAAAATTAATTAAAATGATAAAAACTTATGATAACAACGATGAATAATAATTACGTTTTACACATCACATTGTCGTTTTTTCTTTTTTTTTTGCTTTTTTTTCTTGTTTTTTTTTTTAGGACCTAATAATATACCATTCATGGTAAAAATCATTTATCATAATTATTGTACACGGCGTATATGTATACTCATATATTTATATACTTAAGAACTTCGGCCATGTAGAAATCTTTTTTTTCAGGATGATTTATACGCGCGGAATAATAATTATCGAATCAAATATGAATGTGTTGTAAACATTTTTAAAAAAAAGAGAGATAAATCAGTCTTTCAAAGAAATGACGTATGATTGAATACATATATGGCGATTAAAATTGTTTAATTAACTGAAATTGTTGGCATTGATAATTGATTGAGTAAAAATAGTATGGTGATAATCCTGTATATATGTATATATAAACACGATGAGAAAAAAAAACATCGCTATACATGTGGTGATGATTTCTTCTCGAATTGACGTATCGATCAATTCTTCTTTTTGTTTGTTTTTTTCTCTATAAATATAAACTTATATATAGATCGAGATATCTACACTATCTAGTGTATTCATATACGTCCAAGATACGTATTATATTTTTAATTAGGTACGATTTTCGAGAGAAATGTCAAATTTTCTCTTTAATCATTCGTTATCCTATATAAAACACAGACGGCTACTCAATAACCCAGCGTACTAGACTGTCTCATCCCAAAACCTAAAAAAATGTTCTGTTCTTCTGTCTTTTCTATTCCTACCCCATTCTCGCAATCTACTTAATATGGTTCAAAGCATCGTCAATTTGACATAGTCTACAAGAAAGTGTGAAAAAAGTTTCATTATTTAAGCATCTTTGCCATTATATTTGTCTGGAGTATTGATAAGCCTCAACTTTTGGATCTTACAGTTATCCACTACGTTTAGTCGATTACCCTATAGAAGCTCTTTTAACTACGAGGAATATGTATTTTATTCACAATAACAGATATCAAAGGGGTTCGAGTGTATTTTCATATTTTTTTTTCTAAACTATCTAAATGTATTTTCAATGCGTCAGATTGAAAGAAAGAAAAAAGATCTGATATATTATTCAGTGGTTTGATGCTACTCAAATAGCTACGTTTTTTACTATACGGAATTCGAAGTATTTGTATCATTTTCACGTGTCAATCGATGCTCTAAGATGATTAAGAAGTTGGAAATTACTGAGGTTCTCCGAGAAAAGCATCGCATCCTAATTGTGCGATTGACGAAGTTTTACTGATAATATTTTTTCTCAAAGTTTTCATCTATTTCAACTTTAGTTTCTTGTGTCTTTATCTTCTTACTCTTTATCTTGCTACTGCTGCTGCTGCTGCTCCTTGAAGGAGTATGATAAAAATAATTTACAACCTAGTACGCCGGAAGAATATCTAAACGGCAGAGTCTTTGCCAACGAAACCAGTCTTCGATACTGATGTTTTTCCGTTAAAATTAACCGATGTTTCTCGTCGAAGACCCGAGTCGATGATCGGTGTGATTTTCTTCTCTTCTCTAAGAGGCTCCTTCTCTTCTCTGTAAAAAAATGTGTAGATAAATTATTAGCTTGAGTCAAATACATGTTGAAGTATGTAAGTTGTTTTTTACAATGCTGTATAGTGGATGGGTACACATGAGTATATGACAAAAAAATAAAAATAAATAACGATGCGACATTCAATATCGTGCATCATGCTGGAACTTTGAAAAAAAAAGTCATCATAATTACAAAAGACGTGGGAAAAATCTATGCGTGATTCGGTAGAAGAAAAATCTTGGCCTGATCGAGGAAGTCTCCTGGGGAACCCAGACTGGGGCCCCATGAGGCCCGATCAGGGAATTCTGTCCGGCAAGCCAGGCCAGGGCCTTGCTGGGGCCTTGCTGGGAGTGACCAACCCGAGAAAGCCCCATTGCACGAAAACTAAGGCCTGGTGAAGCTACGCTGGGGCGTCCCTACTCGATGATACCACACTTGACCCCTTCTAAGGCCATGCTAATGTTAGGGCAGCCCTAAGATTTTTCTGCACGTAATTATTATTGTCTGTTCTGAATTGAGACATGGGGACGAAAGAGAGGTTTTTACTTTGTTTGTAACTTCGCGGACAGAAAAATTGTTTTCTTGTCTTCAAAAACTGTATTGGAGGAGATTGAGTCGAGTTCCATTACTTGTTTGTTCAAGAATAATATAGACAAATGCGGTATCAAAGTTTGCTGTATTATGAGTAAGATTTCATTATTTTTAGAACACGTCATTCAAACTTGAATAACTTATTATCTTGTTGTGTCGTAAGACTCTGATCGAAAGTCAATACGTAACCGAAGGTCTCAAATATAATAGCTATGTCATCGAAACTAGCCTGTACAAATTGACATTAAATTCGAAAAAAAAAAATTTTTCTTCACGAGAGCCATTTTTCATCTGCTTTATTTAGAAAAAAAAAATTATGAAAGCTACTAAAAATTCATAAAAATAATTCATAGCGGTTAACCGTAGAGCGGAACGAATTATTCCATAGCTGGGGACTTTCGAAAAAAAAATCATGCGACGTAGCCAAAGCTTTGAGCATACAATGATTTCATTGAGTTACAATGGAAGATGAGTCTAGAGGCTAAAATCATTCATATTTGCCTAATTGGTTAAACAAAGATGGTTGGCGGCTCGCGTCAGGCGAAACTGATAAAAAACAAAATGAATCATGCGTATTTTATTAATTGCCAATATGACAAACGCCTCGTTAATTTTTCTGTATCATTATTTCATAGAAAAATAACGCGTCATTACTTTCATATAACCGAGTTATATAGCAATTCGATTGTGTATCAAATATTAAAGCGAGGCTCAAAACGTTAATTACATTGATGCACATCGACATCGGTTTCGAACAAGCATACAAAAAACTGGATCAAAATATACGAACAGAGAATAACAAAAAACACGCATGCTGAGCATAATAATATTGTACAAACATGTAAACGATACATGAAAAAAAAGAGAGACGAAAAAAAATAAGTGTTTCATGCTAATTTGAAGATATTTCGTTCTTACATAACGGTATGTTTGACTAATTTAATCGTATTTTTTCCACTGCCCGACTCTTGGATCGCTGTTACACCGGCGACATTCGCCATTTTTTGGTCACAATACGGCAAGGGAAACCGCCAACCGTACAGACTATGGTAAGAAAAGAAAATGAAAAAATCTATCATCTATTTGCACAGTTTTCTTTTCTTGTCTTCAAGTTTTTATAATTTTACGTATTTTCTACACAATTTAGCAAAATCTCTATCGAATGAAGTCTATATCGAATTTATTATACATTTATTTAATATCGTGATGACTGACGGACACTAATTGGAACATCTGGCTTTCTGCATCTCTCGTCAAATTTGTTTACAATTGGCTCAAGACTCGACAGGGTGATGAAGTATTTACAAAACGACACGTACCACGGTCTGTTTATGAACGAATCGAGTCCGATGACAATTATTGGATGAGTGGTGTGAGGATAATAATTATGAATCGTACGATATGATAGCGCCATACTTGCCAAAGCACAACGTATAATAATTGAGTTTGAAAAGAAAAATAGTCTTGTTCAATAGTTGCACAGTGTGAATATAAAACTGAAGGAAAGTCTTCAAACTCTTACCTTCCAAGTTTAGCATCGTCCTCGTCGACTGGCTTTCTCCTGGACCTTTCGCAGATGTAGAATATGATCCCTGTCAGAAATGAAATTAAATGAAATTACATCAACCGCTTCTCCCCTGGCAATTACAATTAGTCTCAACTTCCAGGATGAATAAATGAAACGATGACGACGAGCTGACGCACTAAATATACACAAAAACTGACTCTGAATGTCGGGATATTTAAACGAGGACAACTAGTTGTACACTCAAAGTTTTCACTGGATCTCCACGTTTTGAGGACCAGAGCATCACTTCCAACTATTTTGAGTTTGAATCGGGCTCAATCCACGTGGTTTTCCCAAACTTAAAACTGATTAGATTTTGGCTTCGATCGGTTCAGTACTTTCCGAATTATTTGAATAACAAAATTCTAACAAAAATACAATAAAAATGACGATATCTTGAAAACGGAAATAAATTTGGTGCCATATGGTATTTGGGTTGCTATAATCATGAATCTGAAGTAATTTTGGCTAAATTTCAATTTGGCGTATTTAATGCGCTGCAAAGAAAAACTATACATTTGAATTATGATGAAACTTGGTACTCGAAGGTTTTTTGAACCGCTTATCAAGAATCTGAGGTCAGATTTGCAAAATTCAAAATAGCCCAAAACCGCTTGTTTAAGTTTGATAATAGTTTTTCTTTTTTACCTGTCTTACTCGCGCAGCAGCAGATGACGTCGATGACGACTATGACGAGGAATAGGACGGCTATAACGATGCCGATGATCGCTGCACTCGAAATCAAGGGTCCTTCGTGTTGCATTACTTGAGTATCGTGACCTTTAAGGAAATAGATAATTTTCAGATTTTCATAGTTTTTATATGTATCGTGCCGTTCAATTTTTAGTTAGTGCAAAAGCAAATAAACGATGTTTGGTGATGTCATGATAATATGCATGCTGTTAATATATGCTATGGCGTCGATGAATGATCGAGGGTCTTTTGTACAGTCGCTGGAAATAAAATGTTACTATTTATTTATTTATTGCCAAAACGTACTGGTACTTGTAATTTTTTTTTCATTTTTTATCAATAAATCTTGAAACAAGTAAAATAATAATTATATAATCACCAAACACGTTTTATTTTAGTTCCTGAAAGGGTGCCAAAATCCGTCTTTATCAAAGCAAGAACCAAACCAAAATATTTTCATTTGTTTTAAGGTAAGTATAACATAGAATATACATGAAGTTTTTTTTTTTTTATTGTTAAAGTAGAATGTGAAGTGTACCGTAACGTATAGCATATAGTGTGAAAGAAAAGCGATAGAGTTCGTTTCGTTGTTAAAAATGGCGAGAAAACAAAAGCCCAAGAAGCCGTTTATCGTTGTTAGTCTAAAACTATAGATACTATTCTAAAGACTTTTTTTAATATCAAATCTTTGAAAAAAATTTTTATCTTCAGATTTTTCAATTCTTTTTTATTTTATAAATTTTATTCTACGTACTTGATATTTACCAATATTTTTTTCTTTGTTTTGTTTTTTTTTTTGTATTTTTGGTCGCGATGTAGTAGTAACATCCCCACAGGAAAAAAGCAGGCAAGCAAAAAATAATCGAGACAGTCATCAAAGAAACCATCTCAAATCGATTTCTATTGGATTCGATTAGCTGAGAGTGAATTGAAAAGAATAATCGAGATCGAAAAAATAATTTTGGAGATGATTGGAAAATTTTGAACGAACGATAACAATTTTTCTATTTTTTGTCATTATTTGAACTGGCTTCTCCGAAGACGTGAATGTTCCGTTGCTTTTCACTGGATACTTATATATTTTTCGTATATTTACAATATATTCCACAGAAAAAAACAAACTATTTAGTACCTTCATAAATACGAGTGTTATATGTGTGTTTTGTTTGCGTTTTTGTTTATATCTGTAGTGTTATATATGAACTTAGTCTTGGTTTAATAATTGCCAATAATAAATGTTAAATATACTATAATCGCGAGACGTGGAATATTAATTAATAAACTCGTTGATTTGTATTATTTTATCAGAAATAAAATCGACCACTCTAATAATCGTTATTCACAATGCTTATTTATTTCAATAACAATCAAAACCTTTCACCTTCGTCGCTAGGTATTTTTATCAATCGTTGCAAGTACAATTAATATACCTATATATGTTAGGATAATCATAGTTTTCATACATAGTTATGTATCTCGTAGTAATTGAACAATGATAGATTCTCATATTGGCAAGAAGACAAATGAATTGCACCTTATAATTTTTTTTCTTCTTTCATTGTCAGTAATAATGGAAATAAACTAAAAATAATTAATTCTTTTTCTTCAAATTCAATTTGCGCTTCATCGCTTTGAATTTGTACCCACGAATCAAAGATATCAAAGAAAAAAAAATAGCCTAAATAAACCAAAAAATACATCTACATCTTTTTTTTTAGCAAAAAATCGACTTTTGCGATACGATAGATATAATCACCAAAATAATCGAGCAAATAATGATTGGAATTAATCTCTTCTTTTGTATAATTATTTTGAATCGATTCATCTTTCGTCCTGAATGTATTGTGTTTAAGTATAATGTGTATATCGCGTGGATGAAAATAAAAACTGTATAATGAAATTAGAAAAAAAAACAAAATTACCAGCTTATGGTATCGATTTTCAAGCTTTCAAATGAAAACTTATAGGCATAAGAACAATATGTCATTTTATAATGATGGTGTTATATCGTGTGACACTTATATGAATAAGAATAATCATGATCACTGATCGGAATAAAAATAAAAATAATGATAATAATATTTTAATAATAATAATAATAATAATAATCATAATAATAATAACAATAGTTGCAATGATATAATAATATATTATGATAACACTAATGATAATTTCTACGATTTCAACTAAATTAATATATGTAATTGATAGAAAAAAAATGTATACACATTACATAACATAATATTGTGTATATTAGGTATATTGAGATTGTAAAATGAGATTTCTAACTGTATATTTGTAAGGAAAATAATAATGATAATAATAATAATAATAATAATAATAATATTTCACAGATCATGCGCACTAGAACACATATTTTTTTTAATCTAACCAAGCGGAACTATGTATCGATTGAAAAAAGTTTCCCATGAAAATTAAATATTTTCAAATGAGCCCAACTACTGATAACGATATTAATGGCCATAATCTGTACGAATTTAGAAAGAGAGAAAAAGTTTTTTTCCTACGGTCAATTCTCTTGAGTTATTCATTTGTTTATTTATTTTGTTCAAAATCAGAATAGAAGTCAATTAAAATTCTATTGTGATTGTAGATAAAAAATGAATAAGCATGCGAATCTTCGGTTCAAACTTAAATAATTGTACAGACGATAGCCTTTAACACGTAATCATACATGACATGATGAAGAAAGTATAATTTAGTAATTAATGTTTTCTAATAAAATATATAGATAAATATATCCAATCTTAGCTTTTGTCTAATTCGATAAAAACGGATCTTGCAGAAAAAGCTTCACTCTCTTTTTTTTTAACATCTTTTTTGTTTCATTCAAACACGTAAGAATATATAGTTCGTATAATAATTATATTCCAAATTGCATACATGTAATTGCAGAAGATCATGCAACACCTAATTCAAATGTTCGAATAATAATAATATTTTATCATCAAAAATATTTCAATCATCATCACTTCTTGTCAAAGATTATCTAAAAATATTCTTCCTCCAATTTGCGAAAGAAATCGAAACAAAATTCAAGATAATATGAAAAAAAAAAAAAAAATGAGATTCGAATTTTTAACTGAGAAGTTATCAATCGATCGTTTTAGTTACACTTTCGATGTAAACGCGTTTCAGAAGGCATTTGGCAATGTATAAGGCAGTACCGTAAAACTTTGAGGCTTATTATCGTCTAGGAAAAATTATTAACGAATAAAATACGCACCAGACTATTTATAAAGTAAATAATAATATATCTCTCCGAACATGACGCGCAATAGGAAACTAACTAGAAGTCGTACACCAACTATGTGTGCAGGTAGGTATTACAAATCACATAGACAAAAAACCACTCGCGTCCTTCGGCGTGGCACCAGGTGAAACCTCGTGACCAACGACGGAGGCATCACCTGGTAACATGTGGAGGAAACTATATGACTGCTATTTTGGTTACCGACACAGATTTTAGGCGACGATTAAAAAAAAAAAAAAAAAAAAAAAAAAAAAAAATGCTGCAAAAATTAACAAGATTTTAATAATCTCTTCAAAATTCGATGTATGAATGAAATACTGTGAGAAACGGATTTGGCATTGGAATAATAGAAATTAATGAAAAAAAAAAGAGAAACACGTACCAGTACGTTCTCGAAGAAGAAAAAAAAAAGGAAAAAAATATAACTGAGCATTCAACAATAAATATCTTAGCTTTACGTTTATATTGTTAATGTAATAATTACTATTAACGATGACTTCGGAATGTATTTTTTTCCGCCTTACAACATCCTACACGTTGATAATTATCAATGCGCAAACCTATATATATTTTATCAATATATAATATATCTGATCACGTTTTTATATGTATACGACCCTATTATTCATTCCTCATTTTTGATTTAAGACTGCCGGCTATTATTCTTAATGCACTTTTTCATTAATATACCAACCGTTGTTCACATATTAAAGATGGATAATAATTAACGACGATGTTCTTAATGTTCCTTATTTTGAAAAAATAATAATTTCATCTATCCTGCTTTTTCTTTCCTCATTTAATATCGTTATATTAAATATAGTACCAATTATCTTCTTCCGTTGGCACCACTGTTAAGCAAGCTAGTAATTAATATTCTTTTTATCCCGCATAATATAGTCTCTCTTGTATCAGCATCATACGACGGGGAGTTGAATTTTTCTATTCTTTGTTTTCGTTCTTTTCGTTCATCTTAGAATGCATATCGTCGAAAGAAGTAAAGTACTGGCCTCGTTTTAATTGTTTTATGAAATGAGGGATAGAAATACCGACGACGCTAGGAAACACAGGGCGAGCTTGGGAACTGCTGTAGTACCCTCCGAGTTGGGTGGATCTGGTGTGCCATCTGATAGTGAAGATAATAAAATTGTCTCTTTAAAAAAAACGGTTCACCTCCTCCTCTTACAACAAATGTAGACGCTTAGTTTTACGTTATTTATTATATTATCACGAATAATTGTATATTGGAAAAATTACGTATCTTCAAAAAAAAAAAGGGGGAACTGTTACAGGAGGACAAAGTCACAGAGAAAATTCTACCTCCTAATCATCATTGAATAAATTAAAATTGACTAGAACCAAGGAATAGAAAATAAATAGACAAAACGTGTCAAGAAAAAAAAAAGAAATAAAAATACTAAAAACAGTTTTCAATTATATACCAAGCGATACCGACGGTGCTTTTGGAAAACACCATCTGACAGCAACGTGACGCGATTCCTTCCAAGAAACGGATAGACAAAAATTTGTTTAATTTCTTTCCCCTCTTGCAAACATAAGTAACAACAACAAAAAATTCCCATTCTTAAACGTGAATATTCGGTGTTCGAAATTCTGTAGGTCAATTTTCAATTTCGAAAATCATTTAGCCGGGGGACAAAAGATTTTTAGATCGATTCACCCGTTGAGATTTGATTCACATATATTCTTGACAGGAATTGAGTGACGTTGAACTGCTGTATACCGAAAACGACACATTTCAAATGACATATAGATAGTAAATAGTTGATAATAACTCAGATCTGTCGTTCAAACTAATGATTAAGGATAAAATGTAAAGTAGATATGATGAATTTTTATGTTTATTTCACTCACCCCTGGCTGTCTTGAACCTCGTGCTTCCCGCTGTGCTGTATCCAATTTTATTGTGCGCCCTGACCTCAGCCTTGTAGAATGTGTCCGGTTGCAGGTTCTTTATCCAATAACTGGACCTGATCTCGCTCTTGATTACATCGGGAGTGGTACAACTCGATTCCTTCAGTTGCCAAGAATCATTGACTCGCTCGATCGGGCACCATCTTATTTCGTACAGATCTATTCGCTCCCCGTTATCGACTGGTATCGACCATCTAAGCTCGAACTGAGTGCTGTACGGTGATAAATCGTAATCTAGACCGATACCAGGTTTGGACATAACTTTCGGCTCGTTGGGGAATGACCGTCTCGGGGTTGTCTCGTGGATATTTGCTCCCCAGTTCCCATCACCGACATCGTTTCTTGCGTTAAACCGGAAATCGTAAGTCGTCTCTGGGTTAAGATCTTCCAGAATGTACGGCGAGTCTGGAAACAATGTCAATTCAGCATGGTTAGATTGTGCAAGAGTTAAAATTGTGGAAATCACTCCCTGAGACACCGTTAGATTGAAGAAGACTGCGCAAAAGCCATTCATCTAGCGTGAATCTAAGCATCAGTGATCTAAGCCGGCATGGAAGCATGGCTTAGCAGAGTTTCTGTTTACCGCTGCCATGTTATCCCTATGCATAAAATCCTAGATATGAGGTTCATGATGATTATTTGATTACTCGTAAGCCATGTACAAAAATTGATTCTACTTTGAGGCATACTGTCATCGAATTCTGTCAGTTTATTGTTTCCTTTTCATTGAACACCGGATACCATAGTATGACGTCGCGAAATCTGTACTAGACTACTTCGATCCTTATCACCAGACATCGGTTGGTATGCAACTAATCTAAATTTCTGATCCAACTACCAAACTATCGCTGAGCTACCTTCTTATTTCAGAGTCCTGGCTGGTAAATAACTTTTTTGATATCTTAACATGTGATTAACGATGTGCCCTGAAAATCCTAAATTCGAGAACTATCGAATGAATCAATGAAGTGCTTACCAATCGCCCACGTCTTGTTGTTGGCGTTGGCCCAGGTGTGGTCGGTCTGCTTGTACTGTAGAGTGATAGACTTTATGGGAAGTTCACTCGGTGGTGGGACGAGATCAAATTTGATTGTAGTAGCGGTAATTTCTCCTATACGAGCCTGAAGAAGTTCACGTGGTCTGTACGCCTCCCGAAGTGAAATACTGTAGTCCCTCGTCCCGTGGATATTGGAGGCGATGCACTTGTAATTTGCGTAGTACCTCTTGTCCAGTGGGGAAATAGTGATGGTCGATACTGGTCCCTTTCCGATCGTCAGGATCTGGGGGTCGTTTTCGACATCGTATCCGTTCAGCTGCCATCTGATAGTAGCGTTTGGTATGCTCTCGGCGATGCATGTCAGGTTGACCGGCCTCTGGTCCCAGGACCAAATTGTGAGGTTCTTCATTGTGGCAAAACTGGGTGGAAACTCTGCGGTCAAATGTCCGGTTTTAAACGCTTCACCCCCCTTGTTTCGAGCTATACATTCGTACAGTCCGTCGTCGGACCTGAGTACACTTTCGATCGACAGAGTCGCTGTAGTTTCGCCGTTTAGATCGTCCTGTTCGTTCGAAAGCGTGATCCTGTCGTCGCTTGGCTGGACTCCAATGATGAAGGCCTTGTCCGAGGTGTGTTTCCTGAAGGTTATTAAGGGCGGTGGTCGACCGAAGGCTTTGCATTTGATGATTGCCTGCTTTTCGACCGGTGCAGTCACATTCATGAACTCCATGATCTTGGGCTTCACCACGACCGTGACTACAAGCACCGCGCTTCCACGACCAGCCGCATTGGTAGCAGTGCATTGATATTCTCCAGCGTCCTCGCGATTGACGTTAGTGATCGTCAGGATCCCGGTGTCCTCATCGAATCCAAAACGATCGGCGTTCGCCAAGTCTTTCTGCGTCAGAGATTTCACCCAGGTGATTTTTGGGGGTGGTTTTCCGGTCGCTACGCAATGAATGTTCGCGTTTTCACCCTCGACTATCTCCACTTCCGAATCAAACTCCTTGACCACTGGCTTCACGTGGACCTCAACGCGAATTGCTCGCTCGTCGAGCTGCCCAGTTTCCGCAACAGAAGCTCTACATGTGTATATTCCGTCGTCTGATTCCTGGACGTTCTTGATCTTCAGGGCATGGGTCTCGATTATATAGTGATCGTTCGTCGTTATCAAATCTCCGTTGTAGAGCCAGTCAACTGACGGTGATGGTCTCGCTCGAACTTTGCACTTTATCGAAAAATCTTCTCCGAGAATAGGGTACTGATTATTTGGCGCGTCATCCCAGGTGATTCCGACTGATGAAAAAAAGGCATAAACACGTTTAATGTAAGTTCCTCAGCTCTTGTAAGGGTTTCATGAATCTTACCGATTGTGTCGATCGTCACGTTCTGCCTCAGGGTTTCGGTGTTGGCATAATTAGCCTTGCAGGAATAATTTCCTGCCTGGTTCTCTTGGAGATTGTTGACGAATAAAACAAGCGAATTCTGGTGGACTTCCGTGTACATTGGCGGTTTTGAGTTGCTTTGTGCGCTGCTGTTGGAATGTTGAAATTAATTCTTGTTATCATATGAGATCAAAATTTCCAGTCATAAAGAAGGATGTCAAAAGAGAAAATTCACGTCTGTCCTAAAGTGTGAATCGCTTAGATTTCCAAAAGTCACTATTTGTAAGTTGACATTCATCTATATTCATAATCCAGTTTTAGTGACTATTGAAGTGTTTAATCCCCATCAAAAATGAACATCAAACCATGGACTTTTCAACATCCTCCTTGGTATTAGTAAAAATTGAAAAATGACACGTAGGACATTGACATCCTGTCCACACAACATCAGGCGTGAACACGGTTATTATTGAATAAACAAAGCACGATAATATTTAAATTGCTAATGATCATTCCCAGAAAGTAGTAATATCTGATCGCACAGTATAAAACGTTGCGAAGTGTATACTTTATAGTTTTATTCAAAGAGCGCCTGCCTGATGTCACACGTATAAAACCAACAAACGCACGTGTTGATCGAGGTAGGTAGTTACTTAAAAATTGACAACACATAACGCATAATTATTTTTGTAGCGTGTAATGAATACGGAGCGGCATGAATGCAGATGGGAAAGCATATGGCGAGGAATGAGGTTGAGTTAGGCTAGGTTAGGCTATGTCAAGTCTAGTGTATAATAGTATGTGTGGATCTAGACTAGCTTAGATTGGCTCAAATTAGATCCGCGTCGATGAGACCCGATGCCATGGGAAGAGTTTATTTGAATTCTCAAACTGTTCGGTCGATCGAGTTGGAACAAGCGTGGACGTTATATTCACCCAAAAATAAAAAGTAACAAAACACAAATACCAACAAACAATCAAAAACGTAAGACGTAATTTGTCCATTGTGGATGCTAAAATGCAACAAACATAATAAAGCCAGGTCATAAAACACAGAGACGTTAGATAAAAAAAAAAACACACGACGTTGAAAATCAGAAAGAAAAAAGTGACTATTATAGTCGTTACTATAGTATCGAAAAAGACACGGAATAAAAGTCAATCACAAGATAATTAGGAACACTGAGACGTCAGGCGTTGAAATATTTGTTGAAATATCGAGCGAAAATCATTAGACGTTTTCTAAACGTCATCAGTTTGATCATTGTTTTTTGATATCTGTACGTGCATAGACTGCGAATGATTAGTGAAAACAAAAGTGATCACTAAAAAAAGTTCTAACGACAGATTTTCAGCAGAGTTATTTGAGAAAGGAAACTCTAAACCACTAGTAATCTTAATTTACAGTAGAACACCATTAGTACCCAGGTCTAATAAATTTATGCTGACTACGTGTGACGGGGACTTTCCCCTTCTACCACTTTACACTCAGTGGCTCCGTAGCGTCTGCGCATCAATGCTTGGAGCGGGGATGAGCGTTTTGGGCTCGCTACAACCGAACATTGAGATACTAATGGGGCTCTACTGTAGATTAGTTCGTTTTTTTGTCAATACTCGCCTTCCCACCGACGCAACGCTTAATCTGCTTGCAAAAATATACAAACGATATCACATTAGTGTCATGTTCTTATCGTTTCGACTTAATCAGAGGGTCGTAGAAAAAAATTCTTAAATAAATGAACAAATATAATATATTTGAAGGAAAAAAAAAGATAAAAATAAAAATAAACGCATATTGCAGATACGGAATTCGGATCTTCGTTGATAATCTGTTATTGTATTTGTTGGTGTATGGCTATTTCAATATCCTATTCAATGTAATATGAATTCAAATTACCCGAAACGTTCGATCAGTCGATTCTGAGGGTCTCGCCACTCGAGCTGGCTAATCAGTGAGGGGTTATCGACGTTGGGCAGACATGTCAAAATGAGACTGGAACCGACGGGTTTCGTTTGAACATCTCCTATTGGTAGTATTTTCAGTGTTGCTGCGTTTCCGTATGCTGTAACAGAAAAATGTCAGATATTTATATAATTTACGGTATATTATTATTATATTAAAACGCTTTTTCCCACGGACCCAGACCTCCAATTACGCAATTCCAGTCGTTCAGACATTCGTGCGCATGCTCAAAGTGAGGCCTTAACGGGTACTCGACAATTACCGGTTAATTTCGAAACGAAAGTGGAACTCTGGTTACAAGAATAATTTCAAACTTCGACTTTCTGTAACTCTATCGAATTCCTCCCAGACCCCCGAGATACCGAGTTGATGTAATTAACATTGTACCAAGTGTAATTTGCATAATTAGTAATGAAGCTGATACTGTCGAGCAATTATCAGACCACAATGTCACCACCAAGGACAGACATTTGAGAGCAATTGAATGAACTTGACGTTGAGCCAAGTGAACAAGACGGTTCATTATTTGTTCTATTGTCAGCATATGTCAAGTCTTACGTCTAGAATTGTTCACTATTGACGGTTTCATGTTGAATGAATAAAGACAGATCAAGGAAACACAGAGTTTTACATCGGCGGTCATTTCGACAAGTCGTACTATATACTCGGTGCAAAGCTACACACTAAACATGAGACGAACTAAAATACGAAACAGCCGTCATCAGGGAGCCCGGGCAATAACAGGAAACGCAAATTGACTTAATTAATGTGAGTAAAAATGTCGAATTAATGGCTAGGAAGTGTTGAACATTCCCACTTTCCCATTTACTCAACGTTCGCAATTTCAAACAACGTTTCCTGGATGCTGTAAAGCGCGTTTAACCCCAATTTTTGTGAAAAAAAAAAAGAAAACTAGGCATTTTCCTATATTGAATAAAATCTCCCCGTTCCATGTGGCGCGCGACCCTCGGCAAGAAGCCTCTCAGCACGCATCGGATTATACCGAACAAAGTAGAAACAGTTTCGTTTCCGTCGAGATTCATGCTAGGTAATTGGAGGAGAGAAGTTCGCAGAGAGAATGGCCAGTTTAGGTTATACGAACAACAACCGGCTGCGTTTGCACGTATTCGTGGCAACGCACCCCCTGAATTCGTTCGCACACCGAACGCGCGACGACATCTTATTTACGTTAGTTAGGGTTTGTTGGCCAAACCACCCCCGGAGGGCATTCATTGGCTCTACCCTTAATGCATACAGCCTTCTTCTTCTTCTTCTTCTTCTAGGCGTATATGTACCGGTTGCCGAAGAGAAGAGCGAACTAGATGGATACGGGGTATATATTCCGTCTTGTACATATATACGTATGTACTACGTTTGCCTATGTCTACAGAATTTCCCCCCAACCCTATAAGAACTGAGTGGGTACACAAGGGAGACCAAGGGATGGAATTGAGCAAACTTCGTGACATGTTACTTGAAGTGGAAGTATCCGATCTCACCGAAGCCGGGGGGGGAGGGGATTGGCGAATTTTATCAAATTCCGATATCGAGGTAACGCGATGCCCGCCTACTCCTCTCAAGGGGTTCAAAACCGGTCTTAGGGTGTTTAGGATACCATATGAGAAAACTTTCTCGATTAGGCTGCTCCCCGTGATTGGTAACTTTCTCAGCACTAATTTCCTCGTAATCTAGGATTAGTTCAAGCGGTTACTTACACTAGATAAAATCTAGCTTGACGAGAAAGAGATGGATGGAAAGAAACTGAGAACTTAGAAACTGACTAAAAAACGCCCCTTCATTAAAAACAAGCGACCGACGCGACGCCGATGCCGGAACTCTTTAGATTCTAGCGCCCTAGGCACGAATGGTTTTTTTTCTCTATGGTATGAAACAGTTACACGTGTTATGCACGTACCTAGAACGTTTCGTAGTAACGTCAACTGAGTACGTACGTTTTTCTTTGTTACATCTGCTCGCGGAGCACTTTACTAATGACGTAAGAACGTCGTAAAGGTTTTATGCATAGATATATATATATTACGTACACGTATGTATAAATGTATTATGTTTGACTAGAAATAGAGAGAACTTTGCAGAACTATTATATAGTTATCTAACTTACAGACAAATATCCTCATAAATTGTGATAAAAGCGATACACAGAAAATGATAGCGCCCTCAACGCAAACTGTAACGGGAAATCAGACCTTGGGAATCATTTCTTTCGAATTTAGGGCACCTAATCCTCAATAAAACGTACACCTGGCTTATGTGAGTCCGAATGATCCACGAATTAGTATACCTCTGGATAATTGTAACCACATTTGGGAGTGGGATGATTAATATTTCATGCGGGTTGTTGTTGATGAGATTTTGAAATAAAGCTTGGCTTGGCCGAGTAAAAGGGAGAATTTTTACAACCGCTTTAGTGTCGATTATATCGTCGAGTGAGAATATTACTCGAGAAAATATTTATTCCTCTACCCACCGGACGTTGGGTACCTCGAGGACATAAAAACCGAGAGAAATGAGTTCAATTATTAAGGTAAGGGCTTAGCCCCCGAAGCCAAGGGGACTGTAGGGTGGATGCGGATCTAGTCCTGGGTGTCATAAAAGCGCAACAAAAATTTTATATTCTCTCTCTCTCGTTTCTCTGGTCGCCATGGGGACGCCACGTGCGCACCTTTAGCGAAAATATCGACGTCTTTCTTCCGCATTGGAGTCTGGACCATCGGGGGATTATGCCAAGGGAAACCAGTTGGCGAATATTTTTATATGAAAAAAAAAAAAACAGCGGAGGCCGAAGGAATTTGGGACGACGGAAGAAGTTGAGCATCTAGGGGGAAGAATGTCGAAGGCGAAATCAGTAATTCGGTACCCAGTCAGTTTCGGTTTGCACCAGGACTGCCGCTCGATCACCCCGATTCAGAAAATCCGAAACGAAATTTAGGGGCCGTGATGGCTGAGAAAACGAGGTCAAAACCAACCGCAAAGACGCCTTTGATGCTATTTTACCTCGCGGTCTCGATCTGAGATGAATCTAAATCACAATTCTCCAGGAATATCGCGCCGTGACGATCGACCTTGATTTATTCATATTGTATTCGCGATTCTGGGGATCGAGGACCAGACAATAAGAATCAATGAACGCTGCTTTGAAATTCATCTGCTCAAGATCTACGTCGCATGGAAATTTGAGTGCCTCCGACCAGCCGGTTATGATATTTAAAGTGCTATTTAACCCCTTAAGTGTCGGTGGCGCATGCGTCATGAGGGCCTTACTTTTCAGCCTATGCATCTCATCGGCAGTCGATGGTTGAACAGTGGAAATATTTTCGTTTCACGATCGTCAAAGGTCGATTGAGGTCATTTTCCACATCGAAGTAACTGGAAGTGAGATCTCGACAAGAATAAGGTCAAGTCGAGTGATCGATGACACGTCAAGGGTGAAAAAACTAGATCAGTCTCAGCTTGACACTTCGACTACCCTCGACTCGCAACTGTGTCACGATAAAATTGGAGAATCGTAAGGATCAAGGAAAACTGAATGGCCTGAAACCCCGAGAAAATATGTGAAGTGCAGCAATTACCGCAAACACTTTGAAGCCGGAGTCGACCATCTCGAACATTTCGAGTACCGCGAAATCTCCATGTAGCTGATTAAGTCGAGGGTCTTATTACCCCACATGCACCGTTCTGAATAGCGCTACTCTTGATTTACCCACACCTCTCTTCTTATTCGCACACAGAAATATGACTCTGCCGCTTCGAGTTTCCAGACTCGAGATACATCCGATGCATTAAACCTTAGACTAGGAAAGTTGCTACGTTTCTACCCACATTCTCGGGGTAAAACCCTAATAAATTACTCCCAACGGCTATCACCTGGTGCAGCTAGTCAGCCTCACATGAATAGCGAAACCCTTTTAACGAAATTGCATGCTCTCGTCGGGTAGTTCCAAACTGTCCGTCGTCATCCATTCTGAGTATATTCGCTTGCTGCAGATAACCGCGTGAAAACATCTGCAGATTGCATTCAATTTTTCAACTCCAAACAAACTATTGAGCCATTTTCATCGAGTTTCTATCATACGTTGACTAAATGGGACGAAGGATCTGGCTGTGAACGGAAGAGAGCGGTCGTGTGTGTACCTCCATAAATGTATGACCTGTTCAGGATATAGAACTCCGAGCAACGACCCGTACGAAATGAACTGTCAATCTCAATTCCCGATTTCCCCTTTTGAGCCGGGACGCGTATATAGATTACACCAAACAGGGCAGCTACTCGTCAATTACAAAAGGCTGTTCACCGTCTGACTAGAAGCTTCTGTCAAGTCTGTCCCGTTGGTTCATATTTGTTAAAATGAAAAAAAGTTTGAAAAATTCATGGAAAAAGGACTGCAATCCATCATGCCTTACGATAGCTTGAGGGTCTTTTCGGGTTCAGAATATAAATCGTAAATTTTCTCTGCAGATCGGATATCGAGTCAAATTAGGAGAGGAAATTGACGAATATTTCACTTTTAGCTCTGCAGCTTTTTTTTTTTTGATCTTTCAATTTGTTGGATTTTCGCGTTCGTTAACGAACCCGCGAAAATTGATACAAAACGTTTTTAATAAAAGCGGAAGAGAAGAGACGTTGGCCGAAAATCCCTCAGCGGGGTGCGCTGACATGTATACCTAATATGACAAAGCTCAGGGTCATTATTCTTCGGTAGAGACGTGAGATCTGATAGGTAATAAAGATCCAATATGGCGTATCCTCGTCGCGTGTGTAAGACACGGTCATGTTTCAAGCGAGGAAGCAGAGATTGGGGTGCAGTATAGGGTTTTTGTGCAAACTTGTCAGCCTCCCTGTCCAGGCTTTATTATTTCTTGCTAAAATGTCCCCAAAGAGCAATGCTATCGGATATCGCACCCCAGTCCGGGGTCTCTATACCCCCAGATATTCCGATAAAATATATAAACGCGGATAGCAGCTAATCCAGCGCGTGCCGAGACCCAATATATCAAAATTACTCGGTCAGGCGAGATATACGAAAGAAGGGTCTTGCCCATTAAATCTCTGGTCCCTTTCGGAATCGCGTTAGGTAAGGGGCTCGGAATTAGCCGGTAGAATGACCCCGGTCCTAAACCACTCAAGACGCGTTGGTCATTCCTATCGTTCTGCTCGCTCGGCCCTGGCTCGATCTAAGATTGCAGTAGGTTCGAAATTACGTCATTGTTTGCCACATCATTGTGCTGTAGTGGCGAAAGGGGCGATACAACCCATCGCCGGTCATTTCATCGCAGATCTGTTACGGCTAATTAATCATACGAGATTACCGAGGCAACCCCGACGAAGTCCAAAAACTGAAGCGCTAATTGCTCTGGAAGCTCGCCCCCGATTAATTGCCGGTTTTACCGCCTCCCATTGTGTAACAAGACTGAGATTGTCGGGTAGATAATAGCGAGAGGGAAGCGAAGAAAAAAGTTGATTATTTCAAGACGTCTATACCCGAGGAGGCTATGTATAGACGCGGGAATTGTCAGTCTGAACGGGAAAACGCCAGAAGTCTGTTTCAAGTGCAGTCTCGAGTCCTAGACCCACTCGGGTCGCAAGAGCCCTCATTTTTTTCCTCTACCCTATCTGTTTTATTAACCACTCTTCTAGGCTTCTGGTTAAAGACGAGGGTTTTTTTTTTTTTTTTTTTAGCAGGAAGTACGGACTAATCAATAATCACAAGCCACGTGCTACTACTCAGCCGGCACGTGTCCCCCCCATTTACTATCTTATCAAGAGTTTGGAACCCGTTTTTCAATCAGAATCAAGTCAAAAATTCGAAACTCGTTTCCTCTTCTCTTTGCGGGTGAGTGTGACCCCCAGAGTCGTCAGATGTGGCACTTCGGTGTAGGGTGTATGTACGTCGTATTGCTCCGTCATCCCGAACCCCGCATTGCGTTTGGTACTGGAGCGCGGAAGAGGGTAGGGTGAAGTCATTTTGTCACAATAGTAGTGATAAACCGGGAGAGTGGGAATCCCGCACGTCGCACACCCCACGCAGAAATAGCTGGGTCCCAAACGCCCCCACAATTATGCTGTTTATGTACGGGCGTGGTTGCACACGACTAATTCACCCCCGCAACGAGTATAAATAAACTTGGCCTCTTTTTATTGCCCTTTGAAGATTGGCAGTTCCGGCTTACGAATAAAAGTTTCACCACCCAATAATATCCAGGACTCGTGATAAAAAGATAATTAGTTACTCGTGGCTCGATGAATTGAGCAAAAATTCACTCGTTTATATATCTGAGGCGATTGAACGTCGTGAGAATGTTGACTTACGAGGATCGTTGAGAAAATAATGATTCCCATTCGCCTTTTGGATTTTATTGCGGGTAAAAGTTTTACCTTGTAAGTATATAATGAACGTTTTTTCTTCTCATCATAAGTGGTTTGAGAGTAAAGAATCTAGGTTGAAATCCTTTTTTAAAACAAGCAACCTTCGTACGGTAAAAAAACGGCGAAAGGTTTTGTGCAGAGATGCACTCGTATCCATGAAAGTAAAGTGGAAACGTAATACAGCTCCTTTGTATTCGCCACTCTAGACGAAGGCCTGGGCCTCTTACTTCCAACAACAATGACACTATAGAAAAACCGCGCGCGTTCACTCAAAGTATAAGCAGCACCGCGATGTTTGAACCCACGGCGGTGGCGGTGGCGGCACAAACTCGAAGTGTAAAAAAAAAAAAAAAAAAGAATAAAACTACACCCTAGACAAAATCGATTACATCCCCCTTCTTTGATTCAGCGAAATTTGATCCTTTCCACGTACGACCGCTCGAGCGCTCGCACTCTGTATTGTTTCACATCGCAGATAGGTATGTAGACAGAGAGAGAGAAATCACTACGTGAGACTGAACTTATATTAAAGGAATAATGGTAACTCGATACACGCACTACGTCGTACGCATATCTGCAATAAATTCTATGAATCGAAGTGATCCTCCTCCCTTCGTTTCGGATCTCGTACATGCGACCCTGTATCGAATGTCCTGACGCTATGACGCACCGCGGAATGAGAGCTCGGGTTCTCGGATTTTGAAAAATGAAAATAAAAGCACCGGATGTATATCTTTGCATCCCAGCATCGCAGGTAAGAAAAAATCTTCAAGAGCGGGGACCTAGTTTATTTTTACCTCTTTGAAAACTCGCATACCGCACAGTCTGGTCTAGTTGGCTGATTACGCGCGTTTTTTTTTCTTCTCTATATCGTACATTTCTTCGTATACGAGGTCACCCTGTAATCGAACGAGGAGAGTATATTTGTGGCGTCTAATAGTGTGCCAGACGGAAAATGTCGGGTTTGAGACGGATAAATATTATCCCAAGCCAAGGTCAGGACTAAAAATTATCTTACGACTCGGATATAATCCTAAGCGCACTGCATCTTCCAGACTAAACATCGTATATTATAACTTATAACGGTGGGTTAGTACCTACACGAAAGCTAAACAAATATACAAAATATGCTGCAGGGCAGGTCAGCTGGAATAGAGTCTGAAAAGAATTTAGGATAACCCCTCAAGAGCCGAGATTGTATCCTACTTTCTCACTTTCTAGTTTTCACCGGTAAATCATTCAACAAAATCTTATCTGATAGTGAACACGTCAGCTCGTTTATTTTCACGCACAGATAATGTGAATTATTTTTGGTTCTTCTCCACTTCGGTAGTGGGGTAGATAAGAATCAGTGAAAATCGAGACAATGGATGAGTACGTGACGTTCGATGGACAGAGGGAGGAATCGTAGAGAAAATCAGATACATCGACGGTATCGAAGGATGATGATGATAATAAAGAGGATGAGGAGAGGAAAAAGGGAATTACAGCAATTTTCACTTCGTTAGTCCGCGTGGGTGCAGCAGCTCCCTCGAAAAAGTATATAAGGAAATAAAAATCCCTGGGGATCCCTCGACCAACCGAATTATCCTTTGAATCTACAATTAGAGTACTCGAGAATGCCTGGCACGTCCCGCGAGAAAGTTCTGCAAGGAATACTAAAACCAGCGTCGTGCAAACAGGATCAATACCTAGGGGGCTTCGGATAGGTGGCTGTACTATCCGGAATATACGAACAAATCCCAGGATCAACGCCGCAACTTGTCTGTCAAAGAACACCGCAGATTATAGAACGACGAAACTAGTAGATTGCGGGTGGCGAGTGCGGAATGTGGGAGATATCTGATTAATGTGAAGTTAGCAACAGAGCCGCGGAGGCGGGTATACAACTTTTCACATTTCAGCTTCTAGATTCCACAAACACCGATGTAACGGGTTCAAAATTTTTACCCACATTCTTTCAGGTGTTTTCTTCGTGAATTCTTCCCCACTTCGGCATGAGAGTCAAATTTTTTTATAATTATAATCAATTTTCCAGAAGCTTGCAATGAGATATTTGCTCAAAAATTTATTGATGTTTAAAGTATGACGAACATTATAGAGAACGCAGACAACTTATTATTCATATGATAAAATTTGTCAGACAAGATTGCCTGGCATCCTATATTTTAAAACCAGCACTGCCATGTTTTTACTGATAGAAAAACCTCAGTGAAATATGAACAAAACTTACGAGCCACGGTATGACTTGCTACTTTACTCAATTTCAGACAATTTTTGTTCATAAGTTTTGGATCACAGAAAAATGGCAACCTAGGACGGAAAGTAGACCATTTGCAATGTGCGCATGAGCCGATTTCACTTTTCTCACTGTTCTGAAATATGGTACTACAGGCGGCCCACACGAGCATCAAGAATCAATGATAGCCACAATTTCAAATATCTCCAGAATCAGAGAAAATTTTCGAGGTTGGTTGGCGTTGAACGGTTTAGGCGAGGCGGAAGCAGCTCCAGTTCACACGCTACCTCGAACACCGGTGTGCAGTTCGTGGAGAGGGGATAGGAGACTGTTGAACTTAACCTTTTTATTTATAATAATAAAGCTTCGTGTTTAGACTCCGTGAGATAAAGTCACGGTGCGTAGCCCCAACTGTAGGTATATTATGTGTTCAGTTACAGACTCGAGACCAGTACAGTTTCTCAACTCCAGTACCAAAGCAACGATATACACATAAAATGTATATTTTATGAAAATAATATATATATATCTTCGCCGATTGAGAGTTAATTAGATCCATTCAATGATCTCGATCTTTCATTGCTCATCTGAACTGATACCTGGATCTAACAAGGAGACAATCGATTCCGTGGTGTCGCTCTATTTAGTTCTTCCAGCCGAGCACCGAGTAAAACGATATCAAAGATCTTGAGCAGCTTTGCAGAAGCATAAGAATTGCAAGATTTCCTGGATATTGAATTACCGCAATAGTTTACTCTTTGTCTCGGTTAAACCATGGCTCTTAGTGTCACGTTCTGGCCTAACCGGCTGCTGTGATAAGGTCCGGTGCACTTGCATCAGTCACATCTCAGTCTTCCACGCTTATAATTCTATTAATAGAGTAAACTCTGCTAGAGAAGAAAAAGACGAGATTGTTGTTGTCATTTTTGTTTCCTAATTGGAAGAGCGATAAATAATTGACAGTTCGTGCGTAGGATCGGAGTGATAGTGAATTAGGGAATGTATTTTTCTAACCGTGGAAAGCGAAGACTTACAAGGGATGAAACCTGGCGTAGTGAGTTTGGGCGATAGCGGGGGGTCCAGGGCACGAGAAACCCTACAAATTAATTGAGAAAGCGGGGTGCAACGAGGAGCAACCCTTCGATCTAAATTCAATTATTTAGCTACCACTCAATGGCATTAGGTCTGGCTGTTTTCCATTATCAAGTTTAAGTTTACATTGTTTATACTACGTCTGCATTAGCCTTGTTATGCATTAACTCCGAGTGCTGGGGGAGAAACTAACGCAGACTGAGAGATTGGCGCAAAAAAAAATATGTTGAAAAAACTGTATGATGGCACATGGTGGCCACTTTTTTTCGGGAAAAAAATTCCCTGACTTTTCCCTGGCTTTCCCTGACTGGTTGATCAATTTTCCTGACCGAAATTCTAATATTGTGTCAACTAGTGCTACAAGATAATACCCCTAATTGCTTGATTTCATTTGGATGCAAATTGATTAGGAAATCCAACAATGTTCGGAAAAATTATATGACATTTTTTAAATTTCTTGCCAAATCATTTACGACACGTTAGCAATTTCTTTTACTTTTTCCCTGACCAAGTTTGAAATTCCCTGACATTTCCCTGATTCCCTGACCAATTTTTGTTTTCCCTGACATTTCCCGGTTTTCCCGGTTTTCCCTGACCGTGGCCACCATGTGGCATGCGAGGTGTAATTGATAGAGACGGAACATAAATTTGTCAGAAAGTTATATAAAGAGGAAATATCAATCCATCAAAATGAACCCTAATAATATTTCATGTTGAATAGACGTCGAGGGATCAAACCATAGAGCATGAATTAACTTCTATTGAAGAGCGAGAGCATCTGCGGCACCCACAACTACCCCCTCGCCCCCCTGAATATACGAAAACCGCACGTGAATTACGATCTATTCAACTAAAGTGACTCCGCGCTATCCGAGAGGCTATTAATTATACACCGTGTCCCCCTTTGGCAAATATTTGTGAATGAATAGAGGAACTGAAAGAAGAGGAATGAAGATTGCAGAGAAGAAAAAGAAGTGAGCGGGCCCGGGATGAAAATGAAGATGAAATTTGCTTAATTGAAACAACAAACGCACTCCGACAGACGTCAAAGTTTTTCTTGCAAATGCTTATTAAATAAACTAATAACAAATTTACTAGTTGTTGAAGAAAGAAAAATAAACCGAGAAAACGTTTCAGACAACAAGCGCGGTTTTTTCCGATCCAAAATGTCTGCGAGTCAATGAGAAAATCTTTCGATAAACTCCGATGAAAATAACCGTCAGTCAGAAGTGACATAAAAAAAAAAAATAGATGGAAAGGAGAGGGAAAAAAAAATTGGCACTCGTCGTCGGGTTTAAAGCGCTAGGAACTCTGCCAAAAATATTATCTGCATTGGGATACCGATTTAAATCATGTAGTTATATAACTGTTGAAGGTCATCGACACAATTTTTTTTGAACTCCCTAAGACACTTTTTGAAATAGTAAAGTTTTATTACATTGGTATAACTGTCGCAAAACCAAGGGGAAAATAACTCAAGTTTTTACTGACACATTATTTTTTTAGTGAAATAATAATTCAATTATTTTGTATCTTTTTATTGCAAATCTATTATTTTTAGTTAAATTTTTTTTTCATTTCTCATTATTTCATTCATTTCCTCAGTTATTTCCTTGGTCATGTTTTATTATTTCATTTATTTTTCATCATTTTAATTATATCTCGTTATTTCAGGTATTTCTTCGGTTATTTCTCAATATTTCACGAGCTATTGACACGTTATTTCAACGAGTTACTTCCCCCTCGCGCAAAACGTGAATTATTCCAAGCAAGAAGAGCGAACGGCGGAACCATTAGTCGCTTTAGACAGATAAATACAAATGATTCAGTATCCGATCGGAATAGGCTTGAAAATGAGGTTAAAAAATGTCTGTGGTTCGGTAGAAATTATTGCTAGTGAAAAACTAGAACCACGACTCGCATAACGGTTGCGTATACTGCTAAAACCTGCTCCAGAATGTAGTCGGTTTGGCATGAATTAGCACCTCCCACATTACACTTTATGAGTGCGCCAAAATTACCCTAGACTACAAAGCGTTCTATGGATCCATTTGCTCGACTTATTTCTATACCAGCCACTGATGCTGCTGCATTCAGGCGTAAAATCCGCACGGAATCAATATCGATTTATATTGGCGTCACGTGCTCTCGATATTCAATCGTAAAACGTTTCCAATGGTTAAATAAAACACGATATCGTGAGTGATTCTTTTTTATCATTCGACACCAGGTTCTGCGTCCTATAGAAAATTCGATCGAGTCTCGCGTTGTTATCCAAATTTGGGATCACAAATTTTACTTTTGCAATCTGTCGAATAAAGAGTCAATTACTGTCAATTACTTTTTTATGAACAGGATCTTTTTTACCATAAGTTGTTGGAATGATTCGAAAGGCGTGAAAGGAAGGTCTGATATACCCGTGTAGAAAATGCGACTAGCTTAGTTTGGAATTTCGCATTTTCTATAAGGAAAAGTCACGCATTGACGACATAAAAAGCAATCACGACTTTCTACCGCACGTGTACTACGAATCTCTGACTCACGCAATTAATCGAGAAGCAGTGACTACTGGTCGAAGCTTAATCAGAAGTGAATCATGATTAGCTACTCATAGTTGAAAAGAAAACTATTTCTCCAGCTCAATTTTTCGCGTTAAACTACAAGAAAAATCGCGTCGTACTTCCACCGCGGAATGACCAACCACTTCCTCAATTGATAATTATTCATATTGTTGGAATTTGCGCGATACAGTCACACGTCTTCGAGGTAGTCATTACACAACAAACCGCACGTCTATCGCTAAGGCGGGATCTGCAATGTCAGCAGATAAAATGACTAAATTAATCGAACCAGACAAATGCAAATTTAAGTACCCCCTCGTGATAAAGCAGTGCAGCAGAATGTTAAAAAAATTCTTGATACACCAGCCCTCAAATGTGACGGTTTTGGATTCGCGCCCCGTCGGCCATTTTGGGTGGTATTGAGTTCGCGGGAAAGAGTTAGCCTTGGCCATGGCGAGTGAAGTTGAATCCTAAATTCCCACAGTTTCAAGGTGTAGCTAACTCGATTCTAGCTGAGTAATGCAGTTCACGCGGAAATAGTAACGGAAACTTTTGCCGCATAGAGTATAGAGGGAGGACTCCGTGACGGGGAAACACGGTTCGGCTGTTTCACCGTGATATTCGGATGAAAGCACGTAAAACTAGCGGAACAACATTAACTATAAATTCGTAACGCGACGAATCATAAAACCGAGCTCGAACTAGGACGACGTTATTGCTATCTAAAAATGGCTACAATCGGTAAAAAAAAAAAAAAAAAACCGATCGACTTCACACCTATCCCGGGAAGTGACTATGGATCCTTTATAATCAGTAAAGAAAGAAGTGTCAGAAAACGATGGAACGACATTCCACAGACAAAGAAGGTGTTCTCTGGCACCATGAACGTCAGATAACCTCGAAGCTTTTAGAATTTTTGCGGGATATGAGCTGGTACACAATCCTAGGACTCTAGGCACGCGGTGCATTATCTTTACAACCTTATTCCAAGGGTTCTTTGGTAAGGGGAACATCGCAGCGGTTGAAAAGGCCTCCCTTTGTCCGTACAGGTGCGTCTGGCAGCAGGTTGCCGACCGTACTTCAGGAGTGGAGTATAAGAAGAACACCGAAAACAGGTTTTTGACAAAACCCTTCGGAATATACCCTCCAGGGGCCCCCGACCCACCAAATACCACGTGTTGTAATCAGACATATTCAACTCCTCCGCTGTCACGTGACGAGTCATCGATAAATGGGCGACGGGGGCTCTTTTATTCCTCCGGTGAAATGGCAGGAAGGAGAGACAATCGCGTGCCACCGCCGCGATGACATTGTTCCTCATTTTGTGTGAATATAACTAACGATGATCGTGATAGCCAGACGTCGGCACACGACCCAACGATTATTACGAATTTTAAATTGCTGTCAATGCGTCTGTGCTAACAAGCGGGGGTTACGTGCAGTATAACCGACGAATATCGAATTTCCAACGTCTTCAAGTGCGTCTAGCCTCCACGAATACCACTTGAGACACAGAATCATGAAAGAATAACAATCACGATGTGAACCTCGATCTTCCTCCGGACGAGATCGTGGGTGGTGAGACCTAATTTACTCTAAGTACGGTTAATCCCCTTCTCTCAAACCCGAACTTAAATTTACGTCACGGAATATTCTACATAGTTCAAGACGACGCGGCGATGAAATTCATGACGTATATGCTGCATCACAGAATCAAGCTTCGTGATGGGAATATTATATACGCGTCTTTCGAGGAATTGAATGACTAACGCTACTGGTATTGATATCGATTGACTCTTTCAACTTCGTCACTCGAAGACGAAGAACGAGGCTTACTACCAAATCTTCGTCAACTTTTATTCCTTTTATGACCTCCGAAGATAAGCACTCGTTAATATTTACATAGTTGCAATAAAAGCAGGGTTAAAAAGGAGTTTGTTTAGCCCTAGAATCTCGACTTCCTGTTAAGACTGTACACCTTCAAACAGAATTGAAAGTGAAACGGTCGCTGGTCCAACGGTACTTTGAACGCGCGTAACCGTCGTACTACGCTTTCGCGCCAAAATAAGTTTAAACGGCGAATAAATGATGAGAAGAAAGGGAAATCGTCCGTTTGTCTTCTCAGGTAAATGGAGACGGGCAAAATAACCGCAGGCACCTCGAGAAGCCATCCCGTCGCTAAGTTGGCGCCGGTGTACCCGAAGTGCCGGAGAACAAAGACTGGCAGGTAACATTCTTCCTTTTCACAAATCAGGTAAAAATTTCGAAAAATCCCTACCGGAAAGGCTACGGATACGGCAGGTGCACCATAAATTTTCTCGGCGACTATCGCACAGATCGACCCCGAGCAGTGCTAGAGCGGTATTTTTCTACTGCTGAAAATAAATTGATGAGAACGTGCGGTAAAAGTAAACGTGAACCACGAGTAGGTACAGGTCATCGATGCGAAACATCGTTCAAGTGTGAATGATGATTTTGAAAACACACCGGGGAGATTAATCGAGGCATTATCAACCGAAAATCATAACAAGGTCTAACCTCTGTTCTATTAACCGTTGGCACAGAATGTCTGGGATTATAAATAAGATCGTGGGGAACTCTCGGGCTATATCGACTGGTGCGTCTCAAGGCGAGCAGATCTAGTAAAAGTTGAAATGAAAATTGTTCAAACTCGAAGACTTTATAACGCGATTCAAAATAACAGCTGGTTTGAGAAAACTCGCGACGTTGTTTGTCTTTCTCTTGGTCGAACAGGTTTTGAGCATAATTCATTTCAATAATCACTTACATAGAACTTGAAGTAATACCAAGGCAGCAGCCACCTGTCCTCCGCGAGCCGCCATTGTCGTTTTATAAAAGGTTATGTTTTGATGAAATATTATTCAAATTTTGTGTTGCGTTTTTTTATCAGTGATTGATGGGACAAAAAAAAAACAACGGAAAGACCGAAGTCTGATGTTGAGAGTCTTCCTCGTTTTTTTTATTTTTTTATTATGATTAACGCATTCACTTGTCACACACGCGGTCGTATACTACCAACTGATATCTAATCAACGCCAGATCTAACTAACCCCGATAATGAAACATTTAGCTGGTAAGTCCACGTCGTCGCTATACGGTGGACGATTTCATACTGTGGCGGGGAGTGCCGCGTTCGTTTGATGCTAGGTGCTCGGCAAGGTTCGGCACAGTTCGGGCAACAAAGTCGAACCAGTGTACGCAGGTACAGACGATCAAGAAACAAGTGGCGAACTTCGAAGTTACAAACGAACAACGAGCCGCGCCCATGATAGTGATTTTGTTCACGAACAAAACCAACGAATCCCTTTGGTTCAAGGTTCGCGGGTTTTTATTTCTGCTGGGTTTGAATTTTTATAACCGTCAAAATCGCTGCTGGGTCTAGCAGACATTTTAGAGGACAGGTTGGAGCTCGTTATTTGCACATGTTGGAGTGATTCCAAAAATGATACTTGAATACTTCTAATCGTTGCCTGATGAATGTTGGAATCTGCGTCAATTCGGTAGAATCGTTCCAAGATCATTGGAAGTTTCTGTTCGCGCACGAAAGAGTCGATTCACTGTCACTGAAAAGGGTACAAAGTACTCTTCCGCGCTTTCGACAATTTTGATACGAAGATCAAAGAAAGCCGTTCCCAATTTTCCGCATCAACACAATATAGTAAATTGAAATACAGTTGAGGGAGTCAAATTTGGGTACAAATAACGGAAATTGAAAATTGCTAGGAAAAAGAAACTATTTCAAATTTTTTAGTTGTAAATTACACCCATTTTGTACTGATTTATCCCCTCAATGTAATATTTTTCACATGACAGAATATTTAGGAGTCCAATTGCCGATTGAGGAAACATATGTTAGTACTTCTATTCACTTTGTTAAGAATCGTTCTTATTTCTTGTTCTAAGATAATTATTGGGGGGGGGGGGCTTATATCCAACATGAAAACGAAAAAAATGCATCGTTTACCTTCAAAATAGAATACCTCTGTGAAAAATAAGGGAAAACGGAATTTCAAGTTGAAAGAATAGCTTGCGAAAAGCCCACAATGAAAACGGTCGCCACGATGCCTCCGTAACAGTTGTACCGATCGACTCGTAATTTATACACTATTTTCATATCATTATTAGCAAAGCTTCCACCGAACGGTTATTCAATCTGAATCATTGTTTTCAAAAAATAGGTAAAAAATCGTATCTAAAAATGAGTGAAAAAGTTGAATCTGACACGAAATTCGATATTTTTTTACCTAATTTCGATGCATCAAAAATCGGTTCTGTTGAAGCTTACACAAGGTTCAATTAAGAATAAAAAAAAGTATCTCGTTTTGGTTTTCCAGTACTCCGTTTGACTGAAATCGTGTTGGCACGATTTTATTAGCGCTCTCTGCTTTCACAAAATGAAGCTCAAATTCTGTACTTTCGAACCCCGTTTTCTGATTTTGAGTTTCTGTATTCGTCACAATGTTATTCTATTCATGAGGTGAAGTAAGCATTTTTCCGATTTTACCTTGAAAACCCCTTCAAATAATGATTTTTTTTTATGTTCGCTTTATGCACCATTTTGGCCGCCACAATCGGCCCTTTTTTATTACATAGTCGATTTGTACTTGCAGACATGGAGGGTGAGACTCTAGACTCGACAACAACACCGTAGACTATAGGTAGATAAGAATGATCCGCAGGAATTATGCGGAACGCAATAAACAATTCATGTTGAAAAATGCTTTTCATAATAAATTTTACTTATATTTGATCGTACATTTCATCTTCCCGACGTTGCTGAATGGTTTATGATGTTTATTTGCACAAAGCAAATCATTTTGCACACTCATATATTGGTATAATATCGCACTGAATAAAAGGTACACACGGGAATCCATATCCATACCTTTTATCACTACGTTTGTATTTTCTGGGATTATACTAGCTAATATTGCTGACTTATTTTATCGCAGCCGATCCAATCATGAACCTACTGTCTACGAATTTCATCATTTTGTGTAAGGAGACGGAAACCAATATTTCATAAATCATACAAATATTTGCAATAATCTTTTATCTAGAATGAAATCTTTGAACTTGAAGTTTCGTCACATTTTTTATGAATGGAAATAAGATGAAATAAGGGATTCGCAGAGGGGCCAACCACTCGTCGATTTCGAGAGTGGTTATAATAGATATTTATGTGGCATGCGCAGAAAGTAACTGTTTATTCGGCAAGGTTATGTTTCTCGTACGAGCCGTTGGTTTTACCTGGCGAGCCGAAGGCGAGCCTTGTAAAGCAACGGCGAGTACTAAAAACATAACCTTGCCGAACAGTTACTTTCTGCGCGCGCCCCATACAATATTTTTTACGGAAAAGGCCTTAATAGTCACTTTGACGCCAGTTGAGTTCCGCACGAACTGCGTATAGGAGCTGCTGTAAAAGGTAGTAGAGAGGGGGTAACCGGCGGTATAAAGACTTTATTCCGCAACTTTGACATGCGCACTTCGAACTGCGCATCAAAGTTGCGGAATAAAGACTTTATACCGCAACTTTGAACTCAGCGGTATAAAGTGCCACTTGCCGGAACGAAAACAGGCGTTAAAAAGTGACTTTTTAATGCCTGTGCCGTAAAAACGTATTTTAAAGCTCAAAGTGTCTACCCAGAATGTCTTTCAACTCTTGCAGATAATGCCCTCTCCTTTGCCGAAGGATTTGACTTTGAATAAACTTGTTTCAAATTCGAAGAATGCACTTTGACTTCTCGAATGAGGGATTTTATTATTTCAAGCATCTGTGGTCCTTTTCAAAATGCAGTAGAACGACCCTCTTATACCTAGATTTTTCTCAAGGTGACATGATTTTGAATTCAAACGTGCTATGAACAATAAAAAAAATTTATCTAGACTTGGACGTGATCTAAGCTCTACTCGGATTCTTCGGAATTTAATTAAGTCATCGAATATTTTTTATAAATTTAAAAATTTTTAAATTTTTAAATTTTAACAGAATTGTTTCATTTTGATTACGAATAATCATTACTCTCGTAAATTTTATTAATCATGCGTGATGCCGTTTACGTGGTGAGCGAAAACGGTATTCGAAACGGCATTATTGAAAAATACTGTACATGTAGTCCAATTTAATAAAAAAAAACTGCCTTTCCCACATAGGCATGGTCGTTAAAAATGTAACGTAATTATATTACACGAGTTATACTTTAAAAGTGGTGCATGTAATCCTGTCATATGCGGAGAAACGAGAAACCCAGCCGCACGGACCACATGGTGTGCCAGGGTCCACAAAGTACATCACGATTGAAAAGAAACGCCAATTACATAGAAATAAAAACATATTTGTTGTAACAAGAACTTATTTGGGAAAGGTCAAACGTAAAAAATAAAAACGAATTCTCAGCGGGGGGACGCGATACGGCTGATCAAGACGACAGAGTGAGGGGTCACAGAAATAACATTTTGATTACAATTAAACACAACAAACCGATGTAGTTATTAGTGGTTAATTGAGCAGCTATATGATCAATAATCAAAAGTTAATTGGCAACTTGTCGGAGAGCACAACACTTTTTTTTATTGTATTTAATCCGATTTTAAGCTGATTCAGAATTTAGCTACTTTTCTGAAAAACGATTTTTTCTCTAATTTCCGTAAAATTGACATCGACATCTCCTTGGTGTTGTTTTTCTAAAATTGGCTATCGGTATAATCTTTTTCTATTCTGAACAAAAAATCGTGTATTGCATATTTAATATTATCACACCTTTTCTTGTACTCCTTAATTTCTTGTCAAAATGGGTGATTAGAAAATATCAACCGGATGTGATAATTTTTCGAAACGCCTCAATTGTGAGATATTTCTGATCATTTTGTTAATTATATTTTTCGCGGATAACGGTATAAGATAATTTCACACAATTTATCACATTTAAAAAAATATGTATAATTAATATTATCGACCCGATATGATAGATTTTTTATCATTATGCTCTAAATAAATTTCAACGATCAAACTACGGGAAGATAAAAAAAACTGTGATACGTTATTTCGGTTGAGTGTGCTAGTAACATACAGTTTCATGCGGTCTCTGCAAAAAGGGTAGTATAATTACACTTTTGATCAATTTGAGATATTAACATTAAAAATCTTTACCGAATCTAATTATAATAATAATTACATTTATGAGACTGAGCTTATCGATTACAGCGATTTAAAAAAAAACCGTGTCTGTATCAAGACACCTACTGTGGGGCACTTAATTACTGAGACTTTAACGATAGGTATACCTATGATCACCATTCTAGTAGGTATGAACTAGGGCCATGGTGTAGAATCCGGTATGTAGATCGAGAAGGTAAAATTTCCTTATTATAAAACTCCCGACATTTTACACTACGTTGGTAAATAAAGGCATAACGTAAGTTACACAATCTGTTTGTATTAAGAAGTTAGCTGATAACGTTCCCGATTATAAGCCCATACGTTGTATCACGTGGTAGCTGTACAGCTTGAGGTTTGTTTGAACAGAAGGAAAAAGAATGAGAAGGAAACGTGTTATAGTATTAATTCTTTAAAAAAAATCTATACCTGATACAATGAGAAGAACATTTTCAATTTATCAATTCTTCTGAATCGTTTTCAGAGATATTTGAGGCCTTTGCCACAACCAGCAGGTGTGATCCGTGCTTAGAAACCCCGCTTGTCTGCGGGATTACCTCTTGCGTAATTAATTAGGTACTAGAAACACGTGGCCCGAGAAACATGCAACCTGTACGTGCCAGACAGGCGAGAAAAGTGCCTCTACGACATAGACGAACGGTTGGGGTCTCGTCCCTATAAATCCGTGTATTAAACTTTGAGCTGCAGGATTAAAATTGAAATTAGAAAATGAGAATAAGAACAAAAGTACTTCGGGGGATTTTTGGCATGGAAGAACGATTAATGAAGAGTGTTCCATTCACAGTTGGAACTTTGAACATATCTTTCCTTGTCCGATCGAGGAAGTCCTCCGAAATATTTCGCTCAATTTGACGGATTCCATTAATTTCGAAAATTTGTCATCTTGACAGAAAAAGTTATGTCAATTGGATGAAAAATTGTTGAACAGTAGGATTTTTATGTAGTTTGTCAAAATCGTGTCCATTACACAAACTCATTATGATGAAATTTTAATTATGTTGCGAATACGACAGGAATTCCATTGCTAATGTATCAACGAAATAGAAACTATTACCGGTTTCCTTTCCACGTAGAAGTGAAACAATTGAAATTGAAACAATGAAAATAAGAAGAATGTGATACCGAGAATTATATCTAAAAAAACTGAAGTCTATGGAATTTCGTTCTCAACTATCTATGAATACCTTTTATGAGACGAGCGCTATCTACGTAAGTAGCAAATTTAACAATAACATATTACAGTCTGATCCGAAATAAAAGAACGATCCAATATTCTGCTACTCGATAGAAACTGAAATGATAGGTTTCCGTGTTCCTTTGACAATGAGTATAAAGTGCA
Source organism: Euura lappo (assembly GCA_018257835.1). Taxonomy (NCBI): domain Eukaryota; kingdom Metazoa; phylum Arthropoda; class Insecta; order Hymenoptera; family Tenthredinidae; genus Euura; species Euura lappo. The sequence continues at coordinate 254,642 of JAEUYN010000930.1, read as the reverse complement.
AATGCAGAGCACGGAGTGTTACTCTCGAGTCAGACACAAAGCCGTGATCCGGAAATTTTCCGGAAAGGAAGTAATCGCGTGTGTAGAGGAACAGCGCGAGAAGCGGAGCAATTATAAGACCTTTAAAGTCCAACGGGCAAAGAGCCTCCAGCCGGGTGAATCGCGCAACGTGAACAAGAATCTTTAGTTCTATTCAAGGGAATAAGAGAGATTCTGGAAGTACGTGGAGGACTCCGCACACAGATATAACCAGAGCTGGGAAAGATCGCGTGGCACGAAATCCGAGGCGAATGACGTTTGCGATGCTGGATGTATTGGAGGCAGGTTCGCTGGCGCCTGGGAGGCAGGCAGCCAGACGGGCGCCAGCTTCGGAGGGAGGACTCCCGCGGGTAGAATAGAGATATAGACCAAGAGAGACGAGATTCTGTGATACCGTGCTCCGACGAAGGATGCAGCTATGAGAGAAAGCAGCAGCGTAGTCTCGATGAAAGAAACTCTTCAAAAAGCGTCACCGTGACACTGTTTAAAGAAAAATATGAAAAAGGGACTTTAGTCTCCACGCAGAGGCTGAAATTCGCGACAGCATAATCATTTTCTGTGTATTTTATACTTTTTTTTCAAACCGGATCGCTGGAGCCACTCGGAGGATAACGGCTTACGTCGATGCCAGACTTTCTAGGGTGAGGGGATAATCGAGGAGCTTGGACTATCGACGTTGTTTTGTAATCTAAATGGAATTCCTCGTTTCAGAAGCGTAGGATAAAAAACGTGTCGTCATTATTTGTAGAAATCGTGAGATGACTGGTAATTTTTTTTTTTTTTTTAGAGAGAGAGCTCGAAAAATGCCAGATATGTGAACAGTCATTTGTTATCCACTTAGAGACTTTCGGTAGCGTATACCAATCCGAGGGACCACCTTCGCCGTTCTCACGAACCACTTAAAAGGCAAAGGGAAAATAAATGAAGAAGATCATCGCTGGGCATCTGGGTAAAAACGCGAACCACCCTCGTCCCTTGGACGTAAACAGAGAACGGTGACAAATGGTAAACAAAAAAGAATTTCCCGGGGTAAAAGTATGTGCAGATATCCTGCGGGGTCGTTTTTACAGCATTTATCAGCTCGTCCGGATCCGAATAAGGCGGAGCGATTTATGTTATTCACCTGACTGCTTTTCACCTATATCTCACGAGCTTAAGCGAAACCCGCAATCTTATCGGTGCACTCGTTCTCTTGTGGCCTGTCAAACTGATAAGAGACGGCTTTATAAGCACGAAGTATGTACAGTACAGCCGGGAGGATTCTGATTTTTCCTAACCACCGCGTTCCGCCTTGCGGACAGATTTATTTTCTCATTTTTGACGATTGTTATCTTTTCGAAAAGTGAATTTCTATAAACAGAGAGGACTGAGCGGAAGCCGGAAGTTGATGTTGCTGCACTGAAAAAAAATTCTGTCTCCGACAGCAAGAATTCTGGTTGCCTTAGCTGTCACGTGGTTCGCGCGGATAGCAGCGCCACTTCCCAGCTACGGCAACCTAACCCTATTCTGTGTCTGCCGCGAGAGTAAGTATCGTGCATACAGCGAGAAATATTCGCTATGTGCGTCTAGACAACTAGCGCCAAGAGTGGCGAGAAATTGAACTTCCAGTAGGAGAGTAATACTAAAATATATAGCTAAATCCGAATTATTCGGAAATATCGTAGTCAGCAAATATTGGAATAACCTCACAATTGAACATTATCTTCCTGCATGAATAAAGAAAGCACTGAAGGAAAATTCGTACGTAGTTGTGCGATAGAATCCGCCAAATTCGTGATCAAAATTTCGAACTGGCGTGGAGTGCGCCCGCTTGCTACGCGCGATCGCCGCGTCCCGCGGCTCTCTCATATAATAACCTAACCTCAAAACTGTCATTAAAATGGATATGGTGATAAGGACTGGTTTCGATGCTGTTTCAATTCCATTTCGTTCTCATAATGATCAAAAAAGGAAAAGTTTTAGCAGTTTCGCATGTAGTGCGAGTTGAAGAAATCCGAATAAACGGAATTTGAAGCTCTATTCGCAGTAGCGTCATTCGGCCGACTCATTCGATACCCCTTACAGAGTTTGGTCGCAGGTGTGATTTTGAGAGATCATATTCTTCATTCTTTTTTTTACTAATGACATAAATGAATTGAAAAAGAAATCTAGCTCGACGATTACTTGGCAACTCGTTCATAAACTTACTTGAATGAATAGTAATTCTTTCATTCCTACATTTTCCTATGTATTGCCCCTATTAACTGGCGGATTTATCCTACTGGAAGTTCATTATTTCGCCACTGGGAGTAGATGTGTCGAAAACGGCTCCGGTTCAAGGTCATGCACATAGCGAATAGCTGCGGTAGCCGTATCATCGCGCTCTCGGCAGAGTGTATCGCTCCCTCAGCGAGAAACAAACGTGTCACAGCTAAACCAAGGATAGTTCTCTATGCTGACCGAAAGTTTCCTGTCAGTGCCAAACGTGTCGCTACAGTAGCTGATCGTTCTCGGCGAAATTTCATTCCGCTGGAAACAGCAAACTTTTTTTCCAGTGTGAGTGTTTGTAACTGAGGATGAAAAATAATGTTCAAATCCTTTGTAGACCAGAGTCTCTCGTACGTCTGGCAAATTAAACGATTAGCTTCTAAGGCGGATAGAGAGTGAATCAGTGAAGCCGGTGGAAACTGCAGCAGATGGACAATGTGTGCTGCAGTGTGTGCAGCTAGTGTTAGAGATTTGCACCGGATGCATTGTACCGTAATCCGATTACACGGCCCATTGAAGTCGCAAGTGTGATCTTCAGAAAGGGGGATAACATAATACGGTTGTTAAGCGTTCAGACGAAATCAATATTTTGCCCACCGAATATCCAACGGCTCTACCTCTACGTATAGCCGATGGTATTAACTAAGGACGGACATAAAGCACATACGTGGAACGAATTGGCTTCCCATGATTGTTTTTTTTTCTCCTTTGCTGCTATAAAGTGGAGAAGAATCAAAAGTCCAATAACCGGATCGAGAGTAATATTTCCCCAAGTTTTTGGAAAAGCAATACAGAAGCTGGAAGCTGGGAAAGAATATGTAGCCGATTTGGGAAACTAGGTGTAACGCGAAAAGCTCTAAGCTAGATTAAAAGCGGCAAGAATGAGTTCCACTTTCATTCTTTTGACAATAACGACTGCAGGTTCTTTGTCGCACTGATAAAATAGCCAGAGGAGAATATCGCGCGAGGCTGCAGAACTGCAGAGCCTACAGCCGAAATTTAATTAAACTTCAATACCGAAATGGAGCCAATAATTCTAAAAGCAATAATTGCATTAAACAAACGGGGGCGTACTCGGTGCCTTTGCTCATAATTCAAGATCGTGTTACCCATTTATTAGAGTCACGTACTCCCCTAGTTTGAATTTCGAACGGTCCTAACAACCTATCGTATCCACTAGTGGGCACGAATTTAACCCACAGACTGAGAGACGAAAGCGGTTTGGTCAATCACGAGTCACGGGTAAAATCGCGTATTTTGTATGCATTGAGGGATCCTCCGTATTTTCTTAACGGGTTTCTTCTTTTACGAATATCCTGTGGTTTTATTTTTATTACATCCGCGAGACCCGAGGCTGAAGAAAATTCAAATCATATTCATGTGGGATTCGGGTTCAGAGATACACGGATCTCGAGATAACCTCAAGCAAAAACTCCCCCTCCATGTTTTTTTCAAGTCCATTGACACTTAGAAGGCAAGATCCGACGCAGGATGCAGCGGGGATAAAAATCCCAGGACAAAAGCCTGCCGGTGATATCGAGCGAATTTCTAGCAACAAAGAGTCGACGCCACTGGTCTGGACGTCCTCCAGGAATATCTGGGTTAATATCCTCCGGACCAGTGTGTATAAAGGGCGGTGATACCCTGCTTTGACAAATCAACCTCGCACCAGGATCAATATCTTCGGTTGATCCTCGCGCGCTTTCCAGGCTACAGACTCCGGACTCCGGAGGTCCGGTCCTTCGGAAACGGCGCCAATGTTGTTCAACTGATCGCCTCTGGGTCTCGGATGCCGAGGAGCTGACGTCACCTGACGCAAATCGACACCAGACATCGCGGGTAGACCGACGTAAAAACGTTCCGCCAACCACCATAAGGCCGCATTTTTGACCGGCCTGTACCTCGTTCGCGATTAGCCAAAAGCGCGCCCCATTACTTCCCATGAATTTATATTGCGTTATACTTGCTAGCATTACGGTGGGTATGACTCGATACACATAATTCGATGTACCGTGATAATTTCTCATCCCCCTGCAATATGCTATCGCATTGTGAACGTCAGCCTGTTACAAATAGGGCTCGCCCGGACTATAGGCTCATCCGTTTAACGAAAGGGTCAATTTGCGACAGATGGAATATCGGCGCGGTTTCCTTTCCCCGTATTATTACACACGATACAATCTGATCGACTGAATTTTACAACGTTTATAACGGACGTTCTAATTAGTCGATTCTCTTCATCATTTTGGCTAAATCGATTTCCGGTTTCATAATTTTGTATGTGTCATTTTTCACCCCTGCATATAGGCTATAGAAGTTGCGCCGCTGCAGCCAATAAACATAAAGCGTGAAATATTGCTGATCGATTCGGAAGATGCGTGTCGAGAAATACGAATTTCCTATTCGGTTTTTATAGGCTCGATGAAATATCGCACCTAGCACGGTTATTGGGTTTCGATGTATCGAGATCGCTTTGCCTCGATTCGGTAAAAATGACGTTTTTACAGCCGATGTTTCAACTTGTTCAATTCCATCCCCTCTTTTTAATTATTCGCGGTTCATCTCATAAAACAAAGCGTCATACACCGGAATTTTTCTGTTTAATTTACGACCCGTCAAAGCAGTAAGCCCTGGCATCACTCAGCCACTCGTATCGGTGGAAAATATGCATAATTCATGTCGTCGAAGAGCCTGTAAAATGTAATATACATACCACGCGTTATGTAGAGCGATAGAAATTTGTGAAATTTGAACAAATTGAACGAATCAAAGATAGCCATTGACTTTATTCACTTCCTACGTACAACGCGAAACGCGAATTACAATTTTAATTATACGACTAGCGAATACTGCGATCACAATCAGCGACGTCGTGGCGTCGGAGGAATGGCGCGTAATTACCATCCTCAGTTTGTGTTCTTGAATTATTTAACCCTCACACAACTTTATTTTAAAGAATTATTCAGATAACGATGCTGTGCACTGCGGGAAATTAAAAGGGCGATATCACACCCGCGATTCCGCCATTTATTCAAGGCCCTGTAATTTCGTTCAAGAGATTCTTAGATGCGACGGCGTCTAGGGTCAACGGAACTACGTCGCGTCGACGACCCCGGGGTAAAACCCCGCACAGTCGCCATGCCGCGGTATATAGCCGTAGAAATTTCTGACCAAATAACGGAAATTCAAATTCCGTTTGTACCTTCTTCTTCGTCCAACATCGCGATAAGTGTCGACGTAAGGTGGGGCTGGTGTAGTTATTTCCATAGCGCACATAGGGGCGAGAAGAGAGTGCGAATGGAATATACATGAGGTATCGAAGGGTGCATTTCCGCCATTGCCAATAGGAGTCAACTCACTTATGTACCCAAACTGAGAACCATTTCGAGTAGATTCCACCCTTGAGAAAAGACTTGGGGCGCGAGAGTCTGATGGACGTGAGTGTGTACACGGTATTATTAAAAACTGAGGGATAGTATTAATGTTTGATGACCATTACCCCTATAATCGCATTGAACCGAGCTCGTGTATTATTAAGTAAGTGAATGAACGCACTCGCTGGTGGGGTATGCGAGTATCGACACATGATAAAAACTCATTTTACATACCCTTCTCGATTCATCCCAGAGGATTCCAAGTAGGGTAGACTGGGTACGGTTGTAACATTTTTCAGTTTTGCCCTCACTGAGCTCAAACTACAGTGAACACATCAATGTTCCAAATGCCATAGCAAAGAGCATTCAATAGCTCACAAAATGGCGCTAAGTAGGGCTCTTTAGCATAAATAGAAAAAAAGTATGAGGCTGTCAAAAAAAAAATCGGAAAAGTGTTACAACTGACCCCAACCCCAGGATCAGTTGTAACACAAGATTTTTTCACAAAATTAGATTATTTATCAGGATTTTGATGATTAATATCAGACATTCCCGTAAGGAATACGCCTTTCAGGAACTAAAAAATATACAAATAACTTTTCATCACCTCTTGATGGCCGAATATCTTCGTATGAATAAAATCTTATAAATGTAATGTTTTTTTATATTATTATTATTATTTCATAACGCAAACTACGATAATGCCTGAATAAAAGAAGGAGAAGGAATGTTGTTAGCTGTAATCATCCGCCATCAAATGGTTGCAATGTCCCCGGACCAACTGTTACAACTGACCCCAGACGGGTTTTTTTACTTCAAGTCAAAATTTCATTTATTCTGTCGAATCTATCAACTCAAAATACTGTGAATACTGACACAGAATTGGCCAAGGAAACGTATGAACAAAAGAAAAATTGAAGATTTATCATAGAAGTCTGATTATCGATGTTTAACTAAGATTGTAAGAACTTACTTTAGTCCCGAAAATAACAATGGGCCCCGCTACCCACTTCCGCTTTGCACGGAGGACCGCCACCTACACTGAGAGAAAAAAATGGTTCAATCAAAAAAATATTGGTTGATTCAACTAAATCCGGCGGTTACGGGCGGCGAAATGAATATTTCGTAAATACAACTAAGTCACTAGTTGATTGAATCAAATTAAAAACAGTTCAGTCAAATGAATGCGTAATCGTTTCAACAATTGACAAACTTACGTTAAGGAAATATTTCGTCAATTTGAGTGTATTATTTAGTTGCTCTGACAAAGCTTTTGTAAATCAAAATGTGAGTCTTGATTCATATTGATGATTCAGTTCATCCAACCAGCGCTTGTACTCCAGACAACCGCGTGTATTTTCGTACGATTGAATATTTAGTTGCATTGAACAAATGATCGGTTAACGTATTGACTTGAAAATTAAAAAAAAACTGCTTTCTTCTTTTTTTTCGGGATGTTTCGTACCCCTGAACGACAAGTGATAACTTAAGATCAATTTCCGTAAATGAAAACGCATTTTTTCCACATTAAAAACACCGCCGTGTTTTTGTCCTAACTGGGGTTCGAACCGTGATCGATCGCTCGCTCGGAATACTAGTCGCACGCCCTACCTACTACGCCAAACTACCCTATGGCATACCATAATTTAAAGTGATTTATAAAGTGTACTAGATGGTCAGTGCGACTTAGTTGAACTTACAATACCTTAAATTGAGATTTATTTGGTATTCAATCCATAACTCTACTGTTCTTATCATGAGTGAAAAGAAAATTCCAAGTTCTCTGGGTTCAGTTGTGCATTAAAATGATCTAAATTATTTGTGATAAATAGAACTGAGTGACTGACTCGAATTAATCGACATTTTAGTTAGGAGAATTTTCTTTAATTGTACTGAATATACAAATGACAGTTCAACGAAACATGTCCAACTGTTTGCCTCGAGCACCGCACTTTTTTGAGAAGATGAAGGATTAGTTGATTCGAATTTACTATTTATTCGATTCAACAAGATCGATCAATAATTTCGGTCAGTTCTAGTTTGATTGATTCAATTACTACGTTTATTTGAAACAACGACGTACTTAGTTACTTTAACAGCACGCGTCCAACTGCACCGTCATCCCACTTCAAACAAATGGATTTAGTCAACACAACTAAGTAATAGTTGTAACAATTAACAATTCAGTCAAATCAACCAAATGCTTCAAATAAATCATTTGTTTGTTTCAAAGTTCTAGAATTTCTTATGGTGATTACGTGTTGTTCGTTCAAACAATATGATAGTTGAAGCAACTATTTTGCACCCAACAAAATTGAAATGTTTGAATCAACAGATTTTTTCTCTCAGTGTACTAATGTGCTAGTTCGGACTACTTGCACGGATTATCAGGCGGCGGTATATAAATGTCCTACCCTTAGTTTCAGAGATATTAACAATGTTACAACCGTACCCTGTTACAACCGTCCCCAGTCTACCTTATATGGCTATATATCGATGTTGGAAACTCTATAGAGAAGGTATTACACGCAGATCATCCGACAAAGGATAATTTAATTAAATATAATCTCGCTTAAATCCTCAAAGGCAAAGTTAAATCAGAGTCGGAAGGCAAACTTCAAACGGTCCCATTCAAACCTTGCTCCGAGCTTTTCGAATTAATAATCTCCGATCGAGTGGATCCTCCACATGAAATAATCTCCTACCTAATTAGCAGAGTTCCTCTTTTTTTCAAATAAATACAGTTTTATCATGCTATTTTCAAACTGACCATGAATTGTTTCACTGTTTGCAAACCCTGATTATTGCTACTCAGACACGTCGCGACGTAAAACGTAGTGACGTCATAACGCAGTATACGCACAGTGTAAATAGAGATTGTTAGAAGTCGTTGGTCACCCGAGTCTGGACCGAAAGGAAAAAAAAAATTAAACGCGCTGGACTGAGTCACGTTTTATCGTGCAACAAGACTCCGTGTTTTCTAAACAGTTTGAAAACGCCTTTCGACGAGGATAAATTTCTTCAAATTATATATTGAGGTGGAAGTTACAATACTGTGTTGTAATACAAGAATTATGCGTGCTTATGAATAAAACCCTTCTCATAATGAATTGAGTCTTCTTTCATGAGTGGCGCCTCTGTGCGCAACGATCATTTATAAAACTCTGATCGAATTACCTCGTCTGCATAAATCCTTGACGAACTTTACCAGATCGTATCTCTGTGGCGTTTTTTTTTTAATTTTATACACATGGATAAACTCGTCAATTGAGTGCAGTGCCTGTGGCCGGGAGTCCTCGAATTTAGAGTAGAGGTACTCGGGGCTCAATTCAGTCGTCATTTAAATTGAGTGAGTCGACGATCGTCATTTGTCCAGTGTTACGTCACTCAGGACCCTTTCGGTCGTTATTCATCCCGCGTGTGAGTCCCCGAATAACTTACGTGCAAGAGTAAACTCGACACTGACCAATGGCCATGCGTTCTTTGTAATTTAACCCAAATGCCCTTTTTTCCTGCTCCGTGTTTAAGTAGGCCTAGGCTAAGCTCTTAAGTAACCTACTCGCAGTGCGCACGTACGTATTGTAATAATATGAATAGTAACCCGATGCCTTTCAGCCAGCGTGTGCACGGGGTGCTCGTTAATTGATGAACATAAATGGCAGCCCAAGTTCACCTCTGTATATACCTATGACAATAAAAACGTCGAGTCAATCATCCTCTATAGGCCATATTTTAGCCGTGTATTTGTGTAGCCGGATAAATTGGGTCGAGTGTTTTCATACCGTATACCCGAATTCCGGGTTAGATTCAAAATCGTTTTTTTTTTGTCGTTGTTGAAACCGCACTGTTGCACGGATAAATTTATTTCCACCCCAAGACCACGCTCAGAGTGTGACCCTGCGACCGCAGATTGATGCGGTGAATTATATTTGTCACCCGTTACATCTGGTGCCTAAGTTATGCCTTTCATTTACTATTCCACAACCCCTGTCTACAGGGTTGGTTGATGGTTCAGCTGCCCCCACCCCCCGCAACAGCCATCGATATTTCCCTTTGACGCACACTTCCGAGTTTATATTCTCAAGGATGTGGATCGATTACGCTTTGCTCTCGACAATACTCACACAATCGTGGAATAATATTATTCTCTCCCGAATTCGTATTTGATAAAACTGAACAAACTTTCTGACTCGTAATTAAGGCGGGGTATATATTTTATTGAATTTTTTTGTTTTCTTCGCCCTTAAAGTTTTCAAAACGAACTTAGGCACCGGGGACTATAAACTGGCGTCTTTGTATTCACATTAAGACCAAGCACTGCCTAACTTTAAAATAAGTAGCTTAATTTCCTTAATTAAAATAGCTGCGGATCGCCCTCTTCGAGGAGTGGACAGCCGAGACGCAGTAATAACTTCCGGTTTGATGATTGCAATCAGGGAATAGATTGAACAATTCTTGCAGAAAAGATTTTCACCGCATGGGACCGGGTCGAAAATTCTTCGCTGCTACGTCACGTCAGTCCTAATAGAAATTGATTTGTAACATTAGCCTGGATAGCGGGAGCGGCCGACGCCGCAATACTATAATAGAATTTTCATGTAATCCTTAGTAACTCCCTAGTGGTTGTCGCGAGGATACCGCAACGAGTCTCCAACCCCTAGGGAATCTGATGACGAGGCAAGAAGAACGCCTGGGGTCCATGATGCGGCCGGGAATGAGATCCGCCGTTTTAAATCCCCCAAGGGTTAATTGCGAACTGTTTTGACACCGGAATTATCCATACGGCGAGGGCTGCTGCTCCCGTTCTGTACGTAGAGATTCGATTTTGAAAACAGGGTGACTGTTTTTTCAAGCAAAAAATCTGTGCAAAATTTCATATATTCCTCGTTGCGTCGAGCTCAACAAACACAGACTTTGTTTCCCCGGTATAACAGATGGGCTTACGGGCAATTTGAAAAATTACCAATCCGTTGCCAAATAACCCCCACAAATCCTCTCCATCGTCAGCAAACCGACAGGCATCGATGGGGCTGGAAAACCGGGGAAACATGCTAACCGGGTCGAGTGTTTGACGGAAGTGTTTGCCACCATCAATTCTGCATATTATCCGTTAATGAGTTACTCGTGGATAGCGAGCAACGAGATGTGACTAGTGGGAAAATCAATAGCTAACACCAGAGATGACGCAATGAATTAGTTTTGTGAAAATTCATACACATTATGTGACAATTTTGTGTTCATTATTATAATTATAAAACTGAAAAATAACTAATTTCGTTGCTTTGTTGAATAAAAGTCATTTGGAACTGTAATTTCTGCACAGATAGAAGTTTTTACATCCTTTCCGTGTCCCAGAAAAATCCACAGAAATATTTTTACTGATTCCACAGAATTCACATTGTGTATTTGTTAAACAGTTGGATTTGTGCATAATTTTTAAAATAAATCTATGCTATTCTATGGTAATCATTATTATTAGTACATTTTCATAGTTCCTCAACTCCTGAGCTCAACACGTCACAAATTTACATTTTCAATAGTAACGGAGTTTCAAAGCAACATTCAGAACTTGGTAATTTCGATACAAAAAGCAGCAAAAAAAAAGCTCACAGAAACCGAAGTTATATCCAACTGTCTGGTACACCAAATTTTCGCATTCGACTACTATGGGATGAAATAAATATGACCGAGGAATGACACCGAGCTTTTGATGTGGGTGCTGGTGTCATTTTTGATGGATCAGTACACAGTATCGTGTTCGAGTAGGTGTGAAATGAATAATGATTAGGTAGAGGGACGTTCAGATACGTAGTTTTGAATAATAATCAAATTCGTGTATAATAACGACTCTAGAAACTAAATTTAGAAAAATTTAAGCTCGTTAACGCGAAGCGAGGACATGCTAATGTCTTACTTTATCCGTTCCTCAAAATAATACGAGGTTTCTAATAACCGTGCAAGTGTTGGCGTATATTCATGGAAATAATTAAGGCCTCCGGTAAACACTGAGCTAATTCGCCCTAACAAGTAAAAATGATTACGCAACCCAATTTGCACGGTAAATAGGTATATGCAGCGAACACACCAAAGTCCACGCAATATCTCCGAATATTCCGGGTATGATTTCGTGGATTTCACGGATGAGGAACAAAGAGAAACTCGCTGTTCATTGAATGTACGATACTTTAGTACCACGTTACAAAAAGAGGGAAAGAAAATCAAATCAATCTACGTCCTCTCCCCGCGCACCGTCGACTCTGACGTTCACTGGGCTCGTTTTGACTCACGCACGTTTCAACAGGGATTGAGTGATATTCACGTGTGATAGACAGCTCGCGAGGGGATTTCTCAAAAGAACTGTCCGCTCACTGATCTCACAGATCCGGCGACGCGTAACCCCAAATAGTAATGTCACGTACTCTTGCTACTGTGATGAGGGTTGATAGCCAATCGAACCTACCAGAGCAAAAAAAAAAAAACAAAAAAAACGGTCGATCCAAAGTTGAATTCGCGAAAATGATGGGCCTCTGTCTCACCGGAACATAGCCTTTTTGATACAAAACAAGCGGGTTTGGGCTGACTATGAGCCAGCCTTCGAACTTCCCGTTATTTATTTTGTTCTCAGCTATTTTTAAATTTGTAAATCTGACCTCAGATTCTTGATCAGCGGTTCAAAAAACCTTCGAGTACAAATTTCCGTAAGATTTCGAATGTTTTTAGTATTTTTCCCCAGCAAATCGGACTCGCCATTTTGAATTTCGCTAATCTGACTTCAGATTCGTGATCAGTGACCCAAAAAACCTACGAGTACCAAGTTTCATCCAAATCCAAATGTTTTTAGTTTTTTTGCAGCATATCGAATACGCCGAATGAAAATTTTGCAAAACTGACTTCAGATTCGTGATCAGCGATCAAAAAAACCATATGGTACCAAATTTCATTGAAATCCGTTGATTCGTTCTCAAGATATCGTCATTTTTGTTGCATTTTTTAGAATTTTGTTATTTGAATAGTTCAAAAAGTACTAATCCGACCGAAGCCAAAATCTAATCAGTTCTAAGTTAAGAAAAGCCCCGTCGATTGAGCCCAAGTTGATCGAAATCCGACCACGCGTTCTCGAGATATCGCGCGGACAAAAATGTGGTTACGCACATACACACACACACACCCAGACGTCAAACTGAAAATAGTCGGAGGTGATTCTTTGGACCTCGAAATGTGGAGATTTAGTAAAAACTCGACTTTTCATTTTCGGGGTGATCACAATAACTTCCTTTTTTCTCTGAAACGGGAAGTTAAAAAACGTGAATCAAATGTATTTTATGTTTGTAGAGATTATAGATTTTCTATACGAAAAAATGTATGGTGATAGTGTGATAGTTGGAATATGTGCATAACAAGAGTGTGCAGAAAAGGAAAGCCTGGGGTGTCTCACCGCACCGAAGAGAAAAAAAGAAGATAATAATATTAAATTTTCGTCTGACGTATGGTAATAAAGTAAATCCTAGGGCGAATGTGGCGTGGGCGTGGAGCCGAACAATGATTTCTGACTTCACGTGGTATTTTCTCACCACTGTACCGCATGTCAGACGATCCGTAGAGCAAGGGCCGTACGTGCAGATCCTCACAGCGTAGGTGTAAGGGGTAGGGGTAAGGGGTAGTAAAGCGTGGAGGAGAAAAAAAAATGAGGCGTGGATTCGTCCCCGTCTGTTCGAGTATAAAGAAAGATGAAACGCTCTGCGCGGAGAGAAAGCTACAGCCACTGCACCAAAAGTAGCATTCGGTGGTGGAACAGAGCGCCCGTCCTTTCCTTATAATGTTTTTCCAGGATAAATGGGTTTTCCACTACGCGAGGCGCGCTATGGGGTTTCGTCGTCATGGCGACCCTCCCAACACCATGCTGCTAAAGGGCGCGCAAACTTGCGACTTACTCGCGTATACCGAGACATTTCGTATCCTAGCAGGTCCTACATGCAGCCCAGCCGCCGCGGAATACGGAACTATAAAAATAAATACCATAGCAATTCTACTTTCGTCTCTTAAGACTCAGCCCTCGATATTATACCCTCGGATCTATAACGGGAAAACTGAAATTACTCAACCGGGGACAAAATTTTATGCCCTTATCCCCCCCCACCTTGCAGAATTTATATAATTTCGCCGTTATAATTTATTTGATCATTTAAATAGAATTTCTCTGAGGCAGTATAATATCGCACGACGGGATTAATTTACTCGTAAAATTAGAAATTTGATCGAATCGAGTACAATTTCAATGTGTTTTATCTCTAATATCATCAGACAGCTGTGGCAGCTATTCCGTGAAAACGTTTTACCGCTTCGCTTCCGGCGTGCTCTGATTTCTACAGTATTATAATCTGAGAAGATACTAGAGAAGATACTATTTTATATGGAGATAGACCACCTCCATCGTTCAGCTTCAACGCTGCAACTGAACCCAGATTCAACTATACGCCGCAAATCAATTTGAAGTAGAACAAAAAGTACAATTAGGCTTGCCGGAGAAACATGAAAGATTCTTAAGAGATTTCATTCTCATTACCTATAAACTTTATACCGATGTATCAATGCAAAGGTCGTTAGATAAAGGATTTATTTGTCAGGCGTGTCGTCATTATTCAGTATCCCAGCGCCATATTCGAAAAACGTAACCTAACCTCTAATAGAAGACGATTGTTGCAGAAGTTCGGTTGAGGAGTAAGTTTCCACGTTTTTTCATTCTTTTATCCGATAATTTAATGATTAGGATTGATGAAAAACATATTGCACCTAATTGTTTATAGTTGATTTTCACGTAAATCAAGTTTTTTTAATACAGCGTTTGAATTTGGCGGTCGCGTGTGACGTCACACAGTACCTTTTGCGCAAAATTTTACCATCCGACGGCGCTGCGGACACCCATGGTCAACAAAATAACATGGCGGCCGAGGTACTGTACGACGTCACGTAGCGTTTGAACATTCATAATTTTTAATTACCGTTTACAGTCACCTGAAGTTGATTCTATAATTCTTATAGTTTAAAAAAATCTTATTTAATTATCACGCACCCATTTATCATGAATATTTTTTGGGGTTCAATATGAAAAAACTTCCCTGCCCTATTGATGAAAACAAACTATGTTGTGACGCAAACCAATTGCCCTCTTGTAAAAGCTGTGTCGGGAAGCATTCAGTGAATCTGAAAAATAGAATGAACACTCGTCGTTGCAGTGAAGCGAGTTTGCGTGGTCATCGATTCCTGCCAACTGGATAAACCGGAGCTGATGGGGCAAGCGGCAACCCTCTGCTTCCACCTGGAACATATTACTCGATTTAGTTCAGAGGCGATATTTCGTCAATCGTGAAGGTCCGAGGGCAGGGTAACTTTTCACTGTAGAATGTATCGCGCTGCCCCCTGCAGAGTCTGAACAGTGGCAGACGAGTGGAGCCGCAGGATGATGGTGGCGGATACTCAAAGTAGTATTTAATTTGTTTCCTAGGGTGTTTCGTCGGATTTCCCATTACGGGGCGGAGGGGACAGGCACAGGGACAGGGTGAAGCGCGATTTATGTGGCGAAAGATTATCCCAAAGATAAAGAGACGGAGATGGTCTCTGGGCAGGATATACGAGAGCGGAGGAAATAGAAGACGGAAAAAGAGAGCATGGGGTCCGACAAAGACAGATCTAATTTATCACCCATCGACCTACTTAGACTTATACCACTCGCTGCAGTCGAGGTGACGGCGTGGGGTCTGCGGCCGCAGAAACAGAGGCCGCAGGATGCCGGGAGGAAAAACTTTTCCAATTGTTAACCTCCTGAAATAATCGCAGAGATAAGAGCCACACGTGACGCGGCCGCCTCATCGATCCGCACCGGTCCGCACCGGTCGGATTGGAGGAAAGAAGAAACTAATAGCGATGAAAGTAAAAATTGAAAGCATCTTCAGCATTGAGCGAAGCGATTCGGGACCGAACATCAAATCGGTTTCTTCTTTTTGTCGGTGATTGGGAGGAGCGTGAACGGAGGAACCCCGATTTACTTGCTACAGGCGTTGGACCTGTCTCTCGGATCAGCTGGCTTAACCCTCCATTAGCAGGGTCGAATGCGAGGACGCAGGGCCTGCTGAACCTGGGATTAAACTGACCCTTGGTCCACGGGTTGTACTAATAGTGAGACGTCTCTATTGCGGATCTACCACCATGTCCCACGACCCAAGAGACTCGTTTCTCGACCCTATCTTTTCGTACCAACTCATACTGCGTATGCCTCGGAACTTGACCGGTTTCCCTTCGTGGTCCGCAGAAAAAAAGAGTCGACAAGTGTTTTTGACGTATATCTCTACGTATATTCCAATTTGGTGATCTGTAGCGTCACACATCGAAATACAGGCTCTGGGAATGGACTGTTTTATAATTTACTCTGATTGTCTCCGTGGTCTTCGAGGACTAGTTTCTCCGTTTCTTTGTTCCATGGTAAGAGCTCTCGCCCCGTGGATCTTAGGAGCATTAACGGCACCTGTGTTCCCCTCTGGTCAGAACGAGGCGAGAGACTAGGCGTTAGGAGTCCTGAATTTCTTGTCCTAATCGACCGCTGGCACCCATAAAAAAGCGGTAAAACGTGTAACGGAGAAGGATGAATCGGAATGAAACCGAACGAAATGGACAAGTTACAAGAGGTATAAAAACCAGCAGCACGCCCAATACCACAAAAACGAAGCAGACAGCCCTGACCGGTGCGCGGCGCAGGGAGGAAATTGAAACGACAAATAAAAAGAGAGGGAGACAAAAAAACTAACAAATTTTTTTCAAACAAAGCCAGCAAAGCGCTAGGGAAATTAAAATTCCTGGTTATACGTATTCCTGCCGACGGTCCGGCAGCATGAAAGCTGTAAAAAATATTAATACGCCTTCCGCTGGACGTGCGTCATGTCAAACAATGTCAGAAATACAGAACCTCGCTCCTCGTGGTTTCAATAATCCAAAGGGTTACGAGCACGGCTCCGGGAAAAGTGAATAATGACTTCGGCGAACAGGCGACCCTGTTCTTGTTCGAAGGGTTCGTGACCCCTTGACCTCTAATCTCTTCGGGTCCACGGCCAGTTACCTAATACCTAATACCTAATACCGGGTTTATGGGTTTTGAAAATTTGTCCCAACCCCAGAGAGCCTCAGATCCAACGACGCGTGACTCCAGAAATTAATAATCTTTTCCTCGATGTTATGACTAGCTGCTTGATAATTAGCGTAAGGGTCCAATTACCGTAGTTTCTACCGGTGCGTCTTAACTACCTACGTACTTCTACTTATCCCGCTAAAGTGAAGCGTAATAATTACAATTAGCTCACATTACGTGCCCCCCAACCCGCCAACTTTCAACGCCACAATTCTCCGTTAAGGTCGAGGAGCCGTCCGCCTTGGATATCCCGCTTTTAGGCACACGGTGTAAAACCTGAAACTAGATTACGGGTTTCACTCTCTCGTGCAGAGCTCTCTTTTCATCCTTGAAGCACGCTAATTACACTCTGAGGGAGAGTTCGTCGAGGTGTTTTTCAAACTTTGGATGACATTTTTTTTTCCCTGACATCTATTATTGATTCCACTTCATCCAGCCAAGACTCGAGTCTCTTTCGAATTTATTATGCCCTGGCGACAGCGATACGAGCAGACGTAGCTCTCACACATTTTTTATTCATCTGCTAAACGTGGAACGTCCGATGCACCAACAACATAGAATTCACGACAAATTGCTGCGCCTGCTGGTTTACTCTCTGATAATAAATTTAACAATCGATAAAACCCACAATTCGCATGGGGAGGAAACCCAGAGTTTCATCAGGTTCGCAATTATATTCCAACTGTATATTGTTTCCACGGAGAACTCTAATCCTGTGATATAGAACAGTTAATTGTCCGGAATGATTGAGGCGGTACCAAAGAGAGCAAACCATCGGAAATAATAATTGAAAACTACAAGAAACGTTTTGTTGAACTCTTTCTTAGATTTGCACAGCGTTCGAATTCCCTTCGTACAGAGGAAAATACATACAACTAGGAAATAGGTGCGCCCTCTTTTCTCAGACTGATTATATAAAGAGTATCGGATATGGAATGTTCCTCGAAGGCGACATCGTCATCGCGAATTTTTTACGATGTTTATCTTCCTTTCCAGATCTTGCAGTGGTTTAACTCCACGCAAGCGTCGAATTGTGTAGCTATAATACGTCTAGTGTAGCCTAGATACGAGTATAGATCGCCTAGACGTCCTCTGTGTGAGTTGAGTGAAGATGTGTGGGGTGCGGCCCCGCAGATTGCATTAGGCCAGCAACGCTGGTGCGTGAGTTTGGTTGCGAGGCATCAGGCGCTGGGAGAAAATATCGTTAACAAAGGTCGAAGAACCTGGTTAGCGTTCTATCAGCAAGCGATCAATGATCATTAAGGATCGAAGCATCCCTGGGGAGCTTTTTCACCAAGAGAATCGCCGTTTGTTCGTTTCTCGTTGACGGTGAAAATCGATTTGTTCGTTTTTTTTAGCTCAGGAACACCGGCCTCGGTGACCTTAGGTGTAATTCAGTTTGCTTTAGCGCCAAGGGATGGTAATAAAGTTCCTTGGATCGCCTATAAAATCGGTCGGAACAGTAGACCCTCCTCGTTCGTACGCTTCAAGGATTACCCACCATTGCAGAAGAGTGAACAAGCCTGTATATTCTACGTGTTACCTTACCAATTCACCCACACAACCTCAGTCGCTTAATTTTCCCAACGTTTAAACCCTCCTTTTGTATTTTATCCTATTTTATTTTATTTCATTTCCGTCTTTACCTCACGGCGTTAAAAATTTATACACAAAAAGTTTAATCTCGCTCCAAAATAAATCTCCCGCTTTTCGCCGCACGACTTTCGACTCTAACATTTTTTTCGGTCGCAGGTGGCGGAAACTGCTTCGAGGAAAATCAAAAATTACTTTCCGGAAACCAAGTTCCGGGTTTTCTCCAAGAATAATTTATCCGCGGTGAAATATGCAGAACAATGGGCATATTTTACTCGATTTCTCCGACACCCCCTGGTATTCGAGAAAAGTGTACATGCGACGTGGATAAAGTCGAATAGTTGAGTGTGCGTTGGCGATCAGCTAAGGGATGAAGGGCATGGCCCCACCTCAGCCAGCTCTTGATCTTGATTGAAGATCGGCGAAGTATCCGCGCAGCATCTGTAATCTGTATGGGGAAAAGTTGGTCCCGTTCTAGCTAACCAGCGGCGTGCTTATATCCGTCTTCCTTCCCCCAAAATCGATCCGTGCAGGGACTACGCCCAGTGCTACGTTCGGCACGGTGTTGGGTTAGCCTCATTTAACATCAGCTCGACTTCGTCTCTTTCCTCCCTCGGATTCTCCTCTTCCCTCTTTTCTCTCCTCTCCTCAGCTCCGACCCGTGGCTGGCCCGTTTCGTGAAACGGGGCTATTCCACTCCCCTCTTACATAGTTTCATCGCGGAACGTTGCGCCTCCTCAGTTTTCGAACCAGTGGCTGTGAAATTGCGCCCTTTTTTCAGCTATATTTTTTTTTAATCTTTGTCCGCATTTTAAACGGCGTTTTTCTCTTCCCGAGAATTATTCCCGCCAAAATTAAACACTAATCACCGCGGGAGCTGGGTCTGCAGTGATACGATTCGAAGGGAAGATGATGATTGACGAAATTGCCAACGTCACCGTGGACCAGGGGGGAAAGGAATGATCCGCGCAGAAAAAGCCACCTTCCGCATATTTCAAGAAAAATTATAAACGACCCTTCAGGACTCTGGGCAATAGCTGTAGCGCCCCTGGCAGTCGCTTTATAAAAACCCATTTCCACCCCCTGCGATCTTTCGTGTGCGTTACTCTACCGTATAGAGGAGCGTTTGCCGTTCGAAGAAAACGCATTAAGAGGCCGAAGGAGTAGGCAGGCCGCGAAATTTTCTCCCGGGCCGGTTGCAGATAAATTGCAAACTCGATAGCGCCGATTTTCTCCTTTTCCTTTTCTTTTTCTTTTTCTTTTTCTTTTTCTTCCGCCTCGGGGGAGATTTTGACGATGAAATTCATTCCGGTGTTACCCGCCCATCCGACGATCCGTCCCCCTATCAAAATATGCCCCGGTTAGTTGAGGATTATATCGGGATTAACGTGAGATTTAGAATTATCTGTTGGGAAAGGTCTCGCTAAGCGTCTGTAAAGTCGAATTTATATCCACCTTTCGTCAGGATTTAAACGCGTTTGTCTTTCCCTCGGGGATGCTTCGCAAGCACGCGAGATTCTGACGACGATAACTACGATCCCGGTTTGAGCGAATTTATCAACATTTCAATCGCACCGAAAGGGAATGAGAGGACTAGAGGAGACAAAAAAAAATGCTTTTTTGCCCCTCACGCGATTGTCCATCGTCATAATTTACACGTCCTTTATCGGAGCCTGTTCGGCTGGTTTCCGAATTCGTTAATGAAGAGCTTGTTGCCCCCGGCCAGGCGCTCGCGATATCATCTCGTTTGTGTAAACAGCATTTACATACGGGGGCACGACGACTATGTACAGATCGGGGTAGCGGAGAGCAAAGAGGAGAAGGTCGTTTATGTACACACCGATTCATCCAGATTGTACACAAACACGTAGATAGGTGTGCGACGTGAAAGCGAGGCGACATACCGAAGATAATTTCAGTACACCGTTCCACCATTACTTTATGCACCCCATGGGAACCGAAAGGGTCATATATGCACATACCTACGCGACCCGTATTTATGAGCGCCAGCCATATACCACGCTATACACCTATATAATCACCACACAGCCTATGTGTACAGTATACGCACTGGTCGAGAGCTCGATTAGGCTGGGTCCAAGCTAAGTCAGATGATACCGTATACCTTATAGTTAAATATATGGCGGTGGAAGGGATGAAGTTTTAATTGCTATATGTTAGTCAGGGGAAAAGCCGTTGGAACTTTGTTTTTAGGGTAGAGATATAATGCGTATGTGTAACTTCGGGCGACGCGGTTTTATTCCCTTTCTTCCTTTTTAAGTTCGTTTTCTGCATCAGGTACACAAACACCCTGCTAATATCCTCCGGGTCACGGTGCAGGTGACGCGATAACTTTCGAATGGGCAAAAGTTTGGATGAAATAATTTGTTTTTGGATTAAAACTTTGTCATAGACGTGAGATTATTATACCTCACTGCTATGCTTCCTTCCCCGCATCTCTTGAAGCGTAATAACAATATTATGTAGCTATATTTTACCTACCCTAGACGGTAGTAAGTACTCTACCCCCGTTTATTCTCCTCTTGACATTTGTCACGAGAGCGTCAACCTTTTCTTGATACATGGAATAATATCTACGGATACGATGTGATAAGGGAACGTACCCTAGTTTGAGACACGTACGTCTTCGTATAGGAGTTGAAGGATGGGGGGAATATTACTGACAATGACAATTCTACCAATTGCTTCCAAAGAAAAGTAGCGTTGTGATAAAAGTGATTCAGAAAACAATGGAATGAATTTTGATAGACGCCATAAAAGATTTCTTACGTTTCTTTCTTCGATTGGTTTGAATACATTAAAAGACGTTAACATCAAGATTGGATAGTACCCTAGCCAAATCGAGTAGAAATGTAAAAAGTTAGTAAAATTAATTTCATTTCTGCCAAGTCGTTTCCGACCCCAATTTGTGAACGTCAGTCAAACACGTTAATCAGGATATTCCAACCGACAGGAACTGCCAATCAGTAGGCGAATAAAGCGAACAAAATTATCGAGATTTTTTTTGACTGATTTAAGTAATCCTGGATTCGTTCCAGCACAGATTCATCTCATTCGGCAACGACCATACCATGTTGAAATCACCGGTTCTCGTCCGATCACCGAAGTTAAGCAACATTGGGCGCGGTCAGTACTTGGATGGGTGACCGCTTGGGAACACCGCGTGCCGTTGGCATATTTTTTTTCTCACCAATAACTATCCAATTCGATCAATCTTGTCCGCGTTTCGCGTGAAATGGCTGAATTTTGTGTTCGTTTTTTTTTTTGTTTCTTTACTATCTTTCACTCATAGCGCCGGTGCCAGTTGCCACACTTTTATTGAAGCTAAGGTTTTTTTCGAATCAGTATACGAAGGTCGAATCTAATCAAGAGATCTTCTTTACATTCAGAACAAGCGGATTTGGGCTGACTATGAGCCAGCCTTCGAACTTCCCGTTATTTATTTTGTTCTCACCTGTTTTGAAATTTGCAAATATGACCTCAGGTTTTTGATCAGCGGTTCAAAAAACCTTCGAGTACCAATTTCTCTAAGATTTCGAATGTTTCTAGTTTTTCTCCCGGCAAATTGGATTCGCCATTTTGGATTTCGCAAATCTGACTTCAGATTCGTGATCAGTGACCCAAAAACCTACGAGTACCAAGTTTCATCCAAATCCAAATGTTTTTAGTTTTTTTGCAGCATATCGAATACGCCAAATGAAAATTTTGCAAAACTGACTTCACATTCGTTACCAGCGATCAAAAAAACCATATGGTACCAAATTTCATTGAAATCCGTTGATTCTTTCTCAAGATATCGTCATTTTTGTTGTGTTTTTTAGAATTTTGCTATTTGAATAGTTCAAAAAGTACTAATCCGATCGAACCCAAAATCTAATCAGTTCTAAGTTAAGAAAAGCCCCGTCGATTGAGCCCAAGTTGATCGAAATCCGACCACGCGTTCTCGAGATATCGCGCGGACAAAAATGTGGTCACGCACATACACACACACACCCAGACGTCAAACTGAAAATAGTCGGAGGTGATTCTTTGGACCTCGAAACGTGAAGATTTAGTGAAAACTCAAATTTTCATTTTCGGGGTGATCACAATAACTTCCTTTTTTCTCTGAAAACAGAGAAACGGGAAGTTCAAAATAAAGGTTGGCGGAAAAAATCTGGAAAAATTCAGAAGCACTTTTTTATGTTCGGAGAATATCATGAAAAATTGTGAAGCGAATCAAAAATGGTGAGGGAAAATCATTGGTCGAGTTGACATGGAATGCCCCAAATATAATACAATAAGAAAAAGAAAAACTGCATTATAACGTCTTTGAAACATTTTGAACTCTACCACAGCAGATGGTCGCTTTTTTTTAAGCTGAACGGGGAGTCCACGTGGATATTTCTTTGAAAAAGTTGATTTCTTTTCTTATTTGTATTAAAAAGAAAAACCATCACAGTTCAAAATTAAGGATGTACAGTCCGACCTCCCTATAAGCCCCCTCCCAATAGAGCCGGTTCCCCTATTTCTCGCTCGCAGCGTACCCCCATTCTACCTTGTAACCTGAGCTCGAGAAAGAGACGAGTCGTGCGACTAGCGAAGATGGCAAAGTGGGGGTACCTCGGAAAAACTCTTCCCCTTGGCGGCCTGGGCGGCCCTATAGAGAAGTTGGACTGTATTGGCCGTACAATCTCAACCAAAAGTGATTCTCGTCGACAATATTAGGTACTTCGTGATAAGATAAAAATCGGAAAAAAATCAACCACAATCAGGACGATCAAAGTATTAACTTTGAATAATAATAATGCCCAAAAGTTATCAATAAATTGTTTAAACAAAACATTGTTTAACAAATTTTCTGGTAACGTTATTTTTTTTCATCTCAAATGGACGCCTTAATTTTTCTGAATACACATTAATTTTTTAACAATTTTGTCACTATTTTGAAATTTCCGTTTTCCAAAATTTCCAAATTTTGAAAAATGGAATAAAAATCTGAATTTTGGATATGTTTTTGTGAAAAAGATGTAGATTACAATTTCGAAGTTTCCGGAGCGTGGAACAAATAGTTTCGTAAATACTGCCTTTACAAATTTTCGAAAACGGAAATTTCAAAATAGTGACAAAAATCTTTAAAAATGCATGGGTGTTCAAAAAAATTAGGGCATTTATTTGAGATGAAATAAAAATCACGTCACCAGAGAATGTGCTAAACAATGTTTTGTTTACACAATTTATTGAGAACTTCCGGGCATTATTATTATTCAAAATAAATACTCTTATCATATTTATCATGGTTGATTTTTTTCCGATTTTTATCTTGAATCATTTTTGGTTGAGATTGTACGGCCAATACATCCTTAAATCTCTACAGTAGTTCTTCAATTACGGTAGTATGGATCTCTTCGTTCTGAAAGATGCCCTGTGCAAAAACTTTTATCGCAGATGTGTGACATTCGTTTCAAGATAAATACGATTATGATCAAAAGAATTTCGTTAGTACTTGCACAAAAAGGAAAAAGGAAAACCGTGCAACCCTTTTAATCTGTTTATTTACACATTTTCAATACAATTTTCTAAATCTAACATTCGTGTAATATACGTGAGCCCACATTTTCTGGGTTCGTTTTTTAATACGACTTTAGATATCGAAAGAAAAGATTCTTTATTTCAATAGCTACATCGTAGTACCTATATTGTCGTTACGATCAGACGAGATTTAAAACGAGATAATGAATCCGACACTGTTTTTGGAGGAAGTGCACTGCTCAGCCGATCTTCTGAGTATCTACGTACAAAATATCTAACAATGCAACGTGGAGGCTGCGCTTATTTCAATGTTAAACTGATTGACCCCGCTTAGGCGCCGTCAGCTCCCAGTAGTATTTTTGCAGTCTCTTGAGCCATAATTTCCAATACTTATTCATTGAATCTGGATCAATCACGTGCACCGATGCTGGATCTCCATTCGTGTAGCCGACAACGACAATACCGTTTCGAACCTGGATGAAAAAAAAGTTCAAAGAATAAGCTTTAATCCTGAAACGAGATTGGATAGAGACTAGAATAATTATAATGGCAGTAGAAAACAGATTATTTACTTGAAATTTGTAATTTGTGTCAGAGTTCAACGCTCCAAGGTAGGAGGCGACTTGGATCGGCGCATCGAAAGTATTGTGAATCTGATTTTTTGCTTTGTCAGACTTTTTCCAGTCTATCACGCACAAAGTCCCTCTGAAATCGATATATTATAGGTTTACGAAAATTGATTAGGGTGCTAGGAAAGAGTTTGGACTTTTAGTTGCTGAATTCTGGGCTTTCTCCAGGACTCTCACTAACTCATTTTTATCAGAACGAGAGTTAGCAAAAATCCTCGGATTGAATTTCAGTCAGTTTTTAATTATTTCATTATTTGTCATTATTTACAAGTTATTTGAGAAGAAAAAATCAAAAAATCGTTCAACAAAAACAAAATGGATGGATAACTCGTGTTCCCAATTTTGACAATGATTTACCATGCAAAATATTTGTCGAAAATTCTGAAAACCTCGAAATTTATTTGTGAAGTTTTCTGAAAGATCCAGTTCTGGTGTTTCTGAGCTAGAAGACTCAACATTTTTATGAGAAAATTTATCAGGCACTCCGGGAATCGAACTGGATGAAAGAAATGAATAATTTATGGAACTGGAATGAACCAGTAAAGCCGAGTATCAGACCATTGTAAAATACAAATTACTGTTCCAAAGAAATTTAAGGCTCTTGACGAAGGTGAAATCTAAATCCAGAATATTTCCAAGACTTTCAAACTCTGAAAAGTTATGACGCAAGTTCAGAAATCTGGAAATGATTCTTTACTGCAAATTTTTCAAATCCCAAATGATCTTTGTAATTTCTTTCCATGCCGATAAAAGAGGTAGAAAATTGAGTCACCTGTAGACAGCGACGCAGTCTACGATCCCTCTGTATCTCAATGCCGGGTGCACCACGTGGCTTTCTATCGCCCTGACTTGACTTACGTCTTTCAAAACGTGTTGGACACTTCCCCATGACTTTTCTACGTCTGACGGTACGTCGAACGACGTTCGCGTCAAGTAATTCTGTATACTGTTGTGAAATTGTTGTCCGTTCAGAAGTAATTCTGCAAAAAGAATACACAGAAGCGTTAAAAATTCGTGCGCAAGAAGATCGTCGTCAATTTCCACGACGCTTTATACCTTTGCTATACTTTTCGAACCCATCGAGCCCAAGTTCCCCGATCATTTTCTGCTTCCAGAGTTCCAAATTCAGTTTTGAAACCTCCGACATCGTCTTATTCAATATCCTCGTTACGCTAGGAATATGCAACTTGCTCCTATCCTCATTCGGCGATATGGAAATAATCCGATTGGCTTCCGAACCCTGAATCTCTTGCTCAACTTTACCCGCATTTACATAAGGAAAACTGAGAAATTGGTTGATCAGAATGGACGAAGGAAGCGGGCTCAATTTAGGTGCAGGCTTCACCTCAGCCTCGGGAACTCGGCTCTGCGCTTTTTCCTCCTGTTCAACAGCGGCAGGAGCGACTCGAGGCTTTTCAGCCGCCTCCTTAGCCCCGACGATCCTCCGCTGGTCGTCAACGACCAGGATTTTCTTAGTGAACGAGAGAAAGTTGGTGCGGGTTAGTAGTTTAGACCGACTGAATTGCCGATGTGAAGACAGCAGGGCGTAGTAAGCTTCTGTGTTTGTCTCCGTCGCCTCCCTCTGAGGCGGTTCTGCGGTCAGACCTTTCCGCTCTCGCTTCTCTCTGGCGGTTTTTTCTTTCCTAGTTTCGAGCAGACCACCGAATAACGCCTTGTTATCTTTGTGGACACGCTTTATGTACTCCGCCTTCGTTAGCTTGCCGCGTATCAGCGTCTTCACTACCGTCCCCGAGCCGAGGGTCGGGGTCGTTAACATAACCTGCATTTTCGCCGTCATTCGTCACGCGATATTATCACACTGGTTTTTTATCTTGACTTACGAACGTTTTTGTGTTTAGATACTAGAAATCCAACTTCTTTGGAACTGAAAGCATGGCTGAACAGCTGATTTTAGAATCGTTACCTAACCTAACCTAAACTGAATGAATGATGAGCATGGCGAGACAACAACGCCGTTCGAGATTCGATACTATTTGAATTTTCAGCGCGAGTTGTCGAGATCGAAGTGGCGGTTTGAGGCATTGAAGTAAAACAAAAGATTGACCGTTTCAATGCTAGACGACAATTTCGTTCTTTCCGTTAGATATCGTTGTTTATCTTCATTATTCCACCTTATACTTTTTATTTCATAATAAAACGGCTGGAACAAAAAATTTAAACAAATCACAGATGCTGCTTTCTAGTAGACCTACGTCGTTGTAATTATAAAAAAAAGGTTGAAAAATGTCGGGTTAAATCGCGTGCGATAATGGCTGTGATACACAAGTATGAATAAGTTGGGTATCATATGGGGGGTTCCATGGCATTTCACCTAATCGGTGATGGTCACCGACGCCGATCTTGATGTCAATTTTTTTTCTCAATTCGTCCATCGGAAAAAGTGAACACGTGTTCGGCCGTTTTTTGATTCAGCCACGTTTTCTATTTTTAACTTCCCGTTTCTCTGTTTTCAGAGAAAAAAGGAAGTTATTGTGATCACCCCGAAAATGAAAAGTCGAGTTTTTACTAAATCTCCACATTTCGAGGTCCAAAGAATCACCTCCGACTATTTTCAGTTTGACGTCTGGGTGTGTGTGTGTGTGTATGTGTGTGTGTATGTGTGTGTGTATGTGTGTGTGTATGTGTGTGTGTATGTGTGTGTGTATGTGTGTGTGTATGTGTGTGTGTATGTGTGTGTGTATGTGTGTGTGTGTGTATGTGACCACATTTTTGTCCGCGCGATATCTCGAGAACGAGTTCGCGGATTTTGATCAGATAGGGCTCAATCGACGGGGCTTTTCTCAACTTAGAACTGATTAGATTTTGGCTTTGATCGGATTAGTACTTTTTGAAGTATTCAAATAACAAAATTCTAAAAAACGCAACAAAAATGACGATATCTTGAGAACGAATCAACGGATTTCAGTGAAATTTGGTACCATATGGTTTTTTTGATCGCTGATCACGAATCTGAAGTCAGTTTTGCAAAATTTTCATTTGGCGTATTCGATGTGCTGCAAAAAAACTAAAAACATTTGGATTTGGATGAAACTTGGTACTCGTAGGTTTTTTGGGTCACTGATCACGAATCTGAAGTCAGATTAGCGAAATTCAGAATGGCGAGTCCGATTTGCTGGGAAAAATACTAAAAACATTCGAAATCTTACGGAAATTTGTACTCGAAGGTTTTTTGAACCGCTGATCAAGAATCTGAGGTCAGATTTACAAATTTCAAAATAGCTGAGAATAAAATAAATAACGGGAAGTTCGAAGGCTGGCTCATAGTCAGCCCAAACCCGCTTGTTTTTTTAACTTTCCACTTTTTCATCCTTTTCGCAAACGGACTTTTTTCAACTGGCTCTAACTTCAAGAGCTTTGACTTTTTTCGAAAAATGATAAGGATATAAAATGTGCCAAAAAGACCGAGCTTTTCGAAAAAAAATTGCAACATCTTTTCCAACTACACAGTTCTGGGATATTTTTGATAGTATAGAAAAAATCAACATATTATCCATTTGGACATCTTCGATTTTCCTGAAAATTTTTACCTAAAATCAACCACTTACAATCAAGTTATCCTCCAAAGGAAATTATGGGCCTCGAATTTGTTCGGAAGTTACGCCATCGTAGGTGCCAAAAAATCGGACAAATCGCAAGAAATCTCAGGGAAATCAATTTTAATTTTGACAAGAAAAGCGTATTTGATGAAAAATTGAATATTGGTGATTGAAATGATTGAATCTGAACTATTTAACTATTTCGATATTATACTATTATTAGTTGAACTATTTCACTAGTCGCTTTGTTTATCGGATGATTAATTGAAATTTCGAGATCTCAGCATTACGGTTGAATTTTTCAGTATACAAGGTAGTATATTTTGTCGTGAGCTTGAGTTCTGAATGAGTAGGGGAGACCGGGGCTAGTTGTCACACGGGTTAGTTGTCACAGTGTCCATATCTCCACTGCTAGATAACAGATCGAATGGTGCTATAGATCAAAGTTGTAGTTCGATGTATGAAACAAACTAATGTCGTTAGATTGAATATCGCATCATATCCGGCCTCGCAGTGATCGATAGACTGAAATCGGACCTGAAAAGTAATTATTTTGCATCTTCTAATATGTTTTTTCTCATTTTCTAGACTGCCTTGAGAAATTTCGCTACGCGATATTCGGAAAGGTTATTCTTAACGCTTTCATTTGATGTACATATTGTTGATATTTGAATGGCGGGTCAGCGAGATGTGCAAATTTTTAAACAAAATAGCGGGTTGGGGCAGGTTGTCACAAAATTATTGGGGCAAGTTGTCACGTGTAAAAACTCACCCCATTTCGACTTGACCATGGTTTTTTGAGTTGAGGTCAACTTTCTCAAGATTCTCGGAGTCTGGGTGGGATTTCGCATGGTTTGTGGGGTGTTCGGAGTCTAGGTTGACTGTTTCGTGGTTTCCAGGAGACAATACAATGAAACCCGTTTTCGCCATTTAAAATACTCGGGACAACTTACCCCGGGGTCTGTGACAACTTACCCCGCCTCGGGGCAAGTTGTCACACTCCGCGAATCTTTTTGAAAATTCGAAAAAACCTACTCAGACTTGCTTTAGAATAACCAAAAATTTTCTGTAGGTGCGCAAAGGATGCATCTACAATACCCCATCTCAAGATTTGCGAAAAAAAAATTTGGAAAAATTCTAAAAATCAGAGAGTAAAAAGTGTGACAACTAGCCCCGGTCTCCCCTACTACCGCAGCTCGCTCTTCTGTTCGCTACAACCGTCGGTGAAGTCAACGTTGACGTATGCTTGAAGTTGTATTTTGAATCTCGCGAATGTAGAACTCATTTTATGATCGGAACCAGGTGAAAACTTAGTATCTACATTGTATTGATAAATGTTGTACGTGAAAATATAGTTAGCACCTTAAAAAGAATTATAATCTCGTTTTTGTTCGTGGCGTCGGGTATTTTTTTTTCAATTTCATTTTTCAGCAAACACTCATTTTTGGAACATGAAAACTTGTCTGCTCAAAGTTAAGATTGATTTCCCTGAGATTGCTTGCGATTTGTCCGATTTTTTGGCACCTATGATGGTGCTGGGTGTAACTTCCGAACGAATCCGAGGCCCATAATTTCCTTTGGAGGATAACTTGATTGTAAGGTGAAAAGTTTCAGGAAAATTGAAGGTGTCCAAATGAATAATATATTGATTTTTTCTCTACTATCAAAAATGTCCCAAAACTGTGTAGTTGGAAAAGATTGTGCAATTTTTTTTCGAAAAGCTTAGTCTTTTTGGCACATTTTATGTTCTTATCATTTTTCGAAAAAAGTCAAAGTTCTTGAAGTTAGAGCCAGTTGAAAACAGTCCGTTTGCGAAAAGGATGAAGAATTGGAAAATTCAAAAAAATAGAAAACGTGGATGAATCGAAAAACGGCCGAACACGTGTTCACTTTTTTCGATGGACGAATTGAGAAAAAAATTGACATTAAGATCGGCGTCGGTGACCTTCACCGATGAGGTGAAATGCCATGGAACCCCCCATATGAAGTACAGTTTTGAATATTTTAATATTTTTTATTCGAACACTGAATAGCAGGAAGCAGGATAGAAACGAAGTGGAGGAAACCGGAAAAGTGAACAGTTTTGAGAACGCCATATACTGGGTGATTCGGAATCTGTGATGACTATTTTATAAAGTCGATGCTTGTCAAAAATGTGAACAAAAGTTACTCATCCGAGTTTTTTTTATCTTCTTCTAGAATTTTGTTTTTCTCCAATATCCGATTTCTGGAACATTGAATCATAGTTGAATCAAATGAGTAAAAAATATTCATTGTCAAATCAAAAATTGCTCCTTATATCGATCCTAGCTCTACAAAAATCAAAAAACGATGTCCTTAAAGAACAAATTACAAATTATATGGTTGGATCTAATTGGAAACAACATTTTTAGTTCTGAAGAGGGCTGGAACGTTGCAACGAGGCTCATTCTTTGACCTTCGACACCCATAAAGAATAAGAATTCTTTTATAAAACGTAGAAAACTATCGATCCCAATTTTGATAGATTCATGCTGTGAAATCGATTGATATCGATTCTAAAAATGGCGACGACGAGTTTGCAGCGTTTTCTAAAGAAAAAATATTCACTTTGCCGAGAAGTAGAAATTAAGGTCTGAAAAAGACTGAAACTGCTCTCGGAACCGGAACACGACATAAAAATTCATTGTCTACAAACGATTTCGAAAACTTCCTTTTCATTCCCGTAATCAAGATGATTGAAAAAAAATTGCTGATACACAATTCTGTTTATAAATATTTATGCAAAATTTGACATTCGTTTATTGCGTTTGACTAATTAAGATCGGAAACTTTTTTGCTGTTACAAAATTGTAAATTTGTTTGATTGAAATCTGAGATTTATGCGTAACTATAGATATACAACGTCGTACATTTCATTAGTATAAAATAGAACGAATATTTATAACTCTGATTGATCGCATAATTGCGGCCTTGCGGATAAATCTAGACCGTCACGCTTTAAGTTATTAGTTCAACTTCCGGAACGGCGGTTCCTTTTTAACATTTACTAATATAATGGACAATCTATATTCATTGTATTATAACACGAATTCCACCTGATGCTGCAGAGTGAATGCGGATTATTTGCTAAACTCGGAACGCGTTTACGCGACACATGACATCAATCATTGACCCTAAATTGAACCAAAAACGTAATCGAACCAATCAATCAGTATATTAAAATTTTCTCTGCGCCGCTGCACGTTGGCGGGGCGCCGGTAGTGCGAATAATAGTAGTTCGAAAAAAAGGAAGTCATTATATTTCACCGATAGGTCAATGACAAATATTTTTATGGCGAAGGCCGCGAGATCCGGACGGAGGTCGTTTAATTTGTTGACTTTGAGACCCACGTTACCAGCAGCTCTCCGAGCCCTGATTTAACCGTGTATCACGTTTGGCACGTTGCGAAATCACTGCATCATGTGTCGTGGACTATCGTGTTTCCTTTACGAAATAAAACTGGTCCACCGCACGGAGCTCTGCTGTGTTTTACGCCTGTTCAAGCCGTACACAGCCGTAGTTAAACTGTGTAGGTGAATTTGTTACGAGTTAAAGCATACGATTTAAAAGAGTTTGGAAGTTAGTACTCCGACACGTCGCGTCGATCGAGTTCCTTCAGCATGACGTTCGCGTTAAAAGTGAGTCTCAAACTTCAAATATTAGTTTTTTCGGACAGATTGATGACCCGACCTGTTCCACAAAGTACTAGTTCTACGCCCAGCGGCATAGGCCCCGAGGCACTGTTGCGCTCAGATCCTAGATCGGATTAGAAAGGGATACATGGGTACCTTTATTTATAATAAACGCCACTATACCAATTCCGGGGTTTGAAACAACAGGGGAATCATTTTCAATCAAGAACAATCGATTTTATCATTCGGTGAATTTTTCTCGACTGCAACTTTCTAATTCGACCAAATTATTAAACAAACGTGTAACGATAGTGAAAGTCAAATCTTCGATACCGATATTCCCACTACAGCAACGGATATGTTTCTTCATCTATTACTGATTAATTGTTATACAGCTGATCAAGTCACTATTTGGCTAAGAAGATTTTTACGAAGAGTACAAGTACCATTTGAACAAGTTAAACGCAGGATTTTACGATCTTCGATAATTTACGATTCTCTTTTATCGTCCAGGCGTTAAAGTTTCTGCTGATCGTCCAGTTCGCACGTGTGTCATCACAGGTCGAAATTCCCGTGTCGAGTTTGGACGATCTGAAGATCGAGGAGGAGCCGAAGCCGTCAAATAACGCGAAACGATCACCCCTGGAGGTGGGGTTCGTGTCGTTCGATCTGGACCATCGCTTGGACCGCAGGCATTTCGGTGTTCCGGCTCTGGTTAGACCACACGTCATCTCGAAAAGCATTCCCGTAATTTCCAAGTCGAGGACAGCCTCGACGACATCGACTGTCACCAACGTCAAAGGACCCAAGGGGGACCACCTCCTGGTGCCTCTGGGCAAAGACCACGTGATCATACCCATCGATATTTCGAAGTTACATCAGATCGACCACAAGGAACTCGTCGTTGATCACGCGGCTGATGTTGTGCTGGACCAGAAACACGTGATTTTGGAACATTCTCATCCTGCCCACCACGAGATCATTTTAGACCATAAAAACTCTCACACTGTCATTTTCGAGCATAAACCAGTGCTGGTTGATCACGGTGAACATGAGACCAACGTCCTCATTCACTCGGAGCCAAAGACATTGGTCCTAGAGCACAAACCCATCGTGGTCTCGCACCCTGGACACAAGGACATCGTCGTTCACCCCAAGACCGTGGTTTATGGAGCGAGCAGGACG
This sequence comes from Euura lappo, assembly GCA_018257835.1. Lineage (NCBI taxonomy): Eukaryota > Metazoa > Arthropoda > Insecta > Hymenoptera > Tenthredinidae > Euura > Euura lappo. The sequence continues at coordinate 221,656 of JAEUYN010000930.1, read as the reverse complement.
ATCGTACTCTCACCCAAGAGTCAGATTCACGAGATTATCGTTCACAGACACGTCCCAAAAACTGTTGTCGTTCACCAAAGTGATGATGATGATGACGATGATAGAAATATATTCAGAAGCCATTACGGTGGATTTGGAGTCGGACTGAATTATGGTGGGCAGGGGGCAGGACATGGGTTCCATGTACCAGTCATCTGAAATCAGATTACGATCTTTGTGGAGATCCTAAGTCGTCGCGGTGTAAAGTTAGGGATAGTGAGAATGAGGGGGCAAACGAAATTTGTACTTTTGACAAAGTCTTTAGATTCCACATCGCGATGAAGGAACGATTCGGGTGGATTACTTTGTGAAGGGTTAGCGATATAATTAACCACCTTGTGCCGTAGCTTAACTGTGATTAATCTTTTTTTTCACAGGAAATTACTTCGTTAAACCCTAGCTAAAAGTTGAAATAGGTATCATCAAAAGTTCCTGGTAATTTGACACGATAAAACACGGCTGTCTACTTTAAATCAGATTGAAAACTAACTGGTATGAAATCTCTCCATTGTATATATCGTCATCTAATTGTAGCGGCGTCTGAGATTAGATGTTAATTTGTAAAAAGCAAAGTTATATCGACTTACTAATGTACGAAATTCACGTATTAAAAAATTAACGACGTTTCTTTGCAGAAATGAACAAATGTTGAAACGATTCACTTGGTACCCCTACCTGTTCATTCTATTCGAATGAAATAATTGTTTACATTAAGGGTACTAATTGGATTAGATTAATTTGATAGAAGAATTAAATTTACGTGTAAATCAATATCCTGTTTGTAACTATTTTTATTTTCTAAGTCCAGTAGAAACTGTACTCAATAAATCGATTTATATTTATTCAGATAACAGACATGTATCCTTGAATCCCGTCCACGCGTCGATATGCTAAAAAAAAGTTTCAAAGATTTCCGTGTCATTTAAAAATGTGTAAAAATTTTATCAATAAGGATCCTGTTTGAGAATTTATATCGCAGGTGTTTCTAATTCAATAATAATGTCTGAAAAGTCAGCTGAAAGGAGAGCATTTGACCTAGCTTATGAACTGCATGGATGCAATAAATCTTCTCACATGCTATTAGTTGTGGCACGCAATGTTTTCTGCAGCGTAGAACTGTTTTTAAATGGTCCAATTACGCGTGCCGTTTAATCCGTCGTTTATCCCTGGGCTAAAAAGTGATCAAAGTTTTCGAAATCCAGTTTCTGCGTTTATATTCTGCGATTAAAAATCTTGGATACATGCTTGATTAGCCAGTACTGTACAATCCAACGATTAATTTCATCGCAACGAGACGAGATAATTAAATTCCTTCAGGTGTTTATCGGGCCGGAATTATTCCACAAACCAATTGACGTAATTGCTTTGTTCCTATTATAGAACGAGGAATGAGTTCTTTGATGAGATTTATATCCCCATCAACGCGAACAAGAACTTCAAAGGCATTTTGTGAATAACTTGAGCGAGAATACATTCAAAGTTGTAGGTAAAATTCTTAATAGTATTCAGTTTATGCAATGCCTCTTCTTGTTTCTACCGTTTAAGGAACTTGGATGTCTCCAGCTTTACGGTAATTGAACCATTTATGAGCGACATAGAACGCGTTAAGTGCTTGCAATGAAAATACTCGGGCTGTAACAACAGATGTGGACGATTATCGGCTGCTCGTTGATACTTACCGTTAGTGGATCCATTTTCGACATTATTTAGCGACTGAAAGCCGGTGCCGTTATGATATGAACGGTGAAAGTCGATCGACTTTGCAGGATTGAAATTTGAGATCTAGATTCCCTATCGTCTTGCATCCGCGACTATCCGTATGACGTAATATTCATGCAGGTAATAATACGTGCATAGACTCTAGAATTATTACGGGTGATATTTCTCCCTTTATTACATACTGTTAAGATGTCTTTTCGTCGTTATTATCCCCGAGTTACACCATTCACATCGTTTACCGTTTATCATGTATTTTTGTAAATCGATGCAGAGGATTTGTGGCAGGTCCAGACCAGCGATTCGAATTTGATCCGTTGCGAAAATGATCACAGAGACGAGACTGATGACTCGTTAATGAGAGAGTGGAGGGATCAATCCGTTATGCAAACGGGAGCTTTGAGGCCTGAGGAATATCGAGCCACGAAGGGATGCAGTAATTAAGGCAATTTGCAAAGTAAATAACCCTGTTGACTCCGCACAATTATCTTCAACTTAGATTTGTACTCTGACTTGCAAAACGTATATCCCATCTCGTTATCTCCTTGGGTAAATTCGATAACGAGTATTTGCTATTTGTTCAAAGAAATCGACCCAAAAAGCTGCGTTGGAAGATCTACCACTAACACATTTTAATTCGGAAATGATTTCTAGGCGAGTTTCACTGCAGCAATTGCTGGGCTGGGCTGGTAATAATGATCTTTCGAAAGCACATGACAACGCTGAATTAATGCTCGTGTATACCGTCTATAAACGCGGTGTTGGGAACCGATCAGAATACGTGGTTCTGATTATGGTTTGCCATCAGGATGCCGATTGAGTCGATCCATGCTGTCGATACATCGACCAATACTAAACAAAGAATTTTCGTGACACGTGAGATGAGAAAAATCTCTTTAGAAAGGCGTGCACCGCACTGCTAGTCATATACCTCGGGAGTTTTATGCAGTTAGGAGTTACATGTATATGGGTGCAGTGCAAGAGAAGCTGTGCCATAAGTACACCAACACTTTCACACCCACAGGAGTAGGACATGTAAGCAAATGCACATACAGACGGAATACAGTCGTGTTAAATGCGTCTAAATACAGATCACACAAAGATACGATATATCGCAAGTATATATAAAGGGCGGGTCACCACGATTCTACATCAGTTCAACAGCAACGATCTTCCAATCCACTTCGATACCGTAATATCAACATGAACGGATTAGTGAGTAGGAAGGATAAAAAAAACTGCTCATTTTTGCCTTTTTCAAGTTTTGACTTCTACTCTTCAAGGGACTCAGTCCCTCGGCGCTTAGTCATTCGAAAACAAATCCTTATCCAAACCGATTATTTTTCTCTTAGACTTTCTTCGCCATAGTCTTATTGGCCTCTGCGGTCTCTGGAGCGGAGGATGCTCAGGCGACTAAGAAGCAGGACAAGCGAGGACTTCTTGGTCTTGGATACGGAGGATACGCTGATCACGGCATCCACGGAGGTTTGGCTCTTGGTGGTTACGGTTACAATGGTGAGATGATTATTACGTTTTAGTATGTAGATAATGCCCTCGGAACTTTGGGTGGTCCAAGTTGAGATTTACCCAATTTTGCCGCTTCTCAAAGTGATCAAATATTCATCAAGAATTCATAATTTAATGCTTGTGGGTATAGTCGAGGGCGTTGTATAAACGGAGTTTCAGAATTTCACAATTTCTTCAAAGAATTTGTAAGGACTGGGACTTCACAACTGGGAAACTGAACCAGACCCCCGAGTCTATTAACGTGCCTTATAGTACTTTGAGAAAGTTTTGCACAATAAGGGCTCGAACTATTCAAATTAGAGAAACTTTATTCAGAATTAATGAATCAATCACGCTTCAACTCTTGAATAGATTCTGGGATAATAGAATATTGTACTTGGCGAGTAATTGACAAAGTATACATGTCTTAATTCTAATAACATTAAACGAAGTCTGAAAAAATTCTAGAAAAAAAAGAATTGTTTTTAGGACTTGGTCACGGATACGTAGCACCAGCCCCGGCCTACACCCTGGAACACGCCGTAGCCGCACCAATTTCCGTCTCTCACAGTGTTCACGGACTCTCAAGCGCACCGCTCCTGTCCGCTCCCATCCGTGTTGGATACGGGCATGGATTGGGATTGGGATACTCCGGGCTTGGCCTGGGACACGGTTATGGACATGGACTGGGACACGGAGTCGCCTATGGTCATGGATTCTAATAATATAAGCGTCGATTTACTGAGGAGACTTTTTTTTCTAAATCAATTTTATACTAACCAACAATACAATATATTTTTTATTTTCTCTTATATTTAAACTGCGTAATAAAAAACGTACGATCTTTGAACAAACTATTGTCTTCCACCATTTTTCATTCCCTTTCATTTGAGGATTTTTGATCAGGCTTCCTCGTGTGGATTACAGAATGGTGATTAATTGAAGGAGTGACTTTACTCTCTCGTCCCAATTGCGATGGATTAACCCGAGACTCAATTGTTATTGATTGATAGCCGCTTTCCAATCATCGATTTCCCGTACGCGTCCCAGGAATGAAAACAATTCCGCAGTAATTAGAATAGTACTCTCACAGATTGTTCAATCACAATCGAAGTTATGAACCAATATATCTGTAAAAAATAGAGTTCAATTACTCCGGACACTTCTACTTCTCGATATAATGATAGACCATCGGTTACAGCAATTGCCAACGGCTAACACGAATATGACTTAAAGTTGACTCGACGTCTGAACACTTAAGGGTGGATTACAGGATGAGCTTGTGCAGTCTCGAGTAGCTTTATAAATAAATCATAGGATTTTAGCACACGGATATCTGCATAGATCGTCACCATCATGAATATCTTAATCGGACTTCCAGGACGAAGTAGGCGATAAAAAGTTTGAATATCCCAGGCGGTAATCGAAATGATGTGTTATGCAAAACCCGTGTACACCTACCTGGGTAGGGTAGACTGGGTACGGTTGTAACATTTTTCGGTTTTGCCCTCACTGAGCTCAAACTACAGTGAACACATCAATGTTCCAAATACCATAGCAAAGAGCATTCAATTGCTGACAAAATGGCGCTAAGTAGGACTCTTTAGCATAAATAGAAAAAAAGTATATGAGCCTGTCAAAAAAAAATCGGAAAAGTGTTACAACTGACCCCAACCCCAGGGTCAGTTGTAACACAAGATTTTTTCACAAAATTAGATTATTTATCAGGATTTTGATGATTAATATCAGACATTCCCATAAGGAATACGCCTTTCAGGAACTAAAAAATATACAAATAACTTTTCATCACCTCTGGATGGCCGAATATTTTCGTATGGATAAAATCTTATAAATATAATGTTTTTTTATATTATTTCATAACGCAAACTACGATAATGCCTGAATAAAAGAAGGAGAAGGAATGTTGTCAGCTGTAATCATCCGCCATCAAATGGTTGCAATGTCCCCGGACCAACTGTTACAACTGACCCCAGACGAGTTTTTTTACTTCAAGTCGAAATTTCATTTATTCTGTCGAATCTATCGACTCAAAATACTGTGAATACTGACACAGAGTTGGCCAAGGAAACATATGAACAAAAGAAAAATTGAAGATTTATCATAGAAGTCTGATTATCGATGTTTAACTAAGATTGTGAGAACTTACTTTAGGCCCGAAAATAACAATGGGCCCCGCTAGCCACTTCCGCTTTGCACGGAGGACCGCCACCTACTAATGTGCTAGTTCGGACTACTTGCACGGATTATCAGGTGGCCATATATAAATGTCCTACCCTTAGTTTTAGAGATATTAACAATGCTACAACCGTACCCTGTTACAACCGTCCCCAGTCTACCCTATACATTCAAACTTTTATAACGCGAATCAGCATTCGATTCTGATCTAGACACATTTCATGTAGGTACCCTACGTGTCTACACGACCTATTTCCCACGTTACTATACCCGCATCCTCATAATCCACCCACGCGAGCGCACAAGCACGATTAACCAGCAGAGTCTTTTAGATTTTTCTTGTTATTTTTTTCTCATCCAAAAGTGCTGCTGCCTTCAGATTTATTCACGCTTCCAATTAGATTAATTGCATCGTGCTCCAATCCTGACGCGGGAAAATACTACGGACATTGAAAGATCGATAAACAACTCCAATTAATTATCTGAACTGCACTCAACGGTGAAGTCGAAATTGAATAATATTGGAAGAAAAAAAATTATATAATTCTATTGGTTTGGCTTCAAAATTTTTTATATTATTATTATTATTATTAATATTATTATCGCATTATTTGCTAAGATATGACTAAAAGGATTTACTAATTATTTGAAGACTGAAACATAACATTCTAAGATTCACAATAATCAATATTGATTTTATTATGTTTGCGATTTAACAATACTGGAGTCTCAATTTCCAATAGTCGTCGTTTGGAAATTATTATTGCTAAATTTGGGCGCTAAAATTTATTTCAGAAACCAACAAGGTTCTAATAATTGATTGACTAACGAAAATTGTTTCGCTGCAGGTAAAGTAGACTCAGTATCGGTAAGCGGTAAGTATTATCCTCATTCAAACCGACGAAAGATTTATATCGACAGAGTTCGAATATTGGCTAAGAAATTGCTTCAATCTCTCGTCCACGGCTCTGCCGTCGCCTGTGGAAAAATTATAGCAGAAGAACATAGGTCCTGGGTCTTCGGTGTGTTGCTGCTAAATTCCCGATTTTCTCGGTTCTGTATGTAATAAGGCAATACAGTTAATTTATCACATACATAATGAACTTTCTCACGAGAAGTATAACTTCTCTGGCAAAGACCTACTGCAACAATACTGTACAAGGTAAGAAACGGTATCGCACTTCTCACCCAAAACTATTTACGTTAGGTTAGGGGTATTAGAGATTTATAACCTCCAAGGTATTGACAGAAGGCGGGTTTTTTGAACAACTGTAAGCCAGACCTTTCTTCAAATGAGAGACTCGAATATGAATTTAGGAAAGGAGACGCTACTGCTACTATGCGACAAATCGATCAAAAGTTTAGCCTTCAATTGCTCTGAAATATTAGGTGAATTAAACAACCTCAAATCCGGTAGCTATACGTTTTTTATTGTTCTATTATTTTTCTTCTTTCAGTGTTTCAAATACTGCAAAGGAGTAATTAATATACATACTGCGATCACTTGTGAGATCGCGCGTTTTTCTCTACTGTATTATCGGAACTTCTTTCCAAGAATGATCAAACGTTTCCTTGCGCTACCGGTAGCTTAACAATTTCCCTTGTATTGTCAAGTAACGAGGGGGGGGCAGGAGAACGACTTTTGTTTGCTTGTGCCTGAATTTGCTCGGAATTGTCAATATCCATATTATATATCGATATCGTCAATACCGATACTTCCACAATCGCCAAATTTAGTAATTATATTGAGTATACGGTGAAATACGGTTTTCAACGATTCTCAAGATTTTCCTGTATTTTAAATCGATTCTTCTTCGCCAACTTAACGTCGATGAAATCGAATCGAACACGTTATGCGCTATTCTCTTCCTCATTAAAAAACAAACAAAAAATCACTAATACAGGGCGGCCACAGACCTGGAAAACCTGGAAATGTCATGGAATTTCAAAAGGGTCTTGGAAAACCTGGAATTGTCATGGAATTTAAATGTTGGTCATGGAAAGATTATTTCAATATTGAAAAATCAACTTTTTGTTTCAATTCGAATGAAATTCATGGATAATCTTGACGAATTGGAATTAGATAACTGGAAACCCATACACTTTGGAATAACTAAAAAGTCGAAACTGCTGAATATCATTTTGCGAGCATGAAAATGGCTTGCACACATTTTTACGAACAGATATCTTTTCAGTCTGATGTGCCAAGAATAGAATTTGTAGGTAATCCGATGTCAGATTTTTTAAATTCAAACTGTTGAAAAAAATCCCTTTATCAATTAATTAATACAAAAGTTTGATCCATTATTTTCTAGAAAAACAAAGATTGTTTTTTCAACTCCAATCTTCGTTCGAGACCACAAAATCTAAAATCTGACCACCCGTAGAGTTTACTTCTTGCACAATAGACGGAAGAAAGAATTTGTTCCTAAAATTGAGTGGAAAACATTTAAAGTCATGAAAAATTATATTCGGGCTTTTTACATGTTTCGAAATTTGAAGGTGTATGTGACCCCCTGAGCGGAGAAAATGTCATGGAAACACTGCGTTTCAGGTTCTGGAAAACCTGGAAATGTCATGGAATTTGGTTTCCAGAAATTTGTGGCCACCCTGATTTAATATTTGTGAGTCCAATTACAGTAGAACCTCGATTATTATCCGAATCATTGGGGACCAAGTTTGGATAACCAAAATGCAATTTCTTCTTGAGGAGGTCACATACGTGCAACACAGTCCAACCGCTTTCAAGCTAAACAATTTGCAAAACTTCACACTTCTCTGTGCGCGACTTTGCAAAAACCTCAGAAAAATCCATACAGACCTTGTGTGTAACGCAAGCCTCTGAAAGCATTGAAAATTTCACCTGTTTTCTCGTTTTTAGTGCATTTTGTTTTGATACGTTTGTACATGTCGCATTTTCATTTGAATCCGCTTGAAATAAGGTTTCGAAAAATTCTGAGGACAGATCGATGATCGGTAACAATCTAACAGATTAACCATACATTTGGATCGGCCACAACCTGACATATCAACGATCCATAATCTTTTTCCATCTTTCGTCTTTTGCAAACTTTCTTCATCCGCATTGTTGTTACTTGCATAACGCATTGCACGCATTTTCGTGTCGTACGAATTTCTGTTGCATTTTAACATTTGATCCCCTGTACCTCAACTATTACCTGGCAAATAGAAGCATTTTCGATGCTAAAATGTATATTTTCCGCCGACTTCCGGAAAATTGAATGGTTCGTATGATTGAGGGTTCGGAGGATATATAGAGGTTTGGATAATCAAGGATCTACTGTATATAGGGAAGTTTCCTCAAATGAAAAGTAACAAACATCCACAAGGAATGGGTGCGCGATAATTGAATAGAATTTATAAATCTATTTTCTCACACCCGGTCGCAAAATGCCACTTTTCATACCTCTTGAGCGGGCGCAAAACAGATCTTTTCGCCCTCGGTATGAAAAGAAGCATTTCTGCAGACCAGGTGTTGAGAAAAGAATCGTGTGCATCACGGGCGCAAGGCTATTTTGGCGAGTGTGATTGCAGTACACACACTCGAAAAATAGTACTTTGCGCCCTTGATGAGCAAAATTGACGCAAAAATGCATTTTTCGACTTTCGTCAAACTTATTGGTTTCTTTTTTCATCGTTCGAGGCTTTACATGAATCCCATCTCTCTTAGACAGCTGTTCTTTTTAACAACTAAAATTTTTTTTTGCGGGAGAAAGAAACTTTGACCGCGATTTTCAAAACAAAGATAAATTTGGTGACAGCATGTTTTTTTTAGAAATGCCCACAAATCTTGTCCTGGAAAATGAAGAATATTGACATATTTCGAATTTCGAATTATGTTAGGCGCGAGGTTATCATTCAATATTTTAAGTATTAGGAAGGAACCTATCGATCAAGTCATACTCAAGTAAAAAACGAAATAATACCTCACAATAAAAGGGTATAGAAAAGAAGGTTGGGAAAAAAGAAAATTCAAGTTTAGTATGAATACAAACACCGTTGATAGTGATTGAACAAAATAATTAGGCCTACCCATATGGAGGATCCTCTGAGGGGTTAGGTTTGAAGGCGGTTACACGAGGCTTGCTTCGAGTGCCAGCAAGAATTGGGATTCAACATCCGGTAGATATTAACTAACTTATGTCAGACGAAAATACCTCACATCGTTACGTAAAAATTGATGATCATCGTAGAGTCAGAAAGATAGAAGATTAGTCAAAAGTAAAAACAGATTAACCCAATGATGAAATACGAAACACAGCTATACTAGACTCAAGTCAAAACAAACTTGTCACTAATTTCGTATAATAATAATTTAATATCTACCGGATTATGAATCCCTCGGCCATGTAGGTGAATTTTCCATTCCAACTGGAATGAACCCTTCATAAAACAATGATAGTTTCACACAGTCTTCCAGTGTTCATGTTTAAAGGATATCGCGTGTCTATTTGGCATAAAATCGTAAGCGCTAAAAACGCGATTTTGGTAGCAGACCGAATCCATTTCAAATCGGGCAGGCTGGAAATCGTGATGTCACGGAATTTTTTCAAATTGAAATATGTTGTTGTTTGATGAAGAAAAAGCGACCCGTATTTCTTTGTTTTGGAAAAAAAAATTTTGCTACGAAGTTACGGCTATTTGAACATTTAATCGTGCGCTACCGAAGTTCTTGGAAAGGGAACACTTTTTTTCTTAATAACGCTATATCTGCGGAACGGATCATCGCAAATACTTCATCTTGGTCTAATTTTGTAGAGTTTTTCGCACTCTTTTGGAATTCGAAGAAAAATTTGAGGATTTTTGAAAATTGACGGAATGACGTTCATTTTTCGAAAATTAGGGAAACCCGATTTTCGCGAAAAGTGATTTTTTTATTTTCTCAAAAATTTCACACAATATGTGGGGTGATATGACGGATATATCCTCGAAGTTTCATCGATGCTAAAACACTGCTTCATATCGAGAAAAAATATTTCGTGCGTCACTGAATTTCGTCAATTCCTGTGCTGGTGTTGACTTTGTGGGTTTCTTTGAGATGTGTACAGATTATTCGATCCAAATAATATTACTAAAACTTGATACATACGTACCTGAGGGAGTAAATGACCAAATGCCGTATGATGTATAACATCGTAGACCGAATATTGATCTGCTAATAAAGACTATCACGAAAAAAATACAAAATTAAAAATCAGGGATTTATTGTAGTAATAACAATATTGTATAATAATATTGTTGAGTTATATGCTTCTATTTTCGTGGTGTACAGTGAGGTATAGGGGATCAAATGTTAAACTGCAACAAAAATGTGAACGGGACAGAAATGCGTGCAAAACGAAAGTAACAACAATGCGGATGAAAAAAGTTTGCAGAAGACAAAAGATGAAAATAGGAAGAAAAATGGAAAAAGATTATGGATGATCGATGTGTCAGATTGTGAGCGATCCAAATGTATGGTTAATCTATCAGATTGTTACCGATCATCGATCTGTCAGGATTAGATTTTGTTTAAACTTCATTTTAAGAGAATTCAAATCAAAATGCGACAGATACAAATATATCAAAACAAAATGCACGAAGAACGAGAGAACAGGTGACATTTTCAATGCATTCAGAGGCTTGCATTACACACAAGGTCTGTAGATTTTATCATTATATTATTATTAGCATTGAAAATGCTCCCGTTTTCGGGTCAGTAGTGCGGTCTGTGGGGTCAAATCTTGAAATGATGCAACGGAAGCGATGCAACGGAAGCAATGCAACGGAAGTGCGTAATGAAAAGTTGAAGAAATAAATAATAAAAGAACAAAAACAATAGAACGAGGGACATTTAGGTGATGTAGATTTCACTGTACACATAATGATTCTTAGTGTAATCATAGATGGCAATAACAATAGCGCAGCATGTAAATTCAGAGATAGATGAAAAAATGCTGCATGTACTCCCTCAGGTACGTATGTATCAAGTTTAGGTAATATTATTTGGATCGAAAAATCTGTACACATCTCAACGATGCTCACGAAGTAGACACCAGCACAGGAATTGACGAATTTCAGTGACGCACGAAATTTTTTTTTCTCGATATGAAGCAGTGTTTTAGCATCGATGAAACTCATAGGATATATCCGTCGTATTACCCCACATATTGTGTAAAATTTTTGAGAAAATAAAAAAATCACTTTTCGAGAAAAACGGGTTTCCCTAATTTTTGAAAAATGAACGTCATTCCGTCAATTTTCAAAAATCCTCAAATTTTTCTTCGAATTCCAAGAGAGTGCGAAAAACCCTACAAAATGAGACCAAGATGAAGTATTTGCGATGATCCGTTCCGCAGATATAGCGTTATTAAGAAAAAAAGTGTTCCCTTTCCAAGAACTTTGGTAGCGCACGATTAAATGTTCAAATAGCCGTAACTTCGTAGCAAGATTTTTTTTTCCAAAACAAAAAAATACGGGTCACTTTTTTTTCGTCGAACAACAACATATTTCAATTTGAAAAAATTCCGTGAAATCACGATTTCCATTTTAGCCTTGCCTGCCCGATTTGAGATGGATTCGGTCAGCAACAGTTCGTATACATTTTTTTTTCTCCCCATTCGCTCTGAAAATGATCAAATCGTATAGATCAATTAAAATTACGAGGTCGCAAAACGTAAATGCAAAAGGTCGTATGTTAGGCAAAACGTCATTCTTTCATTACAATTCTTAAGAAGGGTTTAAAAAAAAGGTAAAGGCAGAACGTCGTAATCGCCATTTGTTTTTTCGAGTCCTCAACGAAAAAGTCATAAAAACACCTGAAACGTGAAGATAAGTTGAAAAAATGAACGTTTAAAAAAATTCGTAGGTAAAAGAAGAAGGTCGTAGACGCCAATTTTTCAATGTTTGTTTTTGGCGGATACGACCTTACGCAATTAATGAAAAACATTTTGTTTCTGCGACGTTAGGACCGAAAAGCAAAAAGTCCTATAATGACGCTTACGTCCTTATGTCTAATTATAGTCTTTCCTTGATTGATAATTATTCGAAGACCTTTTTTTGGAGACGCTTCCAAGAGATTCGTGATATTTCTCACATAATTTCCCACGAGAGATCCTGAAACAGAACTGAATGAAAATGACAATAAATAGAACCGTGGATTCTTTCAGAAAGAGGTAAAAAGGGCACTCGAGTTGGTCAAACAGGCAGGTAGAGAAGCCTATAGTATATAGAGTCGACCGAACAAAATAGTGACCCAGTTTCGAGGGTCAATTCGGTGTAGAATTTAATCAGGGTGTTTTCGTTTCTTGAAAACTTTGACAAAACAAATCTTTATAAAGGAAAATCGTACATCTCAAATTTCTTCTCTGTGTATATGAATAAAGATGCGAATCTTTTAACTCTCGCAAAAAGGGTGCACCTAGAAACTGTCGGAAAAAATACTCGGCCATTGGCTACTATGGTACCTACTACAGTTTTTCCGTCCCTTCCTTTTCTCATCTTTCTCCGTCTGGCATTGTCCGTCAATTGTCATAATTCTTACAACCGAAAATACGCGTGGTTTGCAAAAGTGCACGCTCGTTTCTTTCTCTCGGTCAGCTTACCTCTTTGATCCCCAAGGAAAAATCCTGAAGTAAAATGCAAAAAAGGTATTCTGGACCCTCGGTGAATAGAACAGTCGGGTAAAATGGCGAACCGCCGGACAAAATCGGTGGGAATTATCGAAGGGGTGACATGTCCATTTGCGGTTGACCGGTTGTCAGAGTTCTTATGCACAGGGCTGATACAGCCTATGGCAAAATTCGAGAATCGTCAGAAATTCCACGTGACGGAAAAGAAAATGGTTTTTATTTTCAACGATATCCGCATTAATTACGGATTTGGAGACATTAAAAAAGTAGAACAAAATTATCATAATTTTAACGATTTAACGTAGATAATTATGTGGGTTTCGTAACCCGGGTACTTGGCTTTCAATGGAAACATTTTTACTTCGTCATTCATTGGAGTCAACAACTTCAGGGATACCTGACAGAGGTTCAATTGCCCTATTCCACTTGTTGACCGATATCTTGATGTGTGAAATGTGAAATGTGAAAAAGGTGATCTTAGACCGTATGCCTCAGTCCTAATTCTTATCTCGGTCAGATCTGTACTTCCATTGGTCAACAAAGGCGCAACCGTGCCAACAATTTTGGCAATGCAATCTTGCGCGTGCATCTCTACTAGACTCGGGAGAAAGGGTTCGGCCTTTTGTCCGGTTCGTATAGATTTTCGTGGGAGGCAAGCGGTCCGCAAAATCCACTGTTGTATCCACTGGCCCTAGACACCACTGGACTAAACTGGACCGTTCCTCTGGTCTCTTGGCTTGGCTAAGCCTAAGTTAGGTTGGATTAGCCACACGGGGTTTGGACATCTGTCGTATTGGTGGACTGTGGTCAGCAGATCTCAAAATGAACAACAGCTTCTACAGTCCGAGCAAAAAGTTGCAAACCAATTTATTCTGCGTCTCGAATTCGTAAAATCAGAAAACACAGTTTGAAGATGATTGAAATAATTCCACACAATTTATTCATTCACCTTTACTGGGTCTGTTTCATTTGGAATCGGTTGCTTTTGTTAATTTGGTGTACATACAATCAAAAATCTTCTCCTCGCAAAAGTAATAAATAATGAATTGTATCCAGTGAGAATGATGGAAGAGAAAATATTCCAGTGTCGTAAATAATTCCATTGAAGTAGGCACAGCAAATTTTTCATCGACTGTTAAAATTGCGGTGGTATTGATGATGGTACGAAATAACCATTAACCCGTCCCGTGGTCAGTTGGGTAAAGCGTTTATGCAAAAACCCTTGAAACGAGATCAACAAAGAGTTTGCCATTTTTGTAGCCTGAGATTTTTGTGGCAGGGTGAGCAAAAAGGATTTTACTTTCCTTTACTTGCGGGTAAAGAATTTTACGTTAATAAGCTTATCCACGGTTGACCAAAAAAGGCCACCGCTGTAACCCTCCACGGATGTCAAATGCTCGTCATATTTGATATTTTCGGGTCTTGAAATTCTTAGGACCGTTTGTGACGGCGAAATTTTTACTTGCGAAAGAGTTTTCGTCCGATCCTCGGTCCCGTTACGCGACCATTATTAAATTTCCTAACTTTCAACTTTTGCACAACGATAAGCAAACGCAGTCACACTTCGTCACACAACATAATCACCGAATATATGGATTTAGAAACCGAAATTCTATCCGTATTCGATTTACCCGAGTCAATTTCTCCCTGCCTAAGGGCATAGTTTCCCAAATTCGAAAATACCAGAACAGAAATGAACTCGGAACGTAATATCCAAATTATCGATTAACCGTTGTTGAGTAATATTTAGGTCATTGCACAGTGACAAAGTGAAATGTCCTTGCTCAGTTCTATGGAAAATCACTTTCAACCTCTGCAATGCAGCATTACACGCGTCATAATAATGAAATTCAAATTTTCAATACTCGTTAACTTGTCATTGACACTCCAAAGTCCAAAGTCTACAGTCTATGAATAGTACGATTCTGAAAAAAAGAACTATAGCACACAAAGTGATGATTACAGTACTGTATCACACATTCAGTTAGCAAGTTCCCTTGAAATATTATTATAACCAAATTAATTTATGCTAGGTTTTCAAGCCGTCAGAAACATGGCTACTTTGTGGCAAATGCACTTGTCAGGGCCCCGATACAAGATAAGACCGCCCCGACAGCCCTTGGATGGCAAGCCATTCGCCAAGGGGGTGGTTCTCAAGACTCTCATAAAGAAGCCGAAGAAACCTAATTCTGCAAACCGGAAATGCGTTTTGGTGAGGCTGTCCACTGGGAAGGAAATGGTAGCCTACATCCCAGGTACGATCTGGGTTGAATAAACTAGTAGATCTCGAACTTTTCGAAGGCTACTTGTATCACGTGATTTATCGTTGCAGGAGTCGGACACAACCTGCAGGAGCATAACATCGTCCTTTGCAGAGTGGGTAAATGCCAGGATGTTCCCGGAGTGAAGATAAAATGTGTCAGAGGAAAATACGACCTGGCTCACGTGGTTAAAAAGTAAATGTTGATAGTATTGATAGTTTTTGTTTCCCACAGGACGTTTCATCGTAAATAAATTCATAATGTATGTACATATAACGACTCTCGAGTTTGATTCTTACCCCATATTCCCAGTCTCGTGATCCTTATTTTTCGAAATACTTTCGAATGAGGTTCTTTCAAGAGGTATGTAGGTATCGATCGATCAACCGATTCTCCTAGTGTCGCATAAAATCGTAGGGAAAAATTGCGGCCTTTTGACACACATTTCAACCCTGACGCTCCCCTATTTACAGTTATATGCCCCTGCACCGTCGGAGTGGACCATGCGTGCACCACAATGCATAATGCGTCTTCCAGGCCCACACAATGCAGACGGGCCAAGGGGGCGTCACCGTCATTAACGGAATTGGAAGGGTTGACGGTTTTCGAACTCTGGATGCAGACGCAGACCAGAAAGTAGAAGCATCTGCACTCGAGCGCCCACGCACCCATTGACCATATGACATGCTGACCAATATACATATATATTGAAATTTTTAGACCTTTCAGGGTTCTCAAATCCTCTTCTTCAAAATAAAACCTACAGTTTGAAACAAGGTGTAAGAATTGAAACTAGTAAGATCTTAAATTCATGCGGATTAAGCAGGCTACAAAGTTCATATTGTTTCATCATCAGAATTCGTCCAACTCTATTTCTGCGGGCAAGAGTTCTCTGGAAATAATTCTAATATATTAGAAACCGAATGAGTACCCTTCAACTGACCATCTTGCACCGAGGAAGATGATTTTGCAAATACCAAATGTCGCTGCAGCCTTTGGGAGAGAAAATTTTTGCAACGTGCATCACGTAGAAAGCTGTACAGCTTATGTTCAACCGTTCTACAAATCGTGTTGTGGCATTATTTACAAAGTTGAAAGGAAAAGATTGTTCAATATTCTGCGAACGCAACGGTTATTCAAAGACGTTGCCGCGTCTTACATGAAAGTGTTGTGCAAATGAAGAATACCCGGAAACACATAATGGTCCAGATAAGCGTCCGGAGCTGCAAAGTACGAACATGCGAAGAGAAACCTCATGAGACCATTAAGTGACAGTATTTGTGTGTATCATGTTCTCTAATTAGGGTCTCCACACAATGACGTCATATTGTTTTGAAAATTGCCTAATCTGGCGCGTAAGCCACTATCTTGACACACATAGTGTCAATAGAAAAATAACATTGCGGATAGAAGAGCAGGAAGAAATTCGTCGAAGACGTGGACTTTCGGCTTGCAGGAGAGAAAAATGGTAGAGATCGTAAAAAGTGGGGAAAATCCGAAAGGCAAATTGAAACTACAAGGAAAACCTGTGGGCCTTGGGTATGGAGCGTCCACCAACTGTAGCCAGACCCCAGAAGATGTCCCCGCAAATCTCAACTCTTTACCCTACGGCTTAGTAACTGGACACCGAGATTCGGAACTCTGAGGGGTTTTTGTGCGATTTGAATAGCGGTTCTCGTCTTTTAAGTTCGGCTCCACTACTCTCCGCCCACACGGCCGTGTCTGTGTGACCGCGTATACGTATATGCGAACTGAAGTACCGTTTGCTCTACTGCTTTTGGGAAATGATTTCGATATTGTTGTACGCGCACCCCTTATTGCCAGAGCATATTTGCAAACGCTCTCAAATACTGTAAATGCGTTTTGTGCGCCGTTGTTGGAAAAATGTAAAATAACAGCGAGCGAATATTCTCGACGTTGAGTATAGCACTTGAGAAACGGAGTGGAAGTACCCTGAAAGGAAAGAGTTTCCGAGACAATAAACCGCCGTTAATTTTTCGGGTAGGAAAAATAAATCCTTACGATTATATTGATGCAATTCAAAGTGAACGTTTACTCCAAAAAGGCGAAGGGATGGGAATATTCAAAAATTTGAAGTAAAAGCGACGGGGCAATTGGCTGAGAGGGATAATACAAGTAATTGAGAACAATGGTAAAACGAATTTCGTGCAAATCGTTAACTAATTTAAGCCGTTTCCAAAGTCAGGCAAGCAAAGTTAATCCGATCCCATAATTGAATTTTGTTAAATCCCGACCGTAAAGAGGGTCGAAAGTTGCCAGCAGTAAAACCCGCACAGTTTTTGGTTCGAAAAATTAATTTCAAGATAGTTCTACTCGGGTTTATTGCGTTACGGCTGGTGTACCTGATCCGTGTTCCATTTTACGATCGGGATCCTGCGCTCTTATTATGTCTCGGGGTCTCGAGGGCTCTGAGCACCGGTCCTTTCTTATGGTTTTCCGTAATAATCATTTGCTATTGTCAATTTCGTCACAATAAGACCCAAAAGCGCAGCGGGTACCGTTTCTTTGTTTCAACCATTCCAACATCTCAACGTGTTTATACCTTCCCAACTTTAAAGTCCTGCTCAACTACATGTATTTCGAACCAATTCATATTTGACCCATACTTATACTCCCAATGTACACAGTTTCACCTAACGATTTCATGGCACAGAATGAAAGCAATAATCACACCTTTATGCTCCTATTTCCGCCCGTTCAGAATGAACCTTGTTGAGCAATAAACTTAATCAGGTTCGGCGCCCCACTCAGCCGCTTTTATTTATTAGACCTACATGTCTACATTGTTCAAACACTGCATTTGGCGAGGAATGAAGATGATAATCGAAATTTCCGCATCGTAAAAAATATCTGAAAACAAGATAACGGCACAAAGGTCAATTCTATAAGCGTCGGAGGTCGCCCAAGATTTACAGAAAACGGGAAGTATCCAAATGCAAAAGGGGTTCGTGTGAAAACACAAAAACGTTGAGGGATAAAAGGGCGTGCGTACGACCGGAAGTATGCAAATTTGGAAAGTCTGTTGGCAAAACTTGCTCGGTGGTCCACCAGAAGATAAATTTGAAAATAATTACCCCGGACTGCCCATGAGGCATCTTAATGTGTATCCAGCTCTAAATATGTCCGGTTTTTTCTGCTTCCGTCTGTATTCTGGAAAGAGGCGTCCCCGCGTACTTCGTCCATTTAAAGAAGGAACAGTTCGATCTCTCTGTCAACCGTTTTTCAACTTTTTCGACCTCCCAAGAATATTTTCTGACCAACCAACACTCGCGTGATGAAATTTCGGGAAATTCGATTTCTCGGAACGGGTCAGACCAAGGTCTTAATCTTATATGTCATTGGATGTATGAACCAGGATAGAGGCTCGCTGCATCGCCATAGGGAGCGTCCACAAATTACGTGAGGCGTTTAAGGGGGGGCGGGAGGGGTTCGAGCCAAATCTCACGAAATCTCACGTGGGGGAGAGGGAGAGTCTCGCCAATATCACGTAATTTTCTTTTTATTTATGAATTATGTTTTTTTATTAGAAATCCAATGCAATCAAGCAAAATACGCATTTTGAGAAATCTCACGTGAGATTAGGGAGGGGGTCGAAAAATTGCAAAAATCGCCTCACGTAATTTATGGACGCTCCCATACGTCGTTGTATGCCGTGCCATCTGCACTTGGTCGTTTTGTCAATTGCACCATTGCCTTGTGACATCTTGATTACATATCCTTTTGAAATTCATGAAACATTTGTATGTAAGATCCGTGTACATTATTGGATGGACAATTTTACCGGTCATCACGCGCAGTCATTATGTTATTTCGAAACTATTTCGGGGAAGAAGAACTATCGGGTTTCAAGGCAGTCAGTGATATGAAATTACAGCTCAATCACCGATCTTTCATTTCATAATTGATTAAACTATTCGATCATGCTTGATTCGTTGAATCGATCGCCGGTGGCATGAATGCTACGAAATCTGCTCGAATGATGTCAACGTTTACTTGTTAATTGTTATTTGTTTTAAAACCAAAAACTTTGACAAAGATACCGAAACGGTAAATACGCAATCGAACTAATGACTTTTTTTTGCCTCTGGGGCTTCTGCTGCTACGACTTCAGCAGTGCAAAGAACACGTCTAATGAAACCTCGATACACACTTAATGGAGTAAATACCTTATATAAAATTTTTTTTGTGACGACGTGAATTCCGCCACGCATGATTCAGGGCCTCGGGGCCCATAACGCAACAATCACCTTATCTATAATCTATTAGTATAACGGTTACCACATCATCATGTAGGCATTAGATAACAAGTGACTAACGTGAAATAGTACGGTAAGTTGGAATAACCGACATCCACTACTTAGTATACGTAATATTTCCCAAAAATCGGCAAAATAATTATGACGTAATCCCCCATGAATCGAATAAATCCGCGCAGGTAGAATTCCTTTGTGTCTCATATCTTATATGAGAAGGTTGCGCGTCAACTAGGCACAGCGAACAATGAAAATTGCGGATTCCGTCCACGGCTTAATACAAAAGTCATTTCAGTTTCTGCGCGCTGTCAAAATGATGAAAATTTTCAATAATATCCAAGCTGGTAAATCCCGAGAAGTACCAGGTATCGTCTTAGGCACGGCCAATGTAGGTATAATAGACGCGGATGGGTAGTTTGACCTGCAGACTTTTGTTCTAAACCGTAGCCACCCGAGTGTTCCATAGTATTAATACCCACACATACTGGCAACACCAGGCCTCGTCTCTCGAAAGTCTGACTATAATACTGCTGATTTGGTGTTTCTGTAATTACTGCTCTGTTTACCGTATAGAATGCCGAAATACTGAGAGATTAAAATTACGAGGAAAAGCAATTTTTTCGAGGAACGTGAGAGCGTCATTTCCGCTTTTTTGCGATACAAAGACATCCGTGTTATTGAAACTTTTGGAATAAATTTTGGCTACCGCAGGGAATCGAAAAGTGGAAGCTGAACAAAATTGAGACTTCTAGCGTAAAATTTGGCAGCTTCGAGATCCGGTAATCCAGCGTGGATACCGTTAGCTGTGAGGGTGAGATTGGGTCGCTTATGCGAAGAGCAGATGTAAATGACGGTATTCATGGTGTATTCGTACCGTATTCATCCCGAGGGCACGGGAAAATGCACATAACGGGTTGTGGTGCGGCGGTGGTCACCCCGCACCATAGAAATATGGGTTAGGTGGCCAAAAGAGCAAAAATTTGTATACATGGGAAAAAGATGAGGCCCTCAATGGGGATGAGGAGGTTTCTATGCCTCTGTGGGACAGCTCCTATACCCTGGGTCCAGTTAGAGAACTAAATTTGGCGTGATCATGGGAAAGCGACATAATAAGAAGACGGCCTCTTTTCTTATCCCAACTTCTACAAATTCATCGCCTGCGTTTCGTCAACGCGACGAAATAAAATAACAATAAAAAAAAACCTCGATACTATTTCTCATTACAAAACGTACAACACGACTTTCGATTCGACACAGAATGCTTCAAACACAAAAAACTTTGCTGCTTGTTTACAACCTTTGATCCGACGTCGTACATCTTGTTTGGTTCTGATCTTTCAACGGGAAAATTGCGTTAGGATCATTCAACGGGGGGAGAAACGAACTGGCCCGATCATAACAGTGCAATAAATAAAGATTGTCGTTAACGGGGTCGACAAGCGTCGGTAGGGGTTCGGGGACATCAGCATCAGCGTTGCAGTGGGTTATTCAAGGATATTCAGATAAGGATTTGAGCCGCATATGGGTACCAGA
The DNA here is from genome assembly GCA_018257835.1 of Euura lappo. Taxonomy (NCBI): domain Eukaryota; kingdom Metazoa; phylum Arthropoda; class Insecta; order Hymenoptera; family Tenthredinidae; genus Euura; species Euura lappo. The sequence goes on along the minus strand of JAEUYN010000930.1, from coordinate 200,500 downwards.
ATGTGAAGACCATCAATATTCTGTGACAGGAAGCCGGAATCCTAATTCCAGGAGAAAATCTCGCAAATTTCACTTACCACGTTAGTCGTCTGTGCAAGCAAGGCTTACTCAACCCTTTCGACACTGAAATTTATGACGCTTTACGCAAATTCGGTGATGGTCGTGCGTCTGAGACCTTTATAAGACCTCAAATACTGAGCCCATAAATCTGAGAAACAAAGGATTGAAATATTACAGAAGCAGCCAAAGGGTTGAGACTCTGAAAGAGATTCTCACCGGACACCCCGCGACGTTTCGGTAACCGAATTTCAGAATCACATAACTAAACCTAACCGTCGCTAAGAAACTTCCACATCTAACTTTCCCATTTAACAAACGGAATTAACCTTCGGGTAACTAACTGGATTTTCAAAAATCCTGCATGGCTTTACACCGTGGGACGTCTCCGAGGATTACCGCAGCATTTTCAAATATTATAATCGCATCAACTTCGTTCTCGCAACGGGATATAGTTTTACCAGAAAACGGTATCACCTCCTCTCTCATGTTCCACTAGAACAAAACAAACATTGTAAAAAAAGAAAAAAAAACTAAACAAAAACAGTCGAGGACATCAGGAGATCCGATTTTCTCAGCATCTGACCTATATCCGGGGGTGAGTCGGCCAGGCTACCCCTCGATGGTTCGGACGGCCCACTTTGAGAATTGGCGAAAGCAGACGGGCCGGACGGACGCGTGCCGAGGGTCAGCCTCCCACCACTTTCACCTGAGACCCGTTCCGACGGTCACTCAACGCATTCCCCACTCCAAGACCCGTCCACCCTACCCTCGTACTTCTTGCAAGGGTTGCGGAGTATATAAGCGAAAGTACACCCTTTACGGTCATAACCGATTTTGTTGCTCGCCGAATGACCGGAGAAATTCTTGCCGGGTTAGCCTGCGAAGTCGCCGGTCATAGCTGCTCGAAAACGTTTTACGACTCGACACCTCCAATAATTAATCCTCAGTGTTGTGTCAGATATCAGTGAAAACAGTGTGACCTTGGATTGTCTTTTATAAGGTGAGAAGAAAGATAAATCATTTTGTATTTTTTTTTTGCATATTTCAAGTTTGAATTTGAATCCAGTTCAACCACAGTAATTTCGAACCGGTAAGATTAAATGCATATCGCGATCGTTGAAGACATTATTACTAAACGAAGATATTTTAAATCACCTTTGGACAATATTTGAAAAATCCAGCGAAAGAAGAAGAACAACAACAAATAACTGAAGTTGTAGCCGATGTATAAATATATTTCTACTTATGAAATCATGGTGGCATACGAAAGTAGGAAAAACCGATTAGGGTTTCGGGAACTTATAACGTGACACACTTGGAACTTATAGTTTCTACATTTTGAATGCGATTCAAAGAAATTACGCAATCGTTCCCAGTTGTTGACTAAGAGACACTTAGTCACAGGAATTTTCCGAAACCGCAACTAACAATCAAATGTTCTTTCCTATTTCCAGATACCAGTTGAACGAGGAAATAATATGGATTCGCGGTTGGGCGCGGGTATGCTGAGGCCTATGCACATGGGGGACCACCAGCCCTTGGATTTCACCTCGCCGCCAATGAGCTGCGACGGACAAGACTCAAAACCGGACATGGACGTCGAAGTAGAACCCCCCGTCCTGGACCTCTCCTGCAAACGATACTCCGAAAGAAGCAGCGAACTTCACCCTGCAGACGAGAAAATGAGCCCCGAACACTACGTCGATTCTGATGAAAGAAAGAGCCCGTTTGAAGGACGCTCCTACATGGTGACACCTCCGTCGGAGAGCGACTCGCCGCGAAAAACCAAGTACGAACCGATCTACAATCAAATCAACTCGACCACCAGCGACCCGTCCATGCCTCACTATCCCTTGGTCGGACTGATACCAACGGCCCTATCCGGCCCTAATCCGGTTCCGGCAGCCTTGCCGAACCTGGTCACAAGCCAAGGCCACCGCATTCTGCAAAACCATCCGAACCCCATGTCCCAGATTCAGTCGCCGGACCATCACAGAGTCGGTCTGGTATCGACGCCTTCTCAGTCGCCGGAAATGACGAAGAAGATTCCCAGGCCGTTCAAGGCCTACCCTAAGGACCCTTTGTCCTTGACTATGGGAACGACGGAGCTTATATGCGACCAAACGTCGAACGAGGCGTACTCCGAGTTCAGAAAGAGGATGCTTGACTCCGTGAAGAAGACGAACGAAGGGACGAACATCAAGATGAGGAGGACGACGAAGAGCCCCGGTCTCCCGACCAGCACGATGGACGACAAGGACGCTGCCTACTGGGAGAGAAGGCGGAAAAATAATGAGGCTGCCAAACGCTCCAGGGACGCCAGGAGAGCGAAGGAAGACGAGATTGCGATCCGCGCCGCGTTCCTCGAGCAAGAAAATATCAAACTTAAGTACGAACTCGTAGCACTTAGGAACGAGACCGCCAAGCTCAGATGCATGGTGTACTCGAACTAAGCTTACGATTCGTTAGTTATAATCAACGTCTTGAATTCAGTGAATTTACTTCAGTATTTTTGCATCAGCTTTTAACGAACGGTTGGAAGGGGTACAGCTTCAGTTTGAAGTTCAATTCGAATCACGTAAAGCAGTTCAAGTCCGAAAATTGCGGTTTTTGCAAATAATCAAAAGAAAGGCTGATATTCGCAAGAACGCCGATTCTTGACATTTTGAATAGAAAAATGATTGACGACTCTTATTCAGTGTCGACGTTTCAAGATTGCTTTGCAAATCTTTTCGAGATGCGAAAGTCTGAGATAGGGTATAAGAGAGAGGAATTTGTCTGTTTGATCGTGTTTTTAGAGATGGCGTACCAACTAGTTGGTTGGCATAGTCATTAGAGTGTTAAGTTTAAGTTTAAGAAAACTATATAATGTACATATTAGTATAAGAGGCGATATCAACGTAGGGTAGACCGTATGTTGAGACGAAGCATGAGTTCCTTTGTAAATATAAACACAGCTGCAATATTTAAGATATATTTATAACAATGAATCAAACATTCTTAAAACTAACTAAACGTATATACAATTCATTCAGATTCATCATCATCCATCAAAAAATGAAAACCTTACAAATAAAATGATTATCACACGTTATAAAAATTAGTTTCTTCCATAAAAATCCAAAACAGAAAATCGGAGTCAATCAAGGCGGCAGCGATTCAGCGAGTTCCATCAAACTCCCATTGTTTAAAACGTCCCTTTCCAAATTCTTATTCTTCGTTAGCAGCTTCGAATACGACGTGACTTGTCTGGGAACAAAGATCAGGGAAGAATCTCGACGCTGGGGCTCAGGGTTTTCCAAACTACTAGGAACTGCTGAACCAGTCACACTCTCACACGCAGCCTTCTTGCTGACGGGATGAAACGTTCTAGTCTTCTGATTCTTGTCCAACCGAGGACCAGATTGTTTCTTAGGCTTCTGTGACCCGGACTCTGTGTCCACTTCCATCTCGTTACCTCGGTCGCTTCTGTCCTTGCAACGAGGTACTTCGTTGAATCGAAAGTTCTTGGGATATTTATGCAGCGTTACGCAGTGCTCTCGCCTCTCGTCAGGAGTCTTGAATTTCGTGTCGCACTCAGCGACGTAACACTGGTACTTGAATAATAAGGAGCGGGTTATATCTTGGCCACGATTCATCGACTTGAACGATAAAGGAACTTACCATTGCCTGGCGCTCAGCCAAAACTTTGAAAAAACTATCGTGAGACTCTTGTATGTGAATATCCAACAGTCTCGCACTGGGTCTAGACTTTTTGCATTCCAAACAAATGTATCTGTGGGACCCGTTATAGTGCATCTCGAAATCGAACAGAGTATTGAAAGTGGCTTTGCAGCCTGGAACATTACAGGAAAATTCTTTCATCCTATAATTGAGGAGACAATGAATTCATTAGTGAGGGACTGAAATGATCATAAAATAAAAAATTATGAATCGTTATACTCTTTTAGTAATTATAATTATATTAAAAATTCAATGAATGATGAACGAAATTGGGTATAATATAATCTCGAACTAACGGCTCATGGCATAATTCCTCCTCGTCGATAATCGTCACGCCTTTTCTAACGAATATTTTGCAAGTTTTGTAAGAATCCTCGAAGAATTTGTCATCCGGTGATCGTTGACCGACGCCGATTCTCTCCAAAAATTCATTCACGTCCATTCTCGACGTTATTACAGCGCAGAAAGCTGTGTCGGAATACCGTTGTGGTGTTTGAGAATCTCCCGATTTTCGTTCATCGACACGTGAATTACTTCGGCGATGGTGAAAATTCGCGATAATCTAACCTCAAAAATAGGTTTGGTTACTACGACGCTTTCATATAGCAAATTCTGAATTCTGAATGAAATCAAACTTTTAACAAAGAGATGGCAGCACCTATTGGACGCGGAAAACCATTCATAAAAATCAAGTGAATGAAGCAGGAGTACATAAAGCGATAGGAAGCTGGTACTTCCTGCGAATATACCTCTGACGTTCGATTTTTTAAACAGATGTCGGTCACGTCACTACACGTTTTCTATTTCACAGATTTTCTCCATTTCGAAAAACGTTTTCGCAGTTGAATGTTGAACACAATTGATGTAATTGCGAATTACTGGAAAAGTACTTTTTTTTTAACTTTTCAACTGTTAAAATAAATATTTAAAAAATGAAGACAAGTCACTTATACCCTTTTTTCTACTGATCCTCTCAATCGATCTATATAACGAATATATTGAATCGAAAAAAATCCTGATTTCCGAAATAATTTTACTTGATTCTCCCAGACCAATTTATAATATTTTCCTTACAATATGAAGAAGCTCTCAATTAATTGGTATTCGAATCTATTCAATGGTGATACGGAATAATTTTCATCTTAATAAGCAACAGAGATCAACCCCTACGACAATATTGATGCCATATGGCGTCAAGAAATCAAGATGTTCTTATGGTTGCTGACGATGTATATTTTCTTCACTCGCTAAGAATTTTTCCTGACAGTTAAGAAATATCCTGATATGAGTTTTTCCTAGACTAGAGTAACTAGAGCATCTCAATAGTTATTCGTACGTTTGATGGCTTCTAATGATTGAACGTAATGAAATATGATTGCATGATGGTACGAGGAAAATTTGCAAATGAAAAAAGATTAGGAATCGAAAAACAAAGTTCGAAAATCCATATTGGAAGCGGCAAAACAGGAGAAATTCATGTGACTGTGTCACCCAGGGCAATTTCTTCCGATAGGGGTGAGAGAAGGAATTGTTTACATATCAGATGAAAATACAACGTGGTACAATTTATAATATTTATTATATAAACCAAAGCTTACAGACCATTATGCTGCTCGATAATAATAATGATGATAATCTCTGTTCCCAAGAGTCACAGGGGTAGCTTATACCATATTTCGTAGTATTCAGATAGGCTTAATTTTTTTTTTTTTTAAAGAATCATTAATAATCTTAAATAATACCCATGCAAGATACTTATTAGCTTATTGCATGCTGATAATAACTCATGCGCAATAGATTCGATTACACTGGTATCTTCCTTTTCCCTTCAATAAGTAAAAAAGACTCCACGTTTTTTAAATATTCGCCTCTTTTCTCACTCGGATGATTTATAATTAAAACACGAACAAATGAACTGAATAAGATTATTTGTCATCCTGCTACTCCAAAGTACAGAGATTAAAAAAGGCTTCATCGAAAAAACTTTGGGGAGGCTCCAATACTGAGCACATACGCTCTTAAACTCTAAATAATTATTACAATACGGAGAAGAAACTAAAAAACTGTATAAACTATCACATCGTATCGGTTCATTCTGTTTAATAAAATATAAATTTTCACGCGAATCAATCTATTAGTCTCACATTTCGCAGGGAATTTTACACGTTAAACGGCATGCAGTAATTTGTTTAAATTATTAAATTATAAAATAAACATGTTTAACAATACCCCGCGCCATTAATTTTTATTATTATATGTATTGTATTGTTCAGCGTTTATACGTGATTAAGTATTTTATTTTATTTCATTTAGTTTTCTTTTATAATAATTTTTTTCCTGTTTTTTTTTTTTTTTCTCAAAGCATAACGCAAGCCTCGATCTAACTGCCTAGAATAGCTTCGGGTATGATTAATAATTGCACAATATGCAACTAAATACAAGTATTCAAACGTCGCAGTGTTATCAATGTATTAGATAATTAATGGACTACTCATATCTCATGGTTTGATCTATTCTAGACAATTAATTACCTAATAAAGTTATATAGCTGCCAAATAAATTAATATTTACGATTAATAGTTAACAAATATACATAGCCCACGGCCAGTCTTAAAGTCGTTATTCGTAGGGTAAAAAATAAAAAAGAACACGAAAAAAGAAAAAAAAATTGGAAACCTTGCAATCATTATCACTAAAAAGAATAATCTAAGCAATTATGTTCAAGGATCTTGGATCGGATTCTTCCTAGGAAACATTCTTACTGAATTATTGAACGGAACACAATAAGAGAACAAAAACCAACATGTGGAATTGATCGATTAGAAAAAGATGATTTTAAAATAAATGTCTTTAGTTTTAAGCCAAAGTCTAAGATATATGGTAAATGTCTACAGAGTAGCCTGACTAAAAAGAGAATTAAAAAAAACAGAATTGACCATTTATACAGTGCAGACGAGTAATTCGGCGAAGACTGCGATACAACGAGCAAGTCGTATCGGTCTACAGAATGTATCTTCAACATTAGCGTAGGCGTTGCAAATTTGATTGTATGGAAACGAAAGATTACGATGCTTGAATTCTATGAAACGCCTGCCTTTGCTCAAGTCACAAGTTACACGTAAGCTGAAGAAATGGGTTCAATTATTCTTTTTTCACAATTTTTTTATCGACATCCTCTGCGATTACATAGAGATATATTCTATGATTCAAGTAAACATATTCAATAAATTAGAGAGCAATCACACGGCAAAATTGTCTATCTGCGTGCGAATTAATCATCCATACATGAAATTTGCGATGAAAATGAAGAAGAATAGATTCTGGGCTTTGATTCCTGGTCCAGAATCTTTACTGATACTTCAAATCGTGAGATAGAATACTTTGCCTCGTGACCACCGAAGGTGTGAACGATTAAGTATTTGAGAAACCCGCCTATACAAGCCTCAGATCTTGTATGTTGTTAAAAGCAGCTGGAATGTGCTGTGAAACGAAACGATTCAGGTCTTCCAGACGTCAGGCAATATTTCGGCAAAACATTGTTGAGTCCTTGGCCTTTGTTTCAGTTTATTATTTTTCATATCCTGTGCGGAGGACGATCCTCCTTACTGGGCACGAACGGTGTTTTTGCGGTCCTGAAACAAGAGCAGATGGTACCATCGTCCAGAATTTGTCAATAACATATATTATAGCGCATTTCTAAATCTTTGAATTCAATTTTTTCGGGTGATATTGCGATTATTAGCATCGAATATCTGTTTGGCAAGCGAAAATTGAATGAGGTCACTTATCGCAAATTTAAATCTCGTTGAACTTAAAAGATTGTTCAAATTCTGTGAATAAAATAAGCTTAAAAGTAAACTATGAATAAATTCTATATTAGACAAGCCAAGCAAGGGGCCACACATTCCCCGTTGTGTAGTAGTTAGCCACTGCCCACAAAAAAAAGTCTACAATTCTGTTATTCAATGAAAATGTTCGCACGATGAACTTGCGTTCTCGTTATTTTCACCATGGTCTGCTGTACAAATTATTTTACGAGAATATTTCACACAGATCGCATCAAAGACCGTGGGGCTTTTATTCAAACGTTCAAATATCTACTGGCTTGAAAATATTTTGCTGGAAAAAGTATCGTTATTACATCAAACAGGCAAATAATAGATCTTGCAGGTGTACAAAATCGGTTGTAAACAATTCAAGTTAATTATATGTACCGATGACTTTTACGTGGCGGGTTTAGCTCGAATTTTCTCCAATTGGGAAAATTGATTGAGACCCTCCACGTACAAAATATTTATCTTGCATTAATGACTACGTGCTAACATTCAAAAATCAGAATTGGAAAAAATAAACTACCATTACGCACCTGTTAATTTTAGTTACATTCCGTCTGGTTATTTCAGATTTTGATCTTCAGCTGGCGTCCGTACCTAAGCCCCAGGCCCGCGGTATTTTAAATCAAAGCGAAATATAACAACGCAGATATATCCAAGAAAGTCGACAGGAAACGCGACAATCTCAAATCTACTCAAGATCAGATAATTAATTGCCGGTCGGATTGATAGAAAAATATATCAGACCGAAGTCTGTTCACCCAATCAATGTTCAAGAATTTCTTTCAGGTACATCAGTGACACTCCTAATTAAATATCCAATAACGAAGAGAAGATAATTTTTTCAATCATTCACGCTTAAAAAAAAAAAAAAAAATGCATCTAATACCACGAAAAGAATATTTTTTTCACTATGAAACTGTGTGAGTAGATGATTAATGTATTTGTGAATTTATGTAAATAATTTATTTATTTATTATCGTTAGAGTATCAAGGCACTACCATTCACTGTCCGTAGTTCTTCTACAATAACTATATGTAAAACTCTTTTTGAACAATAAATTGAAATTTTTTTTTTTTTTTTTAGAGTTGTGAATCCTATCTATCGTTAAGTTTAAATAATTAATATTATATTCCGTACGAAACTTAAATAATTATCATTGTACCTATTGACAAGAAAAAAAAAAAAAACTTGTTAAGATAAATCATAATACAGGGTCCCTCAAATTAAAGTTCAACTTTTTTTATATAAAATAATAATTATTCCACCATTATTAGAGAAATAATAATCTGCGCGATTACGACCTTGTATGCGTTATCGATTCATATTTCTGCGTTATACATATTATTACAACGAATAAGAAGCTTGTATCATTATTTGTGTATTTTGGTGACACTGGGCGTCAACATTTAACTTTCATGACAATATGTATATTAAGAAACAGTAAAAGAAAATTATGTAGATTGAATTCAATATCCTATGTACAATATCTAAGCTGAAATTTTGTTTGAATATATTCACGTACACGATATGATAAAAACGAGACTTTACGCATAATAAATAATGTGACAAAAAAAAATATTAAAACTGCTTCGAGTAACAATTGCCCCCAAAGAAAAAAATGTTGTTAAAACCAACTGTAAAATTTGACTATCAATTATGAGTACGGCAGCATTGACTGTAAATGATGCGACGGAATTAAGTATTTCCTCAAATACCAAATTCGATAACTTGAAAAAAAAAAAAAAAAAAATTAACATCTTTGCCAATCTATACGAAACTTTGAATATATAGTCAGGCAAAGCGAATACTGTGATAATAGATTACCAATAACCATTATCCGTTGCAAACAATGTTAAATTGCTCATTTGTATGGTAAATTGTGATCGTTAAGAGAACATTATCAACCGTTACAATTTTAACACAAAGGAAGACTACCGTCATTTTTTTAAGGACGTTATTGCACGTCTTTTGGCTCCAACGGTCTATTAAGGCATTTATAAATAGTTATTTTTTTCTTTTTTCTAAGCATTATTAAACGGTATTATACAATAATGTAAATACTCCGACTCTCAAAGAAATGCTCAATCCGAAAATTAAACAGCCTTGACAATTATTGTATCACCAACTGGCTCACTATAGCGCTGCTCCATCTTTAAAATCCCGTTAAACTCAACGTTAACTGAAAACATTCGTCCGATATGGCGATTAAATTTGATCTAAAAAAGGAAAAACCAAGGGTCAGACATCACTAGGTGAGTTGATAAACCGCCATACAGGATTTGGAAGCGTTGATTTTGTTGACTATATAAAGTTGGCCGAATCTGCAGCAGCATAATCTAAAAGTTCTGCTAATTTGACGAAGGATCAAGAAAAAAAACAGAAAAAAAAACAGAACATAACAGAAATCAAACAATAAATTTGAACAAAGTCCTACGTGGAAGAATGAATTCCAAAAACATTGAACAGTTTTGTTTTGAGTCCTGGTTTGTTTGGGCTAGCGTCTTGATGGCCAGACTGTTCTTCGTGCAGCGCCCCTTGTACCAGCGGCAGCGAGGTCTGTGATTGTGTGTCGAGTCGTCGAATCGTGGATTCGGGCCGGACAACGAAAAAAACAAAAAAGACAGAAGAAAAAGGATAGTAGACGACTAATGGTGTGCTACTGCATGCGGTGCGAATAAATATTTAGAGTACATATATCTAACGCTGACTTACCTCGTCGTGTTGCTCGTGCTCGCTGTTCGCTAGGCTTGATCTGGAACCTCGCCTTGTTGATCCCTTCTCGTCGCCCAATATCTGCGCTACTTTAGCTTGTTTCACTAAGTCTAGGGCCTGGCAATGAAACAAGTTACAAAAAACATCATTAGTAACAATGTACGAGAAATTATGTCCAAGGCTATCGTTACGCAAACTATTCGGCAACGTCTCACGATAAATTCTTATCACAGTTATACATGACCCAAATTTTTATTATTCCATACCGAGGAGTGAAAATTCACATACGGTTGTCCATTTTTTTTCTCTGTACTGTTTTGAGTTCCGAGAATCATGCGATACAATTCAAGGCGGGAAAATGAATACTTGAACCATTCAGAATTTTGCTATCGGGCAAAAAGCAGCAAAAGCATCGAAATCCTTCATTTTCAATGATTAGGCTTCGACAGGATTTAGAATATGATATCTCCTACGATTGTGGAATATTTTTATGTGAAATTTGCTGTGTTCTCACTGTGCACCGAAAGGCATTCTATTTACATCTCTTCTATCACAAAATAATCAAGCAACAGGTTTCTGCAACAGTAGATCAAAATACTGGGTGTTCGAATGATTAATTGTTTATGCTACAAAGAAAACTACGGTATCAACTGCTTTTTGTTAGTATTTTTCGTTCGACTCACCTGCTGAACGTGCGGCTTGTAATATAAGTAGAGATTTTTCAGTTATTAAGAACGGAATTGGACATTTTTCATCAATTTAGAGGAAACTGTTGAATTTCATGCGTTTGAATTCTAGCTTTGTTCAATTTTCATGGTCCTCAAATTACATAAAAATAATTATGATTCAGTAATTTCGTTAGTTGAAACATTTGTCAATGACAAATCAGTATAATCACCTCTTTTCGCGACCTCAATGCACAGTCTTCAAGGGTTTCGGCAGCCTCATATTTTCCTTGTCGTCGGTAAAGGGCGCCCAAATTTTTAAGTGTCGTTGTTACGGTAGGAGAATCGACTTTGGCTGCCTTATGCCAGCCTCCGTATTCTCCATAGGGAACGTTTTCCTTATTTCTGTGCTTATTTTCCTCACGTTCTTCGGCCACCTGAAACGACGTTAATGAAATGAAACCGTGTTCTGGGATTCAGATCAACGATCTATCGGCTCTACCCACCTGCCAAATGGGCTTATTGTCACCGTCAATCGCGCCAAATTCACGTTCGTGAGCTCTGGTCAAAACCTGTTTGTACAGAACCTCCGCCTCCTTGTACTTTCCTTGTTTCAAGTAACAGGAAGCCAGATTATTTTTTGTCTTGGCTACGTTAGGGTCGTCGGGGCCCAATTTGGATTCGTAAATTACTAAAGCGCGTTGATAATAGCGTTCGACCTACAATAAAAGATGGAAACAGCGTTAAAATGATCGATTGAGCTTAGTGTCGCAGAGCTTGAGTTCATAGATTGAAAGTTTGTCAAACGAGAAACCGAAAGCGCACCTCTTCATATTTTCCTTGGTTCTGACAAAGCAGAGCTAAATTGTTTAACTGTTTGGCAACGTCGGGATGTTCGCGTCCGAGGACCTTCTCCCTGATTTCCAAAGCCCTTTTGCACAATGGTTCGGCTTCCTTGTACTTTCCTCGTTTCCCGTAAAGGACGGCTAAATTATTGAGGGTCGCAGCGACGGCGGGATGATTTTCTCCAAGAGTTTTCTCCCTGATGGCTAGAGCGTCGTTAAGCAGATTAGCCGCCTCTTTGTACTTGTTCTGATCTCTGTAAACCAGAGCCAAAATATTCAGCATCGTAGCGACGTCGGGGTGATCGTGACCCGATGTCTTCTCAAGATCCTCTAACGCCTGTTTACACAATGGGACTGCCACTTCGTAACGCCCTTGACTAGCGTACTGGATTACAAGATTGTGTAGAGTGCGAAGACGCGCCGGTATTTCATAGCCCGCGTTCACTTGCTGAGCAAATTGAGACGGAGGAGTTGGTGTCATGGCTGCAAGACAAAGAGAACAAACAACATTTCAGTGATAATTCCGTTGATGATCTTCCATTCTTATAATAGATCGATACGTGAACTTACTTCGATCGTCATTGTCGTCATCTGGGAATAGATCAACGACTGGATCATCTTTGGGTCTATCTTTTGTGTTTTCGTCATCGGCCGGTGGGTCGGGATCGTATTGTCTCATGCTAGCCATGAAGTTGAGATGCCTTTTGTCTTCTTCAAGCTGTGCGACCTGGCAATGGAGAATTAGGAAGCATGACTTTTGTCTGAACCAATGCTGAAATTATGTCAAATTGTTGATTGATTATCTATTTCCATACCGCTTGTTCGCTTCCTTGGAGTTTCTGCTGTGTCCCAGCGAGTTCGTCTCTGAGCCACGCATTTTCTTGACAAAGTCGTCTGACTTGAGTTCTCAGTTTCTGTTTCTCGGCTTCTACCATCTGAAGGTGACTAGCCAAGGCCATCATCACCTGTGCTTCCCCAAGGCCCAATTCAATCATTTCTATATTCCTCGATATCAGACTAGCCTTGTCCCTCGCCGCAGGCGCATCCTGCGACTGTAGACCCTGAAGGAGACCTCCGTGCTCGCAACGCAGCGCTTCCAAACCCTGCGCTACGGTGCGCGCACCTGCTACTATCTCTTCCTGCGTCATGGCTGTCATTCTACCAATGTGCTCGATTTTTTTACTGAAAAACAATTAAAAAATATAAATTAACACCTTTTCTTTTACTTTCTATTTTTTTTTTTTTTTTTTGCCGAGTGAAATAAATTAATAATTATTATTTATACTCCGTAGCCGGTTTATACAGCTACAGGGAATCGATAGAGGAGAGAAGCCGGTTTCGTTGGTGTACAGATTCGGGGTGTGTAGTGGTTTTTTATTTTTTGAAAAAGTGATGTGCAAAAATGATTGGGACGTTCGTGGGGTTTTGAAGGGGTGAAAGAGCACTGTCTACCCCGTAAAAATCAATTAAAAGAAAATTAATCAGGATCCGAACTTACCCCATGTCAGGGCCGCGCGTGAATCGAAGTTTAAGTAAGGGCTCAATACTTCCGCGCATGCGTATAGTGCGCGGATTTTAATGCGACATTGTGGATCCTTTGGACGCATACGTAGACGATGGGGAGTAAAAAAAATTCAAAAAATAGAGGAAAATAGGGAGGCGGAGGAATGATAGACCGCGAAGTAATTAGAGAATCATGAAAATCCAATTTCAGAAAATCGACCATGAAAAGAAAAAAAAAAAAAAACTGAATCCTAATTCTATTGGATAAGGAAAACAAGATTAAAAATGTAGGAGAGTGAAGAAATTGAATTTCTGGAACGTATGCTAAGATCGTTGATTTAAATCGTTCGCGTAATGTAGCAGAGCGAGAAATGAAAATTCATTGATTACATAAACATCTCCATGCCACACACGCGTGTGATAAAGTAGTTAAACAGAACTCGAATATGTAAGCCAGTTCCAGTCTTCTAGCACGAGGCCATGCGGCAAAATCTCCATTGCGAAGAGAGGAGGAAAAAAACAAAATAGAATCATTCTTCGAGTATCATTAGGTTCAATTTAAATTCTCCTCGATCAAAAACAGAGAAAGAATCTCAAATTGAAAAGACAGTGATAATGTTATCATCGAGAACGTTAAGAAGATAATAATAATATTAGATGACGCATCAGGAATCTGAGGGATATGAGGAAACCGGGAAATAGGATATTCTGATCAGTTAAGAACGTATGCTAATGATGTATTTCGATGAAGAGACTGGATTTACTCACATTCTATAAGCGTTCAGCGTTTTTGACATATCTGTTCTACCCATCAGTGTAATAGTTAGAGAATTACCGTCTCTTTATTATTACTCAAACCTACCTAATCCGTCAAACGAACTTTTTACATGTACGTAACACTCCAATATTCAGAGGAAATCGAACGCGATTTTGATAATAGGTATTGTCTGTCTGGTTCGTGTCTCAATCGATCTACGTAAAAACAGATCGAACGCTTGAAAAAATGTTTGATAAAAAAATTCACTCCTTCTGTATCATTATTATTATTATTATTACTATATTTTTAAAAAGCGATTAAAATTCGCGCGATAAAGTAGAAAAATATATATATATATCTGTATATTTAATTTATCATATTTATATGTAATAATATTGTTTCATTTATCCATTTATGTATAATGTGGAGATTATATGTTATCGTTATTTCCCGTATCTCGTGAAACGCACGAGGGACCCTTTCCCTCTGTTACTACCTATTCAACCTTTTCCCGTCACTGAGGCCTCCCCGTGTTCCAACCCCCCCAAGCAAACGCGTAGCTCCACGAAAGCTATACGTGATCCAAATTGGGGGTGTCTCGACGCCTGCGCGTCCGGTACGGTACACCGAATTATGCGGATCTACGTCTATTCGTATTATTTCATTCGTACCACGGTCAAGGGTGTCAAGATGTGAATTACATGTGGTACAAAATAGTCCCGAAATTAAAATTAAAATCATCGGGGTTGTGTAATTAACTAATTAGATCACCGATTAATCGATCAATTGAGGTTTTCGAACAATGTATTTCTATTTTTCTCGACTCGTCGATGATTCTACTTAATTGTTTGTCTCCGTATATGAATTTAAAAATCGATCAATCGATCGATCGAAAAAGTATAATAAAACAAAAACAATAATCGCAAAGAAAAATTCTTGCATAATTTAGAGCCTTGTTTTTGTTTATCGCAATGATAATGATGAATTATTATTTTCTAGTTATATTTTGATGTTTTCTTTGTACAGTAGCGAATCGTAAATGAGAAATAAATAAATAAATGTTGTTGGAGAAAAAATAGAAACTAGGACTTGTCTTTAATCTACTTTTCTTCTTTTATTTCAAGATGCAGTCTGCGGTTTGACGCTTTATATATATAGACTGACTGCTCTGCTTCGCGGTCGAAAAATCCATAGGGTACAAAAAAAATGTCAGAATAACAAGATTCTTCAGACAATAAGTGATATATTTTTTTATTCCATTTTCTTTCTCACTTGTATCGGATTCTCACACTTCGGTAAATTCATCGATGAAAACCATACATGTACAGGTACCTATAAAATAACTTTTGTCGATCGCCATTTCAGTCATTCGAAGTGCTGATATCGTAACGATATTTAAATGATAAAAATCTTGCATGTACCCAAGGTGTAAGAATTGAATAAAAAATGAAAAGAAAAACAAACAAAGTAAGAAAAAATTTTCAAAAATAATTGACCGCATATATAAGCGCCATGAGAACCTCTACAAGTTTTTTTGAAGAAAAAAAGGATTTCTAGAATATTTAAGGTTTTCCAGTTTTTCACCGCAGGTAATATAGATATCCTTCGACAGGTGGAAGACTTTCACGGAAATTGAAAGCTAAGGAAACTAAATTGATTGTTTCTTTGATGCAAATTAGTCGACGTAACAATCAAACCAACCCAATTCATATGTAGGTAGAATCATTGAAAAAAAAGCAAATTTAATTGATGAAAGAATTACAGTGAGTTACATAAAAATTTATTATTTCACATATATCTCTCAAGCCTTGGAAAAATTCTGAAATATGCAATATGTTGAACAGCTGTTGTATATATTTGAGCAATTATGCGCTGTCGTTCGAATCATGATATAGAGAATTTTGTTTTATCATTTTAATTACGTATTTCGATGTGTTCCACCGTTACGAGCTTCAACCTCATTATTTTTTGCCACCCTGCCCATTACTGGTTCATAAGAGTGGCGGAGCTAGTCCGATGCACACGTATCTCTTTTGTGTAACAGAAAATTCAATAATTCCTAGTATATACCGTATGTAGCAGAAAAATAGTGTAGTAGTTACAGAGTAGGTATAATAACACGATTCTAAATTGTATACGAGGCGACTTTGTTACAAACCTCGTTACGTAATCGCTATGAATTCAAAGTTTCAAAGAAGCCTAACAATGACTCAAATTTCGCTTCACGTACGCGAATGAAAAAAAAAAAAAAAACATTAGGATCATCAAACTCGCTAATTTGATCGTTATCACACGATTAGATAAAGGAGACAAATAATACGAGATCGAAATCCGCCATTATAAGAACAAAAAAGATAATGTTTCGCGAATGACGAGTTTTGTTTGTTACTTCTCCGTTTTAGAACGAGCATAGCGAGCGAGCAGGCTAGACCCGTGCTCCTGAGTGATGATTCATACCATGACGACACGATATCTTGGCCAACTTACGCAGCTTCCTTTCGTGAATGAAATTCACTCGATAATCCCTTCTTTATACGTACTTATCTCTACAAATTTTAACACATGCTATAATTAAAAAAAATAAATAAATTCTACGATTTCCTACGAATTCGTAAGGAAATTGAAAAGTTGCAGTAAAATTAACGACAAAAAATGGTTACAATATTTTTATTTTTCGAATATAATAAATATATAACATTTTACGAAAACTTTATATTTTCCCTGTACACCTGGCCGGCACTACAGGTACGCACGAGCGCGAGCGTCTGATTGCCCAACGTGAGAGAGATAAGAACGAGCAAACGACGTTAGACAGAAAAAGTAAATAAAAACGCATCACGAACGGGAAAGATAGCAGCGCCGAGTCGCAAGATGATGAAGAGAAACAGAATTTTCATATCACGAAGAAAGCAGTTCGAAACACAGTCACATTTTCTAAGTTTCAAAGTGTGTATGATACGCGCTCAGAGCGTCGAGATGAATGAACTTTGCATCGGGACAGGTAGAAGTATTTAATGATAAGCTAAGCAGGTCCCAAAGAACGTTATTCCAGCCACTTAAAAGGCGCAACGTAAAACAATAGCGGCGTTGCGTACCCAAAAATCGTAGAGGATCTATCTCGTTAATTTATATCCGATAACCATTAGGTCTCTAGTCTCTAGGCAATTAGTCTTAATAATCAATTTATGCGTTTATTATGCCTGAAATAAAATTGTGTCGTAATTGGTGCACAGAAATGGTCATGGTCAGTGATTTTTCGTCACGGTAGGTATAGTACGACGTACCGTCAACCGGAGGAAATGGATTAAAATTATCAACTTCCGGTTTCACCTGTTCGCCTGCGAGGCGTGGTTCGTCGAAACGAACGTTAATTAGTTTTCTAATTCAGTGCAACATAGTCCGAAGATATGTACTCACTCTTGCGAACGGTCCATGCAGGAATCCCTAACGTGGGTTTCAATGTACCATCCCACTGACACTGAAACAAATCGACATATCTCCTTGACTGTTTGGCAATTCGACTCTGGATTTTTGTGTAAGGAAGAACAGAGACTCCCGGAGTTTTTTTAGTCGATATTTTTCGGTATAATCGGGCCGTTATATGGAAATAGTTGAGCTGATTTTTCGGACACAGTTTATTATCAGAGGCTCATGACAGGCCAAAATGGCGAATAGACGGTAAAATTATTACAACAAACACAGGTTTATCCGGTTTGTTCGCCGTTTTGTGGTCACGAGCTGGTTGATTACCTTTGACACTACACCTTGCAGACTTTTTATAAAAACACTGTGAAGGTTATAAGCCTCCTTTGTTGAGACGGGAATCGGTTAAAACTCGCCAACCTCTGTGCGAGCGAAAGCTGTCAGTCGATCCAGAATTCCGACTGTGGCGACACCGGGTTGGACGATCGTAGCGTCAACCAGACTGCGACATCGCTTCCGGGACGTTTGCCCGGGAAAATTCAAATCGATTGATGCTTTTTTTATGAATAATTCAAAGATTCTTCATAAAAATCGATACAGATTTTAGATCTTGACTTAACTATTGTTTTCACGCGCTGTGTGTGAAAGTCACGAAGATCTAGCAGTGTCTGTTTAGACAGAATTTCGAGCAATTCGTTGAATTACAAAGAAGATATTTCTAAATTTGGCTCTCCATATTCAGGGGAAGTTCCCTGTACTCGTTCTTCAAGCCCTAATGTCTTCAGTCAACTTTGCAGTCGGAACGCTCAGAGCTTCCGGTTCAAGAAACGCGCTTATATAAATAACGCAGTTAGAACTATTATCATTCTTGCAATTGTTGATAATTGATAATCATTTTCTATAAATTTTGAAAAATAAACATATATTTTTCTTTTAATAACTCTTTTACCGATTTAGGTGTACACCTGATTATAATATTGCAGATTTGAGATGATATTGAAAGATCTCTAATTATTTCAAAAGATTCCAACTCTAAACCCTCCCAAAAGATTTGAATGACAAAAAAAAAAAAAGAAAAAAAAAAGAATTTATGTGTTTTCCATAAAAGATAATGATAAGTACTCAATGTATCTCTTTTTCTCGTCTTACGCTTCGTAAATCGTTCTTACAAACTAGAGAATGTAACTTCAATAACTTTCGCCATGAACACGTTTGAATTTTCCGAATCTTGAATTTCCTAATTCGATTAGTAATAATCGAACAAAGAGAATGATAATTGATGATGGAAAATGATCTAGTAGACGTATAGAATTGCGATAAACATTTATTTGAATAGAATAATTATTATCAGGATAGTAAATAGATACAATACAGAAAGAGTACCAGGTGAACTTTTTCTCATTAACCAGCTGTAACTATTGAATATATTACGGTTTACGAATATTATTAATCCTCCTTCGATAATAACAGGGTATGATAAGTCGAATCAATAATTGCAATATTAACGCGTCAAAAATAAACAAAACTTTGTATAATAATAATAAACTACAATTATTAAAAAAAAATGTCCACATTTTCCAGTTGGTTTTTTTTTTTTGTATTTCCATCTCTTCTTTTTTTTTAAATCTATTTATTGATTTATTTATATTTTTCTCAATTTTTAAACAATTTTTTTCTTTTCATAACGTTTATAGTTTTTGAGAAATATATTTAATTATCATTGATATTCGGAACGTGAAAAAATAATTAAAATCCTTCCAAGACGATAATTAATCAATTAATTAATTAATCAATTAATCAGAAACAACAATAATAATGAAAAATTATTAATTCCCCAATTAATAAACCGCCGATTTTTTAGGCCAATGATAAATAATGAAGAAAATTATTTAAGCAAACATATACGCGTGTAAAAACGGTGGTGTAAATACTTGAACATAATATAAGAGAAAATCCTAAAGCTAACTGACAGTGCGATGAGGCAACTAGCAGCCTCTAGCCATACATTCTTTGCTTTTATCCCTTTATATGGCGTCTATATCAACATCGTCTTCGTCAGAGTCATTCGCCGCAGGTTTCTTGGTCACTTGCTGTTGCTGCTGCTGCTGCTGCTTCAACGGTTGCTTCGCTCTGTCGTCATATTCGATCTAAACACACAGAAGACAAATTTTTATGTTTACATTGTAAATGTGATCCTTTACAAATGAAAGAATGCAATTCATTGATCAGGCTTTGAGAATTAAAACAGGATCTTTACCTCCAAATCGTCATCCTCTTCCTGAGAATCCGACTCTTCCTCTTCAGCTTCCTTCAGCCATGTGAGGAACGGAGCTGCTTTGTCATGGATTTCCTGGGCCAGGTCCTTGGAAACGTATTTCTTACTGACTTTGCTGGCCCACTCGAGCAAAGCCTTTTCCTCCAGTATATCAGCGTCGTAGAAGAGCTGGAAGAAGAAATGACCAATTAATTTGCCGTCTCGAATAACGAGTCGATGAAAAAACGTCGTCTCAGCTCACCTTCAAAATTCCAGGAACCTTTGGCATGAGTAAATCTTTATGAAGAGCAATGACCTGTTCGATACCCCCGAGCAAATATCTCTGTGCTTTTGCATCGTCGTGAGTAAAGCGAAGCAAGAGCAGGCGATGTTTCTTTACTTGACTGGGAAGAGCGTGGTCGAATAAAATTTCGGCAAGAACCAAAGGAGCTTTGGATTTAATCTCAAGACGTTCCGCCTCGGCGAGCAATTCCTTGTGATTATCAAGCTGTCCTGCGTCGTGTCGGCGTTTGACCAGCTCATAGAAGATATCCATTCTTTCCTTTTCGGTTTTTTCAAGATCGTCGCTGATCGTCATGCCCTTGGCTCCTTGGCTCAAGTCCTGGAGGCGAGCTCTGACCGCCTCTTCCGAAACGTCGACTGCCCACTGATCGTACTCATCGTCGGCAGAAATCTTCTTCGGAACTTCGACAATGAAATCTCCGGTGCTGTTCTCATTCTCGGGAGATCCTGAACGATCGCCGTTACTGTCGCCGTTGGCTTTCTTGGAACGTTTTCCGCGCTTTCCTTCGGTCAAAGAACTTCCGGTTGCGGCTGGGTTCAGACTAGGAGGATTCTTCAATATGAACGTATTCAGCTTGTGGTTGAATTCGAGGATGGCGTGATGGCCGCAGGCCTTACAACCCTGGGAAATCGTCCCCTTTTTAGCGCTGACCAAAAGCTCGGTCTCCGGGTTATCGCAGCCCGGGCATAAAACGTATTTCCTAATAAATCCGTCGAGAAGATCTTGCAGTTTTGCAGCGTCGTGAGATCCGTTGACTATAAAACGCTCGTTTTTGAAATCGAATTGGGTCTGAGCCCCCAATTCGCACCCGAAGTACTTTGTCGGGTAGGTGGCTGGGCGACCGATGGCTTTGGCCACTTCTATCATGTTGACAATGACGGTTTTAATGCCGTTACCCTTGCCCTCGACCTTGGCCTGGATCCGTGGCATCTTGTAGCGATAGAACGCATCGCTGACGGCGCGGTTGACGTTTAAGCTCCCCATGGTGACGGGAATTTTCTTCGCCTTCTACTTCTCGCAAGTTTATGATTTCGTCCAAACAGTAGGAACTTTTGACGAGACGTTTTTGCGAAATTTAGAAGCAACTTTCTGATAAGAATGGTAACAGCGCCGTGGACGACACGATGGTATCGTAGATCCTCAGGTCGGCAACGTCCTCAAACTTCTATACTTTATTTTCACGGTTTTGAGCAACAGTTTGAAAGCTGAAAGGCGAATTTGCCTGCCAGTAGCTACCTAATGGTAGCAAACAACGTGTCAACTCAGGGCTGTTTTTTGATGTTGCGCTTCGGTGCGGCGCGCTACCTCGTGACGACAGTCACGTTTCCCTGAATGGTTGAAGCTTCCGATGCCTATTACTGAAAAAGAGGAGGATCGCAGTATTGAAAACTGTTTTTTTCTTTCATGTTTGATGATTGAGAGGCTTGAATATAATACCTGGAAAATTTTGAGGTCCTGTGTTTGGGCAGGACCAGATGGTTTAGGAAACGTTGGGTGGTATCTTGGTGCGGGTTTTGCCTCGGTCTGGTGGGCAGAGGGGGGTGGTCTTCAATGATCATACACGCTGCCTGTCTGCCGCTCTTGCCCTCAATAAAGCTTGAACGCCACACCGATATTTTCGATCGACCGGTTGTCGGTACCCGAAGATTAATCTGCGTGGAAGAGATGGTTCTGCCGATAATGGGACGGTTGGACAATGTCCCGCCTCCACCGCCTTTGCTGTACACTGATCCTTTCCCTCTGGACGATATCCTGGATGTTTCTATTGAAAAAAAAATAAAAAATTGATTTTTACTTCTCAATGAGTGAAACTTCTGTCTTCAATTTCAATTATAGCTGAAAGGACATGAGGAATAGCAAAATTCAAGGGAGTTACTCTGTTACGATAAGACTGCAGATTGTACCGATTATCCGGGCATTTCTATTTCCTCTATTTCCAGTTTGATAATCTCTAATTTTCGTTGCATCACACGAGAAGATGGGCTGCGGCACTGACTTTTTACTTTTTCTTCCCTCTTATCAAGTATGTTACACGCGTGACCCTAATCTGAGGGCTGTTCTTATGAGCACAGCATCGGGTATAAGATTTTCATGAGTTCTTGTATGAGTTGACAGTACCATTTGCGGGCTTTTGATCTTCGGTATGGAAAGCTTGTTATTTTTTTGTATATTTTTTTTATATTAGTTTTGTAAAATATTCTGCATTTATATCATTGGTTCGGTTTTATCGATCATTTAGAGGTTTTTCACGAGTACTGCAGAATCTGAGGGTCATGATAGCGAATATATTTTCGCTTTGAGAGCCTCGAAAATTGAAATTGTGGGATTGACAGAAAACAAACGATTGAGAAATAAAAGTGTAAAAGAAAAAAAAAAAGAATAATTGCGATGTACTCGAAACTGCCTTCATTCCAGACTCGCGAAACCAAAGAACCGAGTGTGCAATAATGGTATAGGTACGAGTGATGAGCTATTGAGCTTGCAGCGGACTTTCTTCGGCGAATCACATGATAAACTTTTTATTTGCACACTAGGCTACGTATATATATGCACAGATACGCCTACCTACGTCCTGTCAGGAATTTCAAGCTCAGCTCATCGCTGTCAGCGAATAAACGTCACACTTTACTATTCGTAACAACCGCGTTGACGGAGCAGACTTCCGGCGTTCGTGCACGGCGTTTGATAACTAGAACGGCAAGATGACTCGCGATTTATGCGAGAATTATTTAGAATTTGCAAACGTCTTCCGTTTCTCTCGTCTTTCATAATTTAGACTCGTTGGAAAAAATAGCAATTTCAAATGACGTTTAAAATAATTCAGAACCATTTTTTTTTTTTTTTGTTTTTGTTATTCAATATTTGACGCAAAGTTTGTTTTCTTATTGATGCTGTGAAAAGCTGCTTTTACTCGTGCAAAAACAATAAATTCTCTGAATTAACGGTAATAAACGCGACGTAACGAGAGAACCAAGGGAACGAATCACGTGTTGAATGCATATCTTGACAGAAGTCTGCTTTGGTAATTAACTTTTTATTCGTCAATTAGGTAAGTAACGACTTTGAAACGAAGAGGGAGATGGAGAAAGAGAGACAAAAATAACGTCGACGGTATTCGAGTGTAATTTACATCTTCGTCGTAATCGCGAGCTTTGGTACTACTTCCGCCTCTCAATCCAGATACCTGGCACATCAACCGCAAATCTCCCACCGCCGCAAAAGAGATCGCCGCAAAATTCATTGACATATGGCAGGCGCGTGGGTCTTCACTCCGCTCCACTCCTCCACCCGGCCCGTCGCAAGCTCGATTATTAAATCGAAGGAAGTAAGAAAAGTCCCGTCGTCTTTCCATCGCGGAGGTCAAGTACGGGTCACGCGATGTCTAATGCCGCGGGGATTCAGAGTTTCGAAAAAGCTTTGGATCGGGTCGGGTCGTTGGAAATGAAGAGCGAGATCACGAGCGATTAAATGTTGGGGTCTGTACGGCATATGGAAGCTTGAATGATAATTTTTGTGACAAGATAGGCGGCTCCGAACGATCCGCACGAGTTTTGATTACCTTCTCGCTGATGACGCATAAGTCGAGATTTGCGTGTGGTTGGGTTTCCGGTGTCTCGCTCTTGGAACTTAACGTGATAACAATACGTCGGAGATTTGGTTCTCTACTGAATAGGGTTCGCCGTTCGTGTCCCGGACGAAGTTAGGTGGTAGGCGATCCAAACCCCAGCTCGCGCAAGCGTACCGCCGCTGTTCGTACCCAGTAGCAAGCTCGGCAGACGTCGAGGTGGTTGCCTATTGATCGTAACCGACGAACCAGCGCTGCCAGTGACGGCCGCGCAACCGAACCGGGGTGCGGATTGATACACCCGCGCTCACTCCGCAGTCCGTACCTCGGCAAGGTCGAATTTTCGCAAGTGCAATGCGGAAAAATGTTCTCTGGACGACCGGATAAGAGGCATAGAGGTCGGTCGGATCGACCGCCACCTTCGTCGCGTTGCGGCGTTATAAGAAAAATTATATACCCCCTTGTTTTCCGCAATTATTAACTGATGAGCCAATCCATCTTCATGACGCATATTACAATGTTGCTAACGCCGCATAACGTCGGGCCAAATTGTAATCTGCGTTAAATTACTGTATGGTCGTTTGGCTTCGCTACATTTTACACCTGTACAATAAAGAAGCCATTTTAGTGTGTTTTCAATCACCTTCCTAATCCTTATCCCCTTCTATTCTGATATCGCCTGTATTTTATTCATTTTGCAACTTTGCGATTTGTAATCACGGCTTAAGGCACTAGAGGTACACAATCAGGCTGAAGCTAGCAGCTCAACATTTCAAAGTTCTCTGGAATAAGATCACGCGTGAATATGTCACAAAATTCAAACTCTGTGGCCTCATTGTCTCATTTTAATTGAATTCGGCACTTTTGGCTGCTAAATTCAGCTTCATGTGGCAGTTTTTCTTTCCTGAGCCGTTATAACAAAGTTTTTATCACAATGGATAGACGTAGAGGTCAGCTGATCCGTTGTGGGCGGAAGGTCACTACCGTACCCGCAGTTACTTTATAATTGATCAAACCCGACGATACGTGCCTTACGGTTTACACGCATTCTGTGTAATTATAGAAAACGATCTATACCTTGTGCATGTTTATAATCACTGATCGTATGTACATAGATATGGGTAATTCTACGTCAAATACCCACCAAAAACGGGAAATTAGGAAATTATTTTTGGAAAATTTCACGAAACGTGTTTTTTTTGCTAATATCTCGCGACTGGATCGAGCTAGGAGGTTCGACTAGGGCTCATTTCGAAGCTTATGAACCAGGCTACCACATTATACTATAATTAATTGGCCCCTATTTTGAACAATAAATATTTTTCCTGAAAAACACCCTCCAACCGATTTGCTTGGTTATTCTATGTGACGTAGTGCACACTACTGTGAAGCTGTAAAAAGAGTTTGCAGAGGGTATTATTTCGTAAAGAGCTAAAAAAAAATGGTGACGTGTGAAAAACGCAACAGCAGAGAATTAAGATGTCTTCAAGAGTTGAAATAACAGCTAGATGTCAAAATGTGGGATATTTGACAGCTCTTTGCGAAATAATACCCTCTCCAAACTTTTCTAACAGCTTCAGAAAAAAAATATTTAACGCTCGAAATAGAGACAAATTGTTCGTGATGTTATGATCAGTAAAAATTGTGGATAGCCTCGTTCATAAGCTTCAAGTTGAGCCATAGGCGAACCTCCTGGCTCGATTCAGTCCCGAGATATTTAATTCGCAAAAAACCACGTTTCTTGAAATTTAAAAAAATTTTTTTTTCCAAATAATTCTACATTGCATGAGTTGTTTTCTGGTGAAATACAACGTTTCCTCAAATTTCGGTCGAAATCAAAAGGTATGAGTTCCGAAGGGTGTACGATTTGACGTGGAATGACCCGTATACGTTCATAATCATTCTTATTTTGCTTCTAATATTATCGTCGTTACTTTCCTTCGTTTCGTTTCTTCATAAACAATATTTTGTGTCACAATACAGCTGCTTGGAGCGATAAGAAAAAGTATGGACGCTATGCGGGAGACGCGTACTTCTTGCTATGTATATGCAGAGTTGAAGAGATCGGAAAAAGATCGAGAAGAATTCGGTACGTAAATACGTTGGGCAAAAAAAGATCAAGCGTTATGAAAAAAAAACCAGTGCTATTGCGTAATGCTAATTTCACATTCTACGTACACACGTGGCTCGCGATGAATGGTTAACTAATCCGAGAAAAAATTGTCTGCAAAGTTCAGAACAATGATTTTTGTAAGTAAACTTAGCACCGTTGCGTAAACCGACGAATGTAGACTGGCATGAATGCGAGTGCTCGTGTCAATGGAAGTGGAAATTAATGGAGTATAACTCCGCACGAATCGACGTAAGTCTCGTACCGACTCGGGCCTCGTACATATTACGCATATTGTGTTATAAAACGCGATCCGCGAGTCGGCGTGACACATGTCGGATCGGTGTATTCCAATTTCTAATTTCGAAGCCATATCGTATGATTAAACTTCGATGAATGTTTACAGTAACGCTGACTCATTACTCCTACAATAATCATGAGTATGATAAACATAACTGCTGTGTACATCCGCGCTGAGAAGAATTCATAATAATATATTCAATGACTGACACCGCAAAGAGCGAATAAACAAACTGTTACGATCGAGTAGTTTCGCGCTCGCCGCTAGAACGCGATTCAAGTCGCTCTCTCGCAGGAGAAACGCTCCGCCATACCCTCGTTATCTACTTATCAGGCGGACCAGACATTGAACAAATTTAGTAATCAGATTCCAATGAGTCATTAGATACGATTTCATAGGCTAAGTGGAAATTAATGGCATTCGATGATGAAACAATTTTCCAATGAACCCGGAAATTGAAAGCCTGTAAAAGTTTGAGCTAAAAACGTCGTCAAACATGCGATAAGGTTATTTCGGGAGTTATAATGTGTCGAGGTTCCTTTCTCAGCGATGAATAAGTTGAGGTGCGTTCTGCTGGGGTCTGCGGAAAAAATATTCCGACCGGTTTATGGTCTGCCTGCCCGTATAGTTTACGAAGAATTCGATTGTGTTTGGGGCCCAGAATCCTCTTGCCGCACAACGGTTTGTAGGAGTATAGTCACGGGCCACCGTGTTGCGTAACGTTCGAATAGATTCGTGGAAATAAAGAAAAACGACGAGTCGCATAAAAGAAAACTAGTCAAACTGGAACGCCACCTACCTGCCCCAAACGACGCGACTACACAGCTCACAGAATGCTAAATCCAATTTTGACCCATTTCAGATTATCATTATGTTCGCGTAACTTTTACTATCCTTCTACGCCTCGCAAAGTTCAACGAAACGGTCTTCGACTC
This sequence comes from Euura lappo, assembly GCA_018257835.1. Taxonomy (NCBI): domain Eukaryota; kingdom Metazoa; phylum Arthropoda; class Insecta; order Hymenoptera; family Tenthredinidae; genus Euura; species Euura lappo. The sequence continues at coordinate 173,506 of JAEUYN010000930.1, read as the reverse complement.
TCTTGAAGGGAACAATAAATTCCAATGACCTTTTCGCCTCACCTCGCACTAAGGCATCGCCAAAAGTCAAATAAATTCAATTCGAACGAGATGTGAACCTCTTTATTTATTTTTTAGAAGAATCGAATATTTATTCATATCAGCAGCGATATCAGCTAGGTAGTCATCGAGTCAAGTTCACGTTACAAAGAGAGCGAGAGAGAGAGAGAGAGAGATAGTCAGAAACAAAGACACAACAGTCCGATTGTGAATATAATTGCAATTCGGCGTCGCTCATTGTCAGTATGCGAGCGAGCATGTGTAACTTAAACCATTTCCATGTTGTAAATACGTATCGGAGATTACATACGCGGGGACGTATGTATACTTCGAATCTTATGTAACAAAAAAAAAAAGATTTGTGCGCACATTGTGCGTTAACAGTGGTACTCATCACAACCTTGTCAAGTAAACGCCCAGAAAATGATCACCAAATCCGCAAGACTCGTTAAAGTTTCTTGACCCGATTCCGACGCTGTTACGTCACGTCATAATGTATTCAATTCAGTGTGCAAAGAGTAAATACGTCAGTCGAAACTTGTTTTTTGTTCCAATTCCATCAGAAGTGGGAATTAAACAAACTGTTTGATAACCGCAGTCGTTGAAGTGTTCGAGATAAGAGAATTGGTATCAAGAAGGCCGAGGCTTCTGGCTAAGGGTCAATAGCGGATAAGTAATTGCGACTGTATTCAAAGAAAAAGAGTAAATCCGTAGTTTCCATTGAATTTAAGTCGCCCCGTAATTATCAATATTGATCAAGCTCGAATATTCTCGATTTGTGTTCGGTCTACGTGCTCGCTCGATTACGCATGACGTAACGAATCTGTTTTCGTGCTCCGAGCTTGGTATGTATGCGTCCGTGCGTAGACGTAGAATCAGAACGTTGGGACGAACCAGGATGAAAATAAACCGTGCTAATTATAATGTGAAAAAGAATCTATGCTCTCCATTTAAGGACTTCGATAAACGGAGGAAGAAAGAGACGATAATGAATCCATACATCGAGGAACACGCGGCTTGAAACGAGGATCTTGTAACTTCCTGTTATTTGTCCTCCAACGTATTTGGACAGGGAGAAAGGAGCCGTAGGCCATTTTGGATTTTTGAATATTTTAGGAAATGTATCAACATTTATTCACATATACAGGAATTTAGGTGGATGAAAAAAAAAAAAAGAACGTAGAAATGGGTCGACGAGTGAGAACTGTTCGTAATCCAAAATGGCTGTTGCTAAAATAAATCGCACCGAATAATCTGGGTACACATTTGCGTGATGTATGAGAGAGATGGCTATTTATCCTACCTTGACGTCGATGAAAAGTCATATAAAATGGTAACGCCCTGCTGGACGGCCGCCTTCTAGCGTGAAAATGAAAATTAAAATCCACAAAAAAATCCAAGACAGATGGTTCGCCCTTTTTAGAGCTCCCAAAGTCGTTGTGCGGTTTTGATAGCCTGAAATATGAAGAGAAAATGACGTGTTAAGACGGTGGAGAGAAACACGGTTGAACAAACACGCGGTTTTTACGCATTAGCATACGATTTCTTTGGGGAAATCGTATATTAACGCTACGCACGAGGCAACGAGATTCGGTAAAAGAGAAATGAAAAAAAATTCTATTTATATGCAACAGAACACGCACTTTTTTTGCCAAGAAAATACTGCGAAACGATCCGGCTCAGAGCACGGCTACTGCCTCAATAATGTACAGAGCATGTGTAAAACAGTGAGGAAACTGACTTCCGCCGTTACTGAAAACCGAGTCAAGCGAGATACTGGAACGATTAATTTTATACGGTTATAGAATCCTATTACCCGAATTTGGGGTCTTTTATAATAATAGAAAATCAATTTATTATTTCTACACTCATTTCCTGTTGACATTATTCTCAATAAACTGCGTCACTATCACGCGACGTTCGAGAATGACGTTTATAACCTCAAAAACTCAAAACTCCAACACTAGTCGAAGAGGTCGCATGTGACATTGCGCTACCTGCGTACATAGTTGTTTTTAAACCGTTGTTTGAACTATTCTAGATTCAGTTGAACACAGAGCAACAATATTAAGGTAATTATAACCGTTTTAAAGGCTCTCGCGATCTTCCCAGCTGCATATACAGCTTATTTTCGACATAAGTCCGATATAACGTAAGAAAACTTATTCTAACCTAACTTAATACACACTACTCTTGTAGAATAATTAAAAAATAGTCACTTATCCGTTCATTCTCGTCAGTTTCATGCGTCATATGTGTTTTCACGCTTTCTCGAAGTTTTGTCAACTTTCCGCTATTGCGTCATTCTCTGCAACTGATTGATTCACGATGACGATAGTCTATTTTTATTATTTTTCTTTTTGAATCCAGGGAGCGGAGGCGAGACAGAGGCAAAATGACTTCGGCTTACACGTGTATAACGTGTCGAGTGGCGTTCAGAGACTTGGAGATTCAGAGACAGCATTATAAGTCTGACTGGCACAGATATAACTTGAAGAGGAAGGTAGCGGACCTGCCGCCAGTGACGACGGAAGAGTTTCAAAAGCGTGTTATAGCGCAGAGAGGCAAAGAGGCTGAGACGAGACAGGAGAAATCGTACAATTGCAAGGGTTGCAGGAAGAGTTTTAACACCAAAAACCAGTACGAGAATCACATACTGTCGAAAAAACACAAGGAGAACAATACGTCAGATACAGAAGACATGGAAGTCGTCACAAAATCGTCCAGCAAAAATTCGGTCGGTCAGTCGCACCCGAGACTGGATACCGCCGACGATGAAATGGAGATGGATTCCGACGTCGAGTCCGTGGATTCCGACGAGTGGGTAGAAGACACGGAAAACCCGGTGAAGAACAACGACTGCCTGTTCTGCGCGCATCACAGCAGATCCTTCGTCCGTAATCTGAAGCACATGACGGAGGCCCATTCCTTCTTTCTACCCGACCCTGAGTACTGCGTGGATCCAAGAGGCCTGCTGATATACTTGGGAGAGAAAGTATACGCCGGCTACATGTGCCTGTGGTGCAACGACAGCGGGAAAGCATTCCAGAGCTCGGAGGCGGCGAAAGCTCACATGCTGGACAAGGGACACTGCAAGATGCTCCACGAGGGCGAGGCTCTGGCGGAGTACGCGGAGTTCTACGATTACTCTTCGAGTTACCCTGACGGAGAGAGAGAGAATCCTGACGAAGAGGTTGAAATTCCGGAGCTAGACGACACGGACTATCAGCTCGTGCTCCCATCCGGGGCGACCATAGGCCACAGATCTTTGATGAGGTACTACAAGCAGAGTCTGGACCCTAACAGGGCGGTAGCTGTACCAAAGAGCGAGAAATTGCGCAGGGTCTTGACCCAATACAGGGCCCTTGGGTGGACGGACACCCAGAGAGAAGCAGCGGTGAAGAAGGCCAGGGATATTAAATACATGCAGAGAGTACAAGCCAAATATTCCACGCAGCTACAGTTCAAGGCTAATAAGTTTCAGAAACATTACAGAGCCCAAGTCTTGTTCTAGATAATTCTAGATAATACGTCAAACTGTGCGAACAAATCTTGTAGATTTTTTGCTCTTTATTTTTACTAAATTATGAAATCTAAAACTTTTCTTTTTGCGCAAAGTCGTGGGATGATTCGCTTCCCAGATCCAAAGCTGTCTTGTAAATACATGGACCGATGATCGAACCCAGTGTATAACAATGGTAAATTATTGTGTTACACGATCAATATGTGAAACTGTTGGTAGTTTTTTCTTCGATATCTGGTTGTGTAAGAGCATTGATAAATAAATCATTTATTATAGTAAAATTGAGTATCCTTTATTCATTGAACGTCCTCGAAAAATAACATGTATTTGATACTTGATATTCTTTTCTCTTTCCCCTATTCATTCAATATTTCACAACAACGAATTGGTTGTCTATCTATGTTAGGTATACATATATATCGTATAATATCATCCCGCAGGCACGTGGACCCGTTTTACAATAACAATATTCCTACTTTTATGAGGAAATCTGAGTTATGACGAACGGTGACCACAGATTATATTATTAGAAAAACTAATTTTTTTTTTTTTTTTTTTACAGTTTTATAAATTTCCAAAATATTGCTTTTGATTTCTGGAAAAAAATCGTGAACATATAAATCGAAGGAAATAAAAAACTTATCACTACATAAAATCACTACATAAAAACGATAAATGCAATTTTCTCAATAGTCCGATAACCTTGATAATATTTATATTATTTTTAGTTGTTAATAACATCGGTATAACATTTATGTATAATATATAGTCTTTTTTTTGTTTGGCTAATATCCGTAAACAAATTTCTATTATATACTTTTGAAATAGCAACTTTCTTGTAACAATTAATACATAACACCTGTAACACAGATATTTTTTTACGCGTATACAGTATAGGTACTTTCGAAACATCCATGGTATATCGTTTATAACAAAAAGCTCTTTTAGAACACATGCAGATTAACTATATAAACTGATTTTCTCTCTCATACTTGTGGCAATAGATGCATATTGTACTCGAAAAAAATCAGTTCGTTAATCCATTATCATTTTACGATCATATATTATAGAGCTTTTATTGTCACGTTCGAAAAGACTAAACATTCATACGTTTTGTCACATATAAATCATCGATATATTGTGCGTTGATCCGGTTACTTTTCCACGTTCAATCCAATATTTTCACCATCAACTTTAAAGCCTTGTGAGGCTCCGCCGGTCTGATGCTCTCCTCTAGCTCCGAGTATTTAGTTTCTGCCTCTATTATAAACCCGAAGTTCTCACATACTTTTTGAGAATATACACCAGTCGCGTCAGCTTTGAAAACCTATAGAAATATCGGTCTCAGAAATTCGTAAAGATATGAATGTATTATTGTCATAATCAAAAGTTGAAAGCGCCAAAACTCAAATATCGGGGTATTAAAAATAATGATTAACGATAATAAACAGATATGGTATGGTGAACGAAAAATAAGTCAATTTGATATTTACACGATCAGGTGGGCAGAACAGAAAACCATCCAGGCATGCAAACGGAAGGAAGATCATGCTGAAAAACATAGAAACATAAATTAACGTGAGTCATATATCAGTTGAATTTGGATGTCCAGCAGAAGAACCAACGATAGTCCCCACGGCTGTTTTCACTTTTTGTAATATAATATCAGTGCAAAATTAAATAAAAATGTTGATACAGTCAGGACGTTGCGGCGAACTTACCTTGAATCCTGCCTTCTTTGCTGTCTCTATGCTATCAGTCATTAGAGTAGAAGCCAATCCCCTGCCTCTGAAGTTTTGGTCAACGCTTAAAATTCGACATTCGAAAACCTCGTCGACATTATACTTGGAGAACAAATCAACTTTGTCGTTAACACCGTAAATCAGGGTGAAAATTGTTTTAAACTTTTCGTCGGACACGTCCAAGAGACGCGATTCAGCCTCTTCCCTTTCCCCCTTCTTCAATGTGCCGTTTAACGCAACACCTGCGATCTAAAATATTTTTAGTTATCGGAGACTGCTTATTATTGGGTTCACCACTACAATTATTAATAAACACTGATAACATATTATAGCAACAAATTAATTCAAATTCAATGATAATAATGATAATTATGGAAACTGTATATTACGTGGATACAGCAAAAAAAAAAAAACTGATGGTTTCACTTTATAGCGTTATAGGACATTCTTTACTTATAATCACTTTACTAAGTTTTTTTTTTTTAATTCGAAGCATCATAGGGAAGTAAATGACGTGTCAACTATCAAACAATCGGTAATTTGGAAATGAAAGAATGAATCATCGAGATCGTAAATTTTCCAAAATGGTATAAGACGGATTATTAAATGAAAACGATTTACCATCCCATCTTCGGTGACCGCCATCCGGGAGAAGCCTTGTTTGAGGGTAGCCAAACTGTGTGCTTCGAGGGCAGCGTGAGGTTCGCCCCGATTACAAAGGTTCATAGCCTTGTTGAGCGGCTCGTCCGCAAAGAAATTATCTCTCAGATGAACGATCACGTCGGTAAATCTGTCTTCTGGGATCGACACAACTTTCAGATCGGAGGCCATGTTATGGAATGGGCAGGGAAAAATCAGACGCACGCGTCTTTGACGAGACTTCGACTAGAGGCTACAGGCTACAGACTACAAGGGAAGAGAGAATCAACTGAAGGCTGGGTCTCTTTCTATATTGATTGACCCAGTTCAACCAATTTCACTCTCAGTTATTCCGTTATTGGATTATTCTCGCATACATCAGAGACGCCCTTAATAGCGACCGTCAATTACAATTTTTCATCCTGATTAGGGAGCAGAATACTGAAGTCACAGCATCGTATTATCAGCACTATAGGAATATCGAATATGATTATTGATCGAAGAGGGGGATTAATCGGTTGTAAATTAGCTTTGATATGAATACTTGAACAGATCAATCATGATGCAAAAATGGGCGCGGTCATTGACGCGCATAACGATGGAATGTATTAATGTAACGAATATTTATTTGTTATGGTAAAGAACTTTACTGAAGATGTGTACTTATTGTATTGATCATGATCACAATTTTTAGCAGAAAAAAACCCCAAAAACTCGCAATTGTTAAAGACTTAGATAATAGGATGGAAATACTTACCTAGAATAATTTATTCTCGGATAAAAACGTCGAGAATTATTAATTGGGATTGTAATTGAGTAACAAAACGGAGTATTTAACTATAAATCATTTTATATTACATAGGTACAGAGAATAAGCCGAAACCACCTATAAATTAAAGCTAAGATACACATATTTATTATATGTCCAAATAATTACTATGATATTCTTACGTCCTATAATGAAATACAATTTTATGTTATTCTCTTCTCTTATTTTCTTTTATCGCCCAATAAAATGATAATACAGTTTAGTAGATACTACAAACGATTCACACTAAGACCCACGTGGTGATCATAAAGGCGATAGTATCTGAACCTTTAAATGTACAGCATAGAAACGAGTCGACAATTGATTATATCGCTTAATTAGGAATATGAATTCAATCATTTCTTTTTTCAGTAATCGTCTCACTAATACTCGAGGTTTTCATCATGAATCAATTAATATTTTAAACCGGCTGGCTGGCTGGCTGTTAATGTACAAATTTTTGAGTCTGTGACGAAGAAAGCTAGAGAGCTGGTCGCCTCCTTGATCAGAGACTCATATCAACAATGGAATTAGCATTCTTTATTGTGCAAGCATTCAAAAAATGCTCATGGCCAAGAGCGAAGGAAACAAAGAAAGAGAGACGGAAGCCTTCAAGCAGTTGTAGTTTATTAATCACCAAGTAACAGAGATGATCAACTGATTAAATTGAGAACAGATTCGATGAACCAATTTGAATCATTAGTTTTTCATTCAATAATTCAACAGCCACGTTCTCACGTTTCTTTTGAAATCGTTGCATTGATGCAAAAATGCTTTGTTTTTGTATCTCTTTCCCATTTTCTCGCTCTTAGGTATTGTCTAATTAGAATGGACTCTAGGTCTACAGTTTTTTTTATTCGAATAAATTTATACTTGATTTCTTTTCTTTTTCTTTTCTGTGTATACGTAGCGCATCGCGGCGCAGAGTACAGAAATCCGAAGATCCTCTAGTTCTCACAGAATACTCTGCGATATGTTCTGCTCAACGTTCCAGCGTGTTATTATTATTATTTTTTTTTCTTTATAATTTACAATATTTAGAAAAGTATGTCTTCGTCGCCTTCGTCCAACATGTTCGCCGCGTCTGTGTGCTTTCCAGCCGCGATATTCGCCAACCGTCTTGCCTCGGTCTGCAAAATAACGTTAAAAATATTTTATCCAAATTACAAGATAAAAAGGATCAAAGAATCCAGTAAAATGATTCTCAGAATAGGCAAAAACATTTCTGTGAATAAATAAAGTGATTTTTTAATTGAAATACGATGTAGGAACGTCGTATCACCTTGGCTTTGGCGATTTTCTTCTTGTCCTGGATCTTCTTGAGCCTGTAGAACTCTTCTCTCTCGAGTTCGTCCAATTCAGATATAATGTAAGCCAAGGTACGTTCGATTCTTGGGATGATAACGTGCTCAATAGCGTTAACACGACGATTAGTGATCTTGATGACTTCGTCAAGAGTGACGAAACTCGTCTGCAGAGACGCGAGCTCGACCAGCAGCTTCACAGCTCTCTGGTAATTCTTCTTCAACTTGGCCAGCTGCTGACCACCTCTGGCTAATCCAGCCAGCTCGTAAGTGTCAGTACCATCCTGATAGGATTCAAACACCGGGAGATTGACACCGGCGACGTTGTCCTTCTTTGAACGAATCTTTATCTGAGCCTTGGTAACGTTCTGTAGTACAACTTGGTTGAAATCTCCGGTCGCAAACTTTGCTTCGGCTAGAGAGAACGCAGCTTCCTTCATCACTTCCCCCATCAAGGTTTTCGTCTGCAATTATAGAGGCGAATATTAGGTAACGATCATTTAATTCAAGTCTTTATTATTTTCACCAATAGGATAAATCGATGAAAAATAAGTCTTCAGATTAAAATTCTGAGTTTTCTCTAATCTTTCCTGTTTTCTGAATCAATGCTGATGAATAAAAATAATATTTGGGTACGTTTAGTGCGGAATTTTCGATTCCTGTCCATTTCTAGAATTTATAGTCTCTTTTGTGGAGAAAAAAAAATAGAAGAATCCAAGTTTTTGGTGTTAGATATTTTTTTTACAGAATTCTTTAATCTGGAACCAATTTAATTAGAGAATCTTACATCATGGTCAAATAACAAATATGAATCGCAACTCTGAAGGAATTCAAGGCTTCTAATCAAGTTCCAGGCTATCGAGCCTTGAATCAACAATTTTGGACGGAATCCAGGTTTTTTCGGATTTCTACGTCATGCAGACACTCTTTTATTCAAATTGAAAACACCAGGTGCTAAAAATAAGAGAAAAGTCGTCACAAATTCGACAGTCGATAATTATTCTTGTTAAATTGACTTTTTCTTCGTTGAATCTACGTCTTTATTCATTCAAACTTCGTTCTCCAATGTTTCTTGTTACAATTATGGAATAGATGCGATCTAAACTGGATATTTTTGGTCCAGAAGAAGCCTATACAGTTTTTGTTCCCGATTCAAGAAACGAGGATCGGCGAACGATTATTTGAACGTTCCAAAAACGAAAACCGCTGCGATTACTCACCTCGATAATTTTTCCCAAGATCATTCTGAATCTCATCTGCAAGGCGTCCGCCTTCTTCTTGAGCAATCCATGTCCCTTCTGCGCTCCGGCGAGACGGGACTTCATCAACATCTGAGCACTGCGTTGATCGATTGCAAAAACAAATTTTTAGTACATTTATCGACATTGAAGGAGTACAAAAATACGTTCATGGTCACTTTTTCGAGAGAAGCAGATCGGAAAAGTGAAGATAAAAGAAAAATTCGAGTTCGCGATAATGAATGAGGAGGAAAATAAATACGAACGGATGACAGGATGATAAAATATTCGTAATAATTGATATCGCGAAGGTGTGAGTTGTGTTATTAGCGAGGGGTTACACCCACTTTTTAGACAGGCTATAAAACTGGGCGCGTGATAGAGCGTGAATATTTAAATACGGCGTTTCATATCGCTCGAGTATTTTGGGTCGCAGGGTGCGGATATCGGCGCTAGTTGATCACAGTACTTACCCCCTAGACGGGAAAATCGGTAGCCTATCTTTTCCAGACATATTTCTTTCGGTCAGGCAAGCAGACAGGAATGAGTTAAATCAGCTGACATGTGGAAAGGAACCATGTCCGCGTTCCGCCGTTCCCACGTTCCGTTTGTCGCTCGGAAACCGGAAGTCGGATTAGAAACGCAGGCGGCGCGGGTTTTTTGATTCACGGTTTAGTTTTGACAAGAGCAAAATTTTTCTTTCATGTATTCTAAATTACCGTATCGCCTTTTATGAGTAAAAATTTGCAATCTTATTTGAGAAATTATAAAGTCTGAATTGATGAAGTTAATAAACGTGCGAAGGTAAAAATAAAAAAAATTTAATCCGATGTAATTCATCCTGACAATGGAAGATCGGTATTTTCACGTCAAAGGAGAAGACCGAAATGAGTGGATCAGAATAGACGTATGTCCGTCTATTGCTGCAGATTATAGACAAAAAAATCAATGGAAACCTGGAATCGTTAGAAATGCTTGCGACGAAGTTTTAACGAGGATGAATATAGCGAGGTTCCAACAGATTCAAACGAAAGCTTGGTATTACTGATTTATTCTTCTTTTCAAAGTAAAATCGAAGTAATGTCGTTAAATAAAAAATATTCTTTTAAATTATTTCCTGTCAGTTTTTGTGAGGATTCCATTTACCAAGCATAAAACATTGATACAAACGTTTGTTTGTTTGTATATGCGGATTAGGGATCAATTAATTATACAGTTTAGTATGCGCAGGTTTTTTTTTTACCTGGTTTACACACAGACACCTCATCATAATTACCTCATTATACTAGATCGCAGTTCTAGATCGACAGGTCCTAATGAAATAGAAGTGTCGTAGAAAAATTCTATAAATAGACTATACACAGCTCTCGGTATGCTCGATAGAACCGGATAGAACTGTCTGGGATATGTATTTTTAGCTTGCACAACAAAATATGGCTGATATTCTAGAATGCGTGTTTGAATTTTTTTTCATTTTTCTATAAAAACTTAATGAATAAACTCAACTTATTCGTCCCCTCAAATAACGACTTTATAGCATGTATTCAAGTTTCAGCACGAAAAAGAGAATTTTATCAACTGTCCCGCGGATTTCATAATTGAGAGAATGCCAGGCTAGTGTATCACTGCGACATTGTTCAAATTTTCTGAGATAATAGAGGAAGTCACGCGTGACAACATCCTGAAACTGTTTGGCGCGATGTTTTAAGAATAATAAATTTCATCCTTTTTTCAAATGTTTTTCTTTTGTAATTTCTACAATCGTTCGTCGATAAACCGTAGTATAAACTACAAAGCATGTATATTTCATTTGAGGGGAGATTTTTTTGTTCCTTCAAATACTCCGAATGGCTCAAGATGAAGAAGACATGAAATATAGAGGATGAGACCGTTTTGTAAAATTATTGCTGTAACAATTATGATTCCATTCTTGACTACCATGAATAGTCACTGTATATGAGTATAAAATATAACTAAATGATTAATAAAATATAACTAAATGATTAATAAAATATATTTCTTGTTCGCTTTTTTTTTTATTTTTTATGTACAGTGAATTTGCGACCGCTTGACTGTCCTGTGAACCTGTAGGATGGTGATCAATGTTCCTGAGACTGGGACATTGAAAGACTACATTTTACTGAACAGTGCGATCCAAGAGGCTGTTTCAATGTTGCTGAAAAATAAGACTGTGGATCACAATACGACGACGAACCACTGTAAAGATGACAAATGTTCAGAATCTGAAGATCAGAATATGATACGTATCTATGCAGCAGAACAGGAATTAGCGGGGAGACCTACAAGAGAGACTTTTTTTAACACTCAAAGATACTTTGTCATAAAAATGGCGACTATTGCTTGGGACTTTTTAAACATTTCGAATATATTTTGATGTAAGATTTGATCCAGTAAACGGTTTACATAACTTTCGATCTCACTTTTAAATGTTAAGTACATTTTATCTTTTCTATGTAACACTATAAAGCAGGATAAAAAAAGCGATCAAACTTTTAGAAAAACTTTTAGGCTTCTTGGAACAATTTTCCCAACATTTTTTTCAACCAGTATTCACTCTACTAACCTTGAGAATCTTTTTCCGCCCAGATAGAAATTAAGGAAGGAGACAAGGTCACAAGCGTTCAAGAATATAACAGTGGCTTTGTAAAAGAAAAGAAGTAATTATTAACGTAATTAAAACTTCCAGTTGCCACTTCAATATAACAAACACCTAGAAATAACAACGATTTTACTAATTTGTCAAACAAATATTATCCGGCAGTGTTATTCTCTCTTATTTTTATTGAAAAAACTGTACATCCTGTTTTTGTGTGCTTAGATGAATCATGAAGCAAGAAAGCAGAGAGATCCCGCCTAAAATGACGTGCATCACGATTTCCAACTTTGAGGCATCCTTATCTGTGAATCAAGGAATCAAGACAGAATAATTTTACCTCCATAATTAATTATATGGAAATGGTCCGGGATCGAAAAAAAAAACCTCTTCAAAGAGGAAACGTTCAAGAATCTAAATAACAAAAAATGGCTGATATACATGTATATAAAATGATACCTTATCATTCGTTCACTTTGACCACAGGCAAAAGATATGAATTGGGGTCCGAGAAAAAATTGATTATTACATTTTTGACCACACATGAATTCGTTACAAAATTATGTGTCGCCATTTTGCCCGATGATTGTCTAGCTTGAGATAAGTAAATATCCTTCAAAATATGGGCCGAAAAATTGACCTTGACCTTGATTTTCACGGTCAAATGGAATATAAAAATATGATCGGCTCGAAAAATGTTACGAATCAATTTAAAGTTCAACCAGAAATGATTGTTAAATAATGTTTGACTCCGTGGCGCTATATAATTCCTCGCGAATGCGAAGAGGAGAACGTTTGTGGAATTTTTAATTAATTAACAAGTCAAACAACATTGAAGACAATAAGACTGACGAAGCAGAGCGAAAGGCGAACGGCTTTGGGATATTGCTTAAACTAATGGCTGGAAGGGCTTTATAAAATCTTGTCAACTCTCTGTAACTTATGGCTGTATGGTAAAATATTCAGGAATCAGTTTCCGTTTATTTCATTCTTGAATGAAATTCGGAGTCAGTTCCACACTCCTACCTAATTTTAACGATTTTCCAAACTCCGTGAGATGCTGGTAATTATGTAAGGTCATTTACTTGTTGAACGTCGGTTGGTTTTTATTTTTTCTTATTAATTAACGATGTGAAAATATAATTTACAACTTACGAGGTTGTATCGCTCCCTCTGCGCAGAATGCATCTATTTTTCAACTTTACACAACCCGATAAGGTGACTGCTGTAATTTCCTAACACCGACCCTGTACAAAAGATAACGAACTATATGTAATGATCGAATGAGCAACAGTTGAACAACGAACTGAAAAAAATTATATCTCGGATAATATAAATCGAAAAATTGCCGAATATAAGATTCGTACGTGTTAGCACGGAAATCACAAGATTTTCTACTACGACTCACTTTCTGGAAAATTATACTTTTTTTTTTTTCTTTCAAGAAGAACCGATGAATTGAAAAAAAGTCAAGTACCAAATCGGAATTTTAGAGGCAAGCGGGCGTTTATCGATTCTTTTTCACACCATCAACTCTGAACATGATCAAATGGTGAAACAGAACCAATTGAAATTGGAATATTGAAAATTTGAAGGAAAAAGGGTCGAATAAATCATGCTTCAATCAATTAACGTAATTGAACAATGAAGAAAAAAGATACGAAAAAAGATAAAAGCTGATCGAAATCACAAGTTTTCTAGAATTGAAAGAAAAAAAAATTCAATAGAAGTGGAAAGTATTGTATTAGTCTTCTTTCTATATATTTGAAGATAATTTGAAGAGAGCAAAATTTGGGAAAAGAACGTTGTAACCATAATTTTTTTGGTCACAGACAACAATATCTGTAGCGGTAAATAAAATTCACTATTCTTCATTTCATTAATCGTAACTTACGCGCGTCCACGTAGCCGTCTTAGTCTGACGAATCTGTTTTAAGAATTTTTTTTCGAAAAGAATGATAAATTAATGCGGCTTTCGAAGAATCGGGCTTTTTTTTCGGAAAACGTGGTTTTGAGGTAGATCCAGCAGAGTTATTCAAAAATTAAAAATGTATTCTGAGTGCTTTTCACATGAAAAACGTATTTTCTCACATTTTTATTCTGACACTGAAAATACGATAAAAATTCGCATTAAAATTTTGTCAGAAATTTTATATCGCATTGCTCTTGAACGACAGGTCTTATTGGACTGAAACTTGGTTAATATACACCAATCTTGGTGCCCAATATGTGAGGACAAAAATCAAGGGAAACAAATTTTTCGGGCCCAAAAACTGGTTTAAATTTGTGGAATTGGCTACATATATTTATATTTTCTTACTAGGGCAATTTTCATCTCGTCAATTGTTTTTAATTGAAATATTGAAAATAAATATCGCAAAGTTATCATGATATTGAGTCATGAACGTTCACATTCTACATAATTGAAAAATATAAAAATAAAAATAAAATAACAGACATACAAGAATGTGTAACCATAATATCGATCATATACGAACCACAATCGTCCGTTTCAAATCCGTTGGCAAAAGTCGAAAAGTATAAGAGAACTGTAACACCGATGAGGATCATGCTGCTGCTTCGTTTCTCCGAACAGACTCGAGATATACTGATTTGTGTATATACTGAATTGATCAAGTTCGTTTCTTAATATTGCCATTCACGTATAAATGAAATATAAGTGATTTTTTCAAGTTTTTGTATCTCATTTTTACCTCTAACCGTAAACATTTCTTCATTTTACAATTTATTTTCATCTACCGTCAGAAACTTATTCGTCGTTTATCAATTGTTACTTAAAGAAGATATTTTTTTGTACATTTTTACATTTTACCTCACGAATAAATCCGAAAACGATAAGTGAAGAATTGTCAGTTGACATTGTCATCCAAAAACTTTTGTCCCGGCCTTAAAACCTGTCTGACATTCATATTAACTCGCGATTGAGAAATATAAGCCCTTATTTTATCCCAGTCTTTGGATTCCTGGTGAATACTCTTCGGATTAATACAATTATCATTGTCCCACGGACTAGAATCTGCCATCAGGATTTTAGGCACTCCGTGATAGCGTAGTCTAGATCCTTCGGACATAACGACTACGTCTCCGCTCCTAAGGAGCAGGGCGTCGGCCGGATCGTCTCTAGACAATCCGCCTATTAGGAAGATAGCCGTTTGTCCAAAGCTGACGGAGAACAATGGAGCTTCAGAATTCACTTCCGAGTGGTCGGTGTGACCCGAGAGAGTGGAATTCATTCTGTAATAATTGACTATCGCAGATTCTGCGGTGAAATTCAGGAGCCCAATCGTTTTTGCAAAATATTCCACCAGGCTCGCCATATCCGCGGGAATCGGATCTCTCGAATCTTCCGAATACTCCTTCGTGTCCCAGTTGTGGTGGTAGCCCAAAGTTGCCCATCTCAGCTTGGGCAAAAGATCCTTAGCTCTGTCAGAGCCGCTAAGACACAGAGGATATAATTCAAAGTATAAAGAAGAGGATGCAGTCTTGTCTTTGTTTGCTCAAAATTGTCCACATACTCGGAGCACACATCCCACCAACTTTCATTCTCCGTCAAAACATTGTGAGGATCCAAATTTGTTTTGCTGTCTGGCTTTGCTGAGTAATCTCTGACGCATCTGGTTATCCAGTAACGTTGTCCTTGCACAGTGAACGGATTTTCGATGAAAATCAGACCTAGAATAGATGATACGATTCAATTTGAGTTATTTGTGGGTCTCTATTCAAGTTTCTGGGCATCCGAATCATCAGGTAATGGGCTGATTCTGTGAAACTTGATCGGTGTCGTGTTTGTGGACGAGGAAATTGAAACTAAACATTCTTTCTTGTAACATCCATTAAGTATTCAATTTGGTGTCATTTATTACATCATTCTGGTCAAGTCATGCGAGATGAAAAATGCAATCGCAGGGACTCCGACAATATTTCGACTGACTTCTCTCAAATGTGTAATTTATATTTCCTTTTAATGACGATTGCATGTTTTACACTAGATACAGCTTTCTGCATTTTTATCTGTTTATCAACGAAATGAAAGTTTTTAATGAAAGTGACGATCTTGATGTAGAATTATCAATCGAATTTTCTAATTGATTTCATTGACCTTACGACTCGACTAGAAGTAGAATGTCATGAAAACGATGTAAACGAGCACAGCATGTGATGGAAGTTAGGTTAGGTTACGATACATCAATTTCGAGAAATAGAATGACTCGGATAATGATAATGTATGAAAATAACCTGGTTTGGATATAATTTCGTAGATTTTCCAATCTTTGACCGATTTGAGTCCCAAGCTTTTCAATTGTTGTTCTTCAATTGCGAGAGGCGAGATATTTCTAACCTATGAAGAACGGATATGTGAATAAACAATTTATCCAGCCGCAGACCGAGTTAATCCAACGTGTCAGCATCTTACTTTGGTAAGGTCTATTTTTTTGCTTAAATCAATAACAGAATCGAGGTCAGGGGGTGGATCCCTGCTTTTATAATACTTGAAAGAATCTTTAAACATTTCTTTTCAAAATCCCGCTCTCAGGTTGTCATTTTTGAATACTACTATTGACAGCAGTAGTAAAAGAACGTGACACAGTTTCAAGGTCAGGAACAGTCGGCAACCCGTTCAGTCGGTAAAACAGATTTCTTCTAAATTGGATTCTCCCGGTGAAAGATCTTTCTTCTTGTGATCAGATTAAGTTCTATAAAATTGTATAGAATCATACAAAACTTGAAACGGTATGATGTTATATAATTCCATGAATTAAAATAGAATCTTAGAGGTCAAAATCGGGATAGAATTTCATATAGGGGTTTCTAAAATTTTATAGAACTAGGGGCTCCGCCCCTCCGCGCTTCGCGCGGCAACCCCGCTCGGCGCTACGCGCCTCACTTTTCCTAGGAATGGCTGGCCTAACTTTTTCTAACCTTCAGTGGCTGTTCTAACCTTTTCTAACCCTTTTTGGAACACTCACTTATTTCTTTTCTCTGCTTACATACGCGCCTCACTTTACCTACAGCCACTGGAGGATAGATTGTATATGGGGCATTCCATGTCAACTCGACCAATGATTTTCCCTCACCATTTTTGATTCGCTTCATAATTTTTTATACTATTCTCCGAACACAAAAAAGCTCTTCTGAATTTTTTCAGATTTTTCCCGCCGACCCTTATTTTTTTATGATTATTCAAACCTATCTCAAAAACGCATTTTTTTTAAATCTCAAAAAATTCTCAAAAATTTCATTTTCCATCTCGATCATTTTGACACCTGTCCGATGATGGGCCGATTTTTTTTCCCTTCTTTTTAGCACTTTAAACATTTTGAACGAACAAAACGCCATATTTCAACGTTAAGAAAATTCTTAAAAAATTCCCAAATACCCCGTGATCGATTCTGAATCCATGAATATTTGAGAGTTGGAAAAAATAATCGAGAGGTATTAGATTCAGAATCGACCACGGGGTATTTGGGATTTTTTTGAGAATTTTCATAACGTTGAAATATGGCGTTTTGTTCGTTCAAAATGTTTAAAGTGCTAAAAAGAAGGGAAAAAAAATCGGCCCATCATCGGACAGGTGTCAAAATGATCGAGATGGAAAATGAAATTTTTGAGAATTTTTTTAGATTTAAATAAAAATGCGTTTTTGAGATAGGTTTGAATAATCATAAAAAAATAAGGGTCGGCGGGAAAAATCTGAAAAAATTCAGAAGAGCTTTTTTGTGTTCGGAGAATAGTATAAAAAATTATGAAGCGAATCAAAAATGGTGAGGGAAAATCATTGGTCGAGTTGAAGTTGCCGCTTTCCGGCTGCGTCGAGCAGAAAAATAGTATACACACCTTGGCCAGTAAATAAGAAAGCCTCAGATCACATGCTTGTCAGCCTCGGCTTCGCCTCGGCCAACAATTACATGTGATCTGAGACTTTTCTTACTTTACTGGCCTAGGTACGTAATAAAATTACGTAATTTTATTACGTACCTAGGCCAGTAGGCACAAAATTACGTAATTTTATTACACAGAGATCAACAAGTGTCAGAAATCAAGCCTAGATTCTGACCGTCCATAGTTACGGGACGAAAAATCAACAGATTTTCGGCCCATAGTTACGCTACGAAAGGATTTTTTTATATAATCAGTTATTCTGATCATACAAAACCCCCTTTTGCTGGGTTCTGATTCGACTTAATTCTTTCTATTTTATTGTACTTTGAATTCTATAGCACAGAAAATCTATAAGAGTTAGTCGGTGGGTTTTTGACGAAAAAAAAGAATGATTTATCTGCACAGAAATGCAAGAACATTTATTCAACGTGTTTAAGTATTACAAAAGTTCACAAACTGTGACAGTAATTAGAAAAAAAAAACACTTTCAACTTTAAGGAATATTTCCCGCCCTCTCTAAATCGAGGGATCAAAAAAACGAAAAGTGTTTGAAGAATCCGCAGTAGGATATTTGAAACAGTTTCCAAAAGTCAGCTCCTACTCTTACACTTTGGAACTGATGAAAATGCAAGTAGGATGAAACTTGAACTTCAAAGTGACATAGGATCAATGAGTTGATGTAGGTTTCGATGACATAATCATGTACAAGGTGTGGTGCGATTTTGAGACAGAGCGATGTGTCAAGATATACTTTGTCAATAACCTAGCTGATAGAAAGTATTGACGGTGCTGAATGGTAGTATTAAGTCTTTGTGGGCGAATTCGAGACCATGATTTCGATCAGTATACTCCACTTCGCAACCAATATTGCGAGAGCAACCAATATTGCGAGAATCGACAATTTCAAACTCAAAAATTGTGCGCCCCAATTCATTCTTCAACCTGCAACATGAAAACAAGCATCATCCAACTAATTATTGCCTACTAGAAGTCATAACAAACTAAACTATCAAGTTTATTACAAGTGCACATATGATACGATGATGTTCAATGGATAGTGGATAGTCTTGCTGTCTAGACAAGCTGGCACTGAAATTTTTATTTACCTCTGTAGGTTGGATTTAAGGTCGTCGTGAGCATCCTTGCCGAAATCTTGAAATTCGCATGCGAATAGAACCAGATTATGAGCACGTATAAACTCTTCTGTAGCAGGCACAAGATCGTCGAATGTGTTTTCTTCACCGTAAGTTATCATGTGAAATCTTCGGAGCTTGCGATTCCCGCCAAACATTGTGAGCATGTCAGACACTCGGCCCAAGTTGTTTTGTTCAATTGAGAAGTCCTTCAAGTTACGGCAGTGAGTCAGCATTTGTCTTAGCTCATTCTTGTAGCAGCAATCGGAGTAAGGCCCCAGGTTTTCAAGACGCAGTTTTTCCAGATTTTCACAACGTTTACCTATTTCGATAAGAAACTTTCCATTTTCAATTGGTATTCTCGCCAAAAATAGAGTCGTTAGCTCCTTCCAGTCTGAGATTAAATACGGAGCGTTTAAATCCCATACACAATAATAATTATTTATGAACCTAGAATCATAAAAATAACTGTCAAAATTGAATTTCACATGATCAGGTATTAATAATTAATGGAAGTGTATACCAATTATTGAAAAAACTGGTGAGAAAAATTAACGGACGATCCGGGAATCGAACCCGGGATCCACGGATGCTTAGCCGGAGACTTACTCCACTAGACCTTCTTCGCCCACAGATCACGTCAATTCTTCTCATCATATACTAGCTTTTTCCTGTACGTCTTGTATTGGTTCTTAGTGCTCGAATTTTAATTGAATGTGTATTTCTTGCGTGTAGCACTGTTCATAAACACAAGGCAAAGTCGTATACATCATGTTTTTGCCTTTGAACTATGACCGGTGTGTCACCAGTAGGACTATTCATTCACATGCACACCGCGGCCTTTGAGTTGCATTTATATTAATAATAACGACGGGTGTGTCGCCCAAGATGGAAAATTAATAATGTAAATCAATTGAAAGTGTATACCAATTATTGAATAATTAATATTCTAATACGTCGAAAGAAGGTAGTAAAGAATAGTTGAGAAATGTATCTGTATGTGCTTCAAGATAATGAATTGTAATTACGTGGGATACACTGTGAAGTCCTTCATATGTGGTGTGTTTTTTACGAGCTTTGAAAAACACAGATTCGGAGTCACTTCTTTGTTCGGGCCCTCAAAATCTCGAAATACTCCTTTGCCCTCTGCAGTCAATTGACGATCAAACTTTATTTATAGCAAAAATTCTATGAAATTAACTGTATTTGTACGGCGTCACTGTGTAGCTAATCCGAATAAAGAATGTAGGAAAATTCACCCTTACCTAAAATAATACCACTCAGAATAAGCTTGGTCAGATATGGAAAAGCTGATAAATACTCAGTACTGATTGGTAGATCATGGTTGATATGTATATAAGAGATTTGATGACTGGGATCTTCAAGCAGCAGCTGGAACAGAAATAGATAACTTCTAATTGTAAGCATCGTCATCAGTTATTACCTCCATTATTTTGTCTCTCAAAAAGTTAATGAATGCAATAAATCTGAACTGAAAGTTAAGGCATAATGTGAGGGGCTTATTTGCTCATGAAATCAACTGTAATCGTGAAAACCCAGTTTAAAATAATTTAAAATCGTTATGAAATCATACGAAATTGCTTCAAATTGGTACAAAAGCACTTCGATATCACTGAAAATCGGTTCAAATCCCATGAAATAACTGTGAATCAACTGTAACTATTCGAAATCACTGGAAGGGAGCAGAGATCATGCAAAATCGCACATGAAATGATATCCAGAATCAGCTGAAATCATCTATAAAATCATACGACATTATGAAACCACATGAAATTACAGGAAATAATTCCTACTGATTTATTACGATTTCAAGAACTACCTTGATATCTTCAATCTTGAGCAAAACTTGGGATGCGTAGTTACTAAGGTAATAATTCCTTGAATCTACTCCTGTAGCATTTTCAATCATATCTGCCACCAGGCGTCCTGGCGTTAAAAACTTAGTAGCTCTTTCATTCCGATTGATAGCAGGCTGAGCTCTTATTCGTATATGTGAGCTCATTTCGGGTGTGACCTTCAAATCTTTCTCTAAAATAATCATAATCAGTATGATGAAACAGTTTTTCATGTGGTTAAGTTAGTTATTTCGATATTGTGTTGAAGTATTTTCCTGTCATAAAACGTAAAGTTTGCACTTGCCACTGGAGATAACGTACCATAGTATAGCATCTCTCGCGAACTCATATAGAACTGTGTCCATCGCTCATGATCTGGCAGGATTTGTGTGAGGATTTCGTGAAGGGGTAAATACTGGAAATCCATATTATAGCCCGCAGCAATTTTCAGGTTTGGCAGTTGGACTAATTCCAATCTGTCCAAAGCTCCACGAATGTTAGGTAAATCACATGCCAAGCTTCCGGAAGATGGTACTAGTATGAACAATTCCTCTAGCTGTTGACAGTATCGTAAAAGTACTGGGATAAACGTGTTTACAACTTGAAAATTGTTTACTCGCATAGTTAAATGCTTGAGTCGATTAAATGACTTCAGCGTTGTTGCAACTTCCACAAGATTAGGAAATTCAGGCCAGTCAGCTGACAATTTTCTCAAGTTTTCTAGCGGATCTAAAAGAGATCCAAAAGCCGAAAAGTTGGCAAATTTTATTCCAATGATATTCAGTTCCACCAGATTCACAGCCTTTTTCATATCTTGTAGCATGGGTCCTGGGCTGGAACAGCACATGCTGCCAAGATTTATTGTTCTCATGTGCTGACATATTGTCACATCTTTGAAGTACTGTTGTACACCGAACGAGGAGGTCAGATACCAATCTTCAGAGAAATCCAAATTCCTGAAAACGGAATGAGTATAAGAGTATAGGAAATGCTATTGGTTTCACTGAAAACCTAAAGCAGCGAAGAGCAGAACAGTACACCACATGGATTATGGAATCAAGTTCGTAGAGTGGCCTTGACGTGCTAGGTGCGTACTGACCTGACGAACCGTTTCTCTCCAAATGCAAGTCTGTAGAATTTCGTACATGTGTTACCGAGCAAAGCACGTTCTCCCGCACTCAAATGACACATCATTTTTATTAAAATTTCATCCGAAAAATCTAAAATATTGAAGACTCTGGAAAATACAAGATCACATAACCTATAATTTACTGTTGAAGAGAGAGAGAGACTCCGAATGTGATGCTCTAGTTATACAATTTAATCATCAATTACTGTTATCGTTCTTTCGAACACAAATAGATACCTGGCACAGCTCATTTTGTCAAACGACTTTGGGACAGTCGGTCGGAGATCGAAATTTATCTGTCTGCTTGCGGGGGAATCCCCTTTTCCGGTCGTTCAGTGGATTGTAAACAAAGAAACTGACTGCGTACGCACTCAAATATATGTAAATATTTGCGTATCCATTTTAGCACACATCACATCTGTAGATTAAGTCGACTGTGATAAACTTTTTCGAAACTTGACACATTCACGAAGATCTCGTCGAAGACACTGATATAAAGAAACGCGTCCCAACGCGTCCCTTCCCACTCAACTCAGCTGTGCGATGTTTTGCTCTCCGACACGATAGTTTCGATGGTCTGTCACATGACCACTGAGCAGTGAGCATCCGCGACGACAGTAGGAAGGTCCCACTGTATTACTTATAATAACGGTTCAGTATCCCACGGTGACCTTTGTATCAAGAGACTCGGTAGAGTCTCGAGCCAAGTACATTAAAAAAAAAATTTTTTACGCGCGAGAGACTCAACGGCTCTATATACCCGAGCGAACTCTGTTTCGGCCAAACGGCAATTTTCAAGTCGTGTTTACTCCGTCTTCGTGACAAATATCGCTTTTCGCATGCAAGGCTTTGAATCTGGGTGCGAAAAGCTCTCATTTAAGCCCAATTTGAACGTAATCAGTTAACTGAGAGCTTAGATATGATCAATTATAGATTTCAGATACCCCGTTTCATCGTCAATTCAGTTTCCTTCTCCGAGCGTCGTTTACAAATTCTGAATACATAATACTATAGAAGATCGTTCGAGTAATAGGGAAGTTACATGGTGCTGAAATATTACAGAGTTTCCGATCTATCTAGTATAATACATGCAAACAGACGAAACAACATTGTCTATGGCCGTAAAGTTACCGACCGTGTTGTCGTTCCATGTCGGCTGCTAGTGCGGCTACTAGATTAAGTGAGGACGTGAGGTTAGGTTCTGCCAGGATGACGGAGCCGTCAACAAGAGTTTGTATTATGATTTATAAATTCGCGTGTATTAATAAATTATTGTTACCGCTGGACATATGATAATGTGACGTTATTTACGACTTATTTATGATGGGATAAGAAACAATGAAATTTATGATTCTCCACTGAATCGAATATATGATTTCTACGAGAATGAGATAAGTCATTGAAATTTGGGAATACATAACCTATGGGATTGATCGTGCTACATCGTAATTGAATTGAAATAATACTCTAAGATGTTGAACGTTCGCATCGTGCTTCGTCTTGTGTAAAAATATTAATTCGGGGGCGATTTATTGATATTCGACGAGTCCTAAGGAATAACCGGAATAACAGACGTATATCTCGGCGGACAGTCTAGAGCAGAAGTAACTCGGAATACGCTTCGAGGCGATTATAGAGCTCCGTACACATTTCCTACCCGGTTTCAGGAGTTACATTTCGGTTCTAAACTGTCCACCGAACACGTCTGTTCCCGCAGAACTTATTCATATGAGCAATCATTCAATTGTTTTGGTTATATTTTTCCACGCCTAGTTCTAGCTCCACAGAGAAAATGTGTACGCTGCAGTATGCTCCGGAGGTTTTCTTCGATGACTTAGCTTTAAATTTTCACGTTGCGGAACAGCTCTTGGAGCACTCGAGTAACACGACGTCAAATCATCGGATTCTGACGATAAGAATACCTTGATGGACCGGAGCGAACGGACGAATCTTGCGATGCCATCTAATAACAGAAGTACTATCTCGGAAGACTTTATTGAGTGTTTATCGACAGTTATTAATTGATTTTGATATATTTCCATACTGTTATTATTTTTGTAGGAAATCATAAAAACATTATACTGGAGCATGGCAGGATACGGATTTCCACTTATGCTGAAGTTCATTGTCGGACAATTTGGAAAGTATTCATCCGGCCAACGTATTCCCTTGAGGGGAGACTTCGATGAAATTTTGTGAATCGCTATCAGATGTCAAATTAAAATTTTTTCCAACAGTTCCTGAGTAATGGTAGTATAGACTGTGAAAAAAAATTTTCAGCCTTCTCCGATGACGGTGTAAGCGCAAGAAACCTCGCGCAGAAGATTTTGCCCACCGCTGCCAAAATTCCTTGCTTCTACACTTTCACCGCAGGAGGGTTACAGTTTGTTTCCGCACCCTGCATACCGTATACAAAAGTACTGGACGGACTTTTTATATATACGTATATATTCAAAATTCAAATTCGCAAATTTAAAAATAATGACATGACAGCGGCAACTAGTTATAACCCTGCGTGCAAGTAACTCCACCAATGCCGGTCCCAAGTCCGGATGAGAAAAAAGGAGGGTTGCACGCAGGCTTAGACGTTGGGAATATTCACCAATTTGTTAACTTCATTATATATCGGCTGCTTCAGTCGACAAACAATAACGTTTCATTCGAAGACTCTGATAATTGCATATTAGCGTTCCATATTCGTCTAATAGACTTCTCAGAGTTTTATTGGATCTGTTTTCCATAGCGAAATAGCTTCGTTCTATCTGAATAACAATCTTCACCTATACTTATTCGTTGGAGTACAATATCTTCTATGTCTTCTATGAATTATAGAAATCTGACCGAGCGAGCGTAGCGAGCGAGCACAAATATCAGGTGGTCCAACGTAATTTTACAAAAAGGAGTGATATCCCCCAAAAAAGCACCTTTGGTGCAAAAACCTTCGCCAAGTACATTAAAATCTTCCTCCAAAAAATTGTCTTCCACAAAAAGTCTTCCTCCAAAAATTGTCTTCCACAAAAAGTCTTTCTCCAAAAATTCGACTTCCTCAAAAAGTCTTCCTTCACAAACATCTCTGAAAAAAAATTGAAATCAGATGTAACTGCCAAGTACAACAGAATACGAATGAAATCCTACTACATGGCGTCGTGCTCGTTCGCTCGCTGCGCTCGCTCACTCGATTGGTTTTTTAAATAATTTATGACGTCATAAAAATTAGGAGCAAAAAGTGACCAAACGATAAAATTGTAGAAAAAAAATACGAACACATAAATTTGTAAAAAAAAATTGTAGAACAAAGTTTTGGAAATAAAAATTTGAAAAAAAAATGTTTAAACAAAATTTTGGGAGTGGTACTTGGCGGGCTTTTATAGCAATGTATTAGACTGTCACGTAAACATGTAACCTAATTTCACTTGCCCACACCTGGCCCGCAAAGTACCACGGACAAAATTTTGTTTAAACATTTTTTTTTTCAAATTTTTATTTCGAAAACTTTGTTCTACAATTTTTTTTTACAAATTTATATGTTCGTATTTTTTTTTCTACAATTTTATCGTTTGGTCACTTTTTGCTCCTAATTTTTATGACGTCACAAATTATTTAAAAACCAATTGAGTGAGCGAGCGAACGAGCACGACGCCATGTAGTAGGATTTCATTCGTATTCTGTTGTACTTGGCAGTTACATCTGATTTCAATTTTTTTTTCATAGATGTTTGTGAAGGAAGACTTTTTGAGGAAGTCGAATTTTTGGATAGGTACATACCGTATTGGTCCGAATATAAGTCGAGGTTTTTGGTAACCGATTTCACCCTCCAAAACCGCACTCGACTTATATGCGAACCTGATTTAAATTGATATATAAAAAAAAGTCCTGAATCAGAAGCCAAAAATTGGGGGTCGACTTATAGGTATGCGAGGTCGGCTTATATTCGGACCAATACGGTAATAAGATGCATGCTGAAAATGTACGTCAATCGTCATACGAAGAAAACTTTCATGGACAGGCTAACGATAAGCATTGTTTACGCATTCGGAACAAAAATTAGAAAGAGATAAAAGCATACGCCGTCAGGGACAACCACGGTTGTATTACGATAGTGAATATGCCTCACAAGGGACAGAATTCGTGTAATGCGTACGCTGGTACAATAATTTCAGATATCCCCCGTATACAGTTTTTTTTTCAAGTTTATTTTTGCGTCAAATACTATTTCAAGTACATACATTGAAAATTAATTCTAAAATATTCGTAGCTTTCCCTGTATCTTACAGCATGGAAATTAGGTATCAGAAAAACGATCATCCTAATGGTATCGGAGAATGATGTCGTTGAACACAATTTATTTCTCGCAAAGAATTCAGTAAGGAAATTGGAAAACAAACGAAAATCAGCACTTATACTTTAACTTCTCGACTGATAAAGAAAAAATGAAACTTCAACTTTCAATTGATAGGTTGCACACTTTGATTAAATTCCGATTACATGAATGTTATGAAGCGTGGTGAGGTTGTAAGACGAACGTTGTAAGACTGTGCTCCAAAATATAATTTGTCTTAGCAACCTAGTTGATATAAAGCGTTGGTCAAGCTGTAGGATAGCGATACATCTTTATGAGCATACTCCAGATCATTGTTCTGAGATGGAAGCGAGTATCCAAAGCTATTCCAGCAATTGATTATTTCAAATTCGAAAGCCTTGCGGTCCGATTCATCTTTCATCCTGCAAAATTCAAACAAGGATGTAACTAGCGAGTTCCTAGAACAAGTAGCTCCTAGATTAAGAAAAAAGTTCATTTGATTTTGACCGTAGCCTGGTATCTAAATTTTTATTTACCTCTGTAGGTTGGATTTCAGGTTCTCATAAGCAGCCTTGTCCATTTTTTTAAAGTCGCTTTTGAGCAAAATGAGTTTATGGGAAAGCATCAAAGTTTCGATAGACGATATGAGGTTATCGAAGCAATTTTTGTGGCCAGTGCTTTTTATACTCAATCTTTGAAGTTTAGGATTTTCAACAAATATTGTAAACACGTCAGACACCTGACCCAAGTTGGTTTGATCGATTGAAAAATCTTTCAAGTTACGGCAGTGGGTTAGCATTTGCGCTAACTCGTTCTTGTAGCAGTAAATCTCTCGTGTGCCTAGATCTTGTAGTCTCAGTGTCTCCAGATTTTTACATTGTTTGCCTATTTCGATGAGAAACTTCCCATTTGCAATCGGTATGTTTGCCAAGAATAGGTACGTCAGTTCCGTCCAGCCTGAGATTAAATGCAGAGCAGTTCGATCCCATGGGTCGTCTTCGGTCTTTGAACTGCCATCGTGGAAGTTTCTGTCAAATCTAACTCTTTTATTACTTCAAACTGATCAATCTTTTCAAACGTCCGTAATCTGATGCATTGAACGAAGATTCTGACAAATAGTTGAAAAATGTATCTCTATCTAATCTTAGGTATCAAATATCAATTACTTGGGATACAACGTAAAGTTCTTCAGATGTGGTGTGTTTTTCACGAGCTCGTGAAAATCCGGATTAGAATTGACTGATTCATTCGGTTCTTCAAAATTCGGGGATTCCCCTTTGATCTCTGCAGGATTACACGCGGTCGATGAGGCTGCAATCAAATACATGAATCACTTCATCGTGTGGCTTCATGATTCAGTGAATCCAAATAAACATAACAAATTTTCTCCTTGCCTCTAATAATACCACATAGCACGAGGTTCTTTAGGTATGGGAAGGCTGATAAATACGCAGCACAAGTTTTTTCTAGGTCAGACTCCACGTGTATGTAGGAGATTTTATGACTGGGATTTTCTAGCAGCATCTGAAACATGTTGAAAGTTTTCCCACCCTGTCATACAATGTCACAGTAACGCGTATATGGAAACTAAGGATAACCCTTAGTTTCCATATACGCGTTACTGTGCGTTAAAACGCACACGTTAGCGCGTATATGGAAACTAAGGGTTATTTTCTGCTTCATTGTCACATGCGAGCATTCAAGTGAATAATTCCGGACAGAAATTTACTTGCAAATGTCCAATAATCTATTGTAACGTAAGAAACTACCTTGACATCTTTGATCTTCAGCGTAACTGGATGTAAAGGATTTGCATCTCGGTGTGAAGACTGAAAGTCTTTTGCTGTTACTCCCTTTGCCTTTTGAACCATATCTGCCAACAGATATCCTGGTTCTAGAAACTTAATAGGTCTTGCGTACTCCATGTCAGCTGGAAAGTTCTGTATATGTAACTTCATTTCCTCTGTCACCTTCAAGTCTTTTTCTGAAATCATTATTATTGTTCAACGAAGTTCTTCATGTCCACGATGTACTCAAGCATTGTTACTGTAGACAATAAATAGTCCGCACTTGTCTTTGGAAATGACTCACCATAGTATAGCGACCCATGCGAATTCACATGAATCTCTGTCCACCGTTCACGGTCTGGCAAGATTTGTTCACAGATATCGTGAAACGGTATGAAGCCGTAATTAAGATTGTAGCCGGCAGCAACTTTCAGTTTTGGCAATTGGGTCAACTCTAATGCTTCCAAAGTTTCATTCATGTATGTTCGACCAATCGTTGAGACTCCGAGATGTGCTACTATCAGGAACAGTACCTCCAGCTTTTGGGAGTAGCGTACTAATACTGGAAGGAATGTGCCTAGTAGCTCGAGATCGTCCACTCTCGCAGTTAAAGACGTGAGTCTCTTGAATGACTTTTTTAAGAACACACCCTCCGAAATATCCGCAAATGCAGGCCATGCAACTGACAATTTTCTTAGGTTTTCCAACGAACTTAAGAAGGATCCCAATTGCCTCAAGTTACAAAATTTTATGCAAATTATGTTCAGTTCTACAAGATGCGTAGCCTTCTGCATATCTCGTAGCATGGATTCTGGTTTTGAACAGTACATGCTGCCAAGATCTATTTTCCTTATGTGCTGACACATTGTATCATCCTTGAAATATTGTTGTACGTCGGATGAGGTCAGGTATCCCTCTTCAGAGAAATCCAAATTCCTAAAAATATAATGAAGGTGAAAAATACAAAGATTCTAATTTACTGATACCCCAAAGCAGCAAAATCTAGGGAAATGAACCACACGAAACATGGACTTGGATTCACTGAATTGCCTTGGGTTTAATACGTGCTCACTGACCTGACTAAGATTTCATCTTCAAAAATCAGTTTGTAGAACTTCGTACATGATTTACCCAGCGATATTCGTTCCCTCGCGTTCAAGTTCAGGACAATTTCTGTTAGAATTTCATCAGAAAAACTCAAAATTTTGAAGCTGCTGGAAATGATAAAAGCGTATGCTTTAGTCCAAAACGCAACAAAAAAACACAACCAACAATTGTACAATACTTTATTATGCTGTCGAAGAGGGAGCTACAGAAAATGTGGTGCTGTCACAATTAGTTCAGTATCATTGTTGTTCTTCCATATAAATACACACCTGTCGCCCATTTCGTTGGTTGAGGTTGCGGAGTTGCAAATATGGCTGAATACGATGCGTGGGAATCAAAGGTCGAAATTTATCTGTCCGCTCGAGAGGGGAATCCCCATGTCTTGCCTTCCTGCTCTCCTTTCCATTCAACAGGTCGGTAGAGAAAGAAGCTTATACCTATACCGTAAAGTTATTGAATATACCAAGTATTTGGCGTATATTTTTTTGTCACACTTTCCATCCAGAGATCAAGATCACTGCGTGAAACACACTGAGAACGAGTTACATCCGTTTTTGTGTCTTGTAGGCCCTGATTGGCTGACTCACGGTACTACGAGAGTCAACGACATAAGCACTACGAGAACACCCCTTTCTCAGAAAACAATTGGCGTTTTCTGCTAGGCTACACCGTCCCGCACTGCCCTGCACTGCTGCACTGGTGCAAGCTTCAAAATCCGCTCGCAGAGTGCGCTGTGATGCGAAAAAAAGAAATCGTGAGCTGAACGGCTGAACACACGTATCTTGAAAAGCTCGCATCACAGCGCACTCTGCGAGCGGATTTTGAAGCTTGCACCAGTGCAGCAGTGCAGGGCAGTGCAGGACGGTGTAGCCCAGCGGAAAACGCCAAATCGGTGATTCCGTTCACATTCTTCAATCTATCTTAAATTTACTTATTAAATTATTCCCAATTACTCTTAACAAATTTGTTAAGGGGAGGTACCTGAGTAGAATGTGTGAAAAGTAGGCGAATTTTAGGAATTATTTTCTCAAAAAGTATTCGATTGATTTGATTCAACTTTGCTTTATTTGAAAGAACATTTATTGAGGTTTGCTTACAATTTTTTTTATGTATATATATTGACTGGGAGCGCTGCTATCATGGCCGGCATAAAAAGTGTCTCTCGCTCGCACGGTTTTCGGTGCCAGAAATATTAAGAAAATGGCTGGACCGATTGCTTCCAAAATTTTACACAATATTCTTGGGCATGTTTTCTAGTACTTGTCGTAGGATTTTTTGAAAAAAAAAAATTTTTCGTAAAATGGCGGCCGTTTGAATTTTTTTTTTTTTTTTCGACCTCAATTTCCGACCTTTCTGGCGTGATAAAAAAAGTAATTGTTTAAAAAAAAATCCCACGACAAGTACTAGAAAACATGTCCAAAAATATTGGGTAAAATTTTTAAAGCAATCGGTCCAGCCGTTTTCGAAATATTTCTGGCACCGAAAACCGTGCGAGCGAGAGACACTTTTTATGCCGGCCATGATAGCAGCGCTCCCAGTCAATATATATACATAAAAAAAAAATTGTAAGCAAACCTCAATAGATGTTCTTTCAAATAAAGCAAAGTTGAATCAAATCAATCGAATACTTTTTGAGAAAATAATTCCTAAAATTCGCCTCCTTTTCACACATTCTACTCAGGTACCTCCCCTTAAGTTGTATAATGGCGCTTACGTCCTTATGTCATTAGACACGCGATGTAAAAAAGATTCGAACTTCCGATATACCATTCCTACTAACCATATTTTTTGCGCATTTACTTGTGACAAAATGGGATACTCAAATAATGTGTTTTATACAAAAAATTGGGGGTTATATTTACGCCCCCCCTAATGAAAAATGCTGCGCACGCCTATGCCCTATGGTACAATTTTTTTATGTATCGAGTACGATCACTACAGTCTCGTTGTTATATGAACTTTACGGAATTTTGTAGCTATAACTAGATCAATTTCCGTTCAGCGGAGGAGACGCAGTATTTCTCAGAAAGGGCATCGAAAATGTCCGAACATTGAGCATTTTGTTGTAGGTGGATGTTTACGACGACATTCTCAGATATTGAAGGTTTGAAAAACCTTCCATACTGAGGGTTGGCGGGGGTGGGGGTTGTTACGCGTTACATGTCACGTCACGAAAACCGTTACGCTCGGAGGGGGTGACGGGGTTACGTGTTACATGTCACGAAACCGTTACGCTCAGCGGCGGGGGGGGTTACGCGTTACATGTGACGTCACGCCGAATTAGGCGGTTTTTCAAACCAGCTTTTAGCGCTATTAGTGTTGATGATAGAGAAAATTTTAAAAGTGTTTCAACTTTAATTGTCTCGTAGAGGCAAGTTTTATTACATTCCTAATGCATGAAGATACAGTTCGTAAATTCATAAGAACCTATATCGCTGTTGAAAATATGACAGTAGTTTACAAATACCCCACAGAAACCTACAGCATCATGGTTCTATTGACATTTTATGATTTCTCAAAGGGATGGATGATGGACTCGATGTCTCGAAGCTGAATGAGTTTAGAAAACCACATAAGGGCAATGAAGCAGGGGCAACCCTCGAAAAGCTTAAATCGTCGTATTATTCTTGTAAGCCTCGTTGATGTTGTGATAATATGAAAACTTGATAAGGGGGTGTAAGAGTTACTGAATTCTGTAATACCTGGAAATTGCATTATGGGAGAAGGAATGAGCAGGGAGTAGGGATGAGTAAGAGAGAGACAGTTGAATTCCCAACACTACCCCAGCATCGAAATGTTTATTTACCTCTGTACAATCGATCTCAGGTTGTCTCTAGTAGCCACGCTCAATATTTCAAACTCAAACCAGAGTAATATCAATTCATGGGAACGTATTAATTTTTCTACGGAAAGTACGACATTGTCAAGAGTATTGCTTTGGCCACAGCTTTTTATCCTTAATCTTTGCAGTTTATGATTTTTGGAAAACATCGTCAGGACGTCAGACACTCGGCCTATGTTGTTTTGTGCGATGGAAAAGTCTTCCAAGTTACGGCAATGAATCAACATTTGCGATAGCTCGTTCTTGTAGCAGAAATTACTGTAAGGGCCGATGTCTTCCAGCCTCAGTTTTTCCAGATTTTCACACTGTTTACCGATTTTGACTAGAAACGTTCCATTCACAATTGGTATTTGTGACAGGAACAAAGTCGTCAGCTCCTTCCAGCTTGCAATTAAATGCAACGCAGGTAAATCCCATGGATTCTCTTTATCGTTATACCTGGAGTCATACCCTGCTAAAAATGTCGGATGAAGTTATACGATTCTATTCGAATCTAATATGGTTTTTGTACCCGTAAATTTCGGTTTTTTGATTTTCGGCATTTTGACCCGTCGACTCTTTGATGTTTCGGAATTTTGACCCCCACCCGACACACGAGCGTACCAAACGGAGGGGCATTTGCCGGGCGCCCCGAGAGGTTCTTATCGTTTTGAACGCTATACGCAAGGCACAAAATGTCTGAAAACGGGATTTTGGTAATCTCGGTAGTCATACAAAAGATCAGAAACCAGTTTGAACCTAATTGCTATGACACATGGTGGCTATTTTTCTTACATTTTTGAAAATTCGCTCAGGTCAAACGCAAGGCGCAAAATGTCTGAAAATCGGGTTTTTAGTAATCGAATAACAAAAACTACGTACATTTTCGAAATCAGACATTTTTCGATGACACAGTGTGCCTTTTTTTTGCACAGCAGAAATCACCCCCCGCGGCTGTGCAAGGGTTCTGGAATGTAATACTCCCTAGACGGGTTCAGGGTCATCTAAACTAGCGATTCTATATGGTTTTGTCCTCGTGGCGATGACACATGGTTTTGGTAACTGGCTCTCGTACTACTAGGCCTAAACCACACTTGGAACGGGAGAATAGGCTTGTACTGCATAAAATGGCAACAATCTCTGTTGTCGCGATCACCGCGTCCGAATTAGCGGAAAGAAAGAATATAGTGTCATCCTGTCAATCCAGCGACCAGTGCCATCGACGTCCGAGAAAATGAAAGCAGCTGTCTTGTTCAAATGGGATGAAACTGTGGTGGAAGTATCAGTTGTACCACCATCAATGCCTAAATCGTTGATTCCACAAGCCCGACCATCCACATCGATATCTAGACCGCTATCACCTGCACAGATGCAACAGCTGGCCAACCCAGTTGGACAGGCTAATGCAGCGCTGCGATCCTTTGCAGAGCTGCTGGCAGCATTCAAGCTGAAACCGATTAGGATACCAAATAAAACTGGTGGTCCTCATGCCAATGCATTCAGCCTGGAGGAGGACAAGCTACTAAATTAGTAGCATGTAATAGGATCCTCTCCATAATTTCCATCCCCAACAATCATATACCTATATATATATAAGGATGCGACGAGGCTCCGCAAGGATAGGACAGCTCGAGTTTTTAGAGATATCAAAGTGCGGGGAATCCCATAAAAAAAAGGTGATTTTTTTTGGCAATCTATGGAATTTCTGAAATTAAAAATATCGGTTCTTCGACCGGGGGTCCAAAAGAGACTGAATTTATAAGCCATATGTGACAAAACTAGACCACCCCCGAAGTATGATTTCAACTCCAGAAAAAGTTGCGACAGTGGCGAGTTTCAAAACAATAGGTGATCCTTGTAGCAATTCATGGTATTTACAACATTCCAAATATCGGTTTTTCGACCGGGGCTCCTGCTCAAGTTTCTTGACTTTCTTTAAAACTCATTCGTAAGTTTTTGCAGATATTTCGTATATCTCCAAACAATGCGAGTCACATGTATTGCACTATTTCATAGAATACTCGCTGAAATCTTGGGAAAGATTTGAATACATATGTCGTTGTCCAGCAATGAATAAAATTATCTTGGCTTGAAACAGGGCTGCCAATTATAACTATGTTTAACAGACTATGAACTTCATTATACATAACAACACTTTATTTTCAAACCGTAGTACAAAAAAACGAATTTTTCAATTATATGACTGAAAGTAAGACTGATATGACTGAATATATGACTGAAAGTATATAGGATAAGCTTGAATGCATGTATCCATACATAGATATACTATAAAACGGCAGGTTTACTGATTCATTTTATTATCGCAACTATTTCTATGATATGGATACCACAGGATGGTTGGATCCATGCGAGCTTATCACAAAGTATAAGAAAAAAAAAAAATTTTTTGGCCGAAACGATCCATCGAGATTATTGTCAACAATCAAGTTGACACAAAGCGTCAATAATGTTGTGCGGAAGTAATACATCTTTATGGGCAAATTCTAGAGCATCATTATGAGGAACATAATCGTCAGCACTGTATATCCACTCGAAAACTTCAAATTCGAAGGATGGGCGGTTGAGTTCATCCTTCAACCTACAAAGTGGAAACATGCATGAAGCCAGAAATGTTCGACAACGAATGATGAGCTCAATAGTTGAACCCATTGGTGTGTTG
Organism: Euura lappo; assembly: GCA_018257835.1. Lineage (NCBI taxonomy): Eukaryota > Metazoa > Arthropoda > Insecta > Hymenoptera > Tenthredinidae > Euura > Euura lappo. The sequence continues at coordinate 138,885 of JAEUYN010000930.1, read as the reverse complement.
GTGCAGATACTAGAATTCTTGTGGCTGGGTCTATTATGGCACCTTTCACTTACCTCTCCAGGGTAGAGATTAGTTCATCATATGCAGCCGCACCTTCTATACCTTCAAATTCGCACACGAATAGAATTAAATCACAAGTGAGTATCAGCCCTTCAACAGGAGAGACGAGGTTGTCGAAGGCGTTATTTTCACCTATACTTTTGATACGAAGTCTTCGGAGTCTACGATTTTCGGTGAACATCGTAAACACTTCAGACACCTGGCCTAAATTGTTCTGTTCTATCGAAAAGTCCTTCAAGTTGTGACAATGAGTCAGCATTTTCGATAGATCGTTCTTGTAGCAGCAATTGCTGCGGGAGCCTAGATCTTCGAGCCTCAGTTTCTCCAGATTTTCACATTGTATTCCTATTTCGATAAGAAATTCTCCATTCTCGATCGGTATTTTCGCCAAGAACAAAGTTGTCAGCTCCTTCCAGCCTGAGATTAGATGCAGAGTGGTTAAATCCCATTGGTTACCTTCATAATCCAAACTGGAATCATAAAAATAATCGTCAAATTTTTCTCTTTCACCAAATTAAAGTGATTCACTTGAATTTTGATTACTTAGGATACAATGTGAAGTCCTTCAGATGTGGGGTATTTTCAACGAGCTTTTTGAAGGCAGGATTCGAATCTACTGCTGCAGCTGCATGCTTCGAATTTGAAGGTTCTCCTTCGGTATCTGGCGTATGGAGGATTGATCCTGTAATAAAAAATGTATTACTCCATGATTGAGGTTTTTGTAATGGAATATCATACGTTGTAATATACAGTTGTATGATTTCTTGAATAAATATATGGAACCTAGCTGATTAGATAAAATTGACAAATTTACCCTCACGTTTGATAATGCCACATAAAACGAGCTTAGTCAGCTTCGGAAATGGCGATAAATCCATATTGCAAGTTGATCCTATGTCATGTTCAATATGGATATAAGAGATTTGATGTCTAGGATTTTGAAGCAGCAGCTGAAATGTAAATATGTGTTAAACTTCTGGACGTGATCTATTTATACAAATTGAGGTAAGCGGCCCTACCTTGATATCCTTAACCTTCAGCATAGGTTTGTATACATTACCATATTGGCATGAGCATTGGAAATCGATTGTCTGTCTCCCAGTGGCGATTGAAACCGCTTTTGCCAAAAGATAACCTGGCACTAGATGCCCATGTCTTTTACGTTCATCCTGGGTATTGGCTGGATCTTTCACTGTCTTTATCTGGTGACTCAGTTCCCGTGTCACCTGCAGGTCTTTCTCTGAAATTATTATGACCCAGTGAGATGATGAATAATAAAAACAAATATTTACTTCTGAACGTGATGTAGAACGTTCTTTGATTTGGATGGTGATGAAATTTTCCAATCCGATAAGTGTAAATATCTCCCAATTTAACAAAGTCTTATATTCTTCGCCAATCGACTTTGTGCCCATTCCTCTGAGGTAACTTACATCTTTGATATTATATTTTAGTGTGTTCCCTACAATGTACATGAGCAATCGATAGCTTGTATTCGTACCATAGTATAAGGTAGCTTCCGTCGCACATTTAGCCGGCCAAAACTGTGTCCACCGTTCATTATTTGTTAACATGTCTTCGAAGGCTTTGTGCAGTCGTATAAAAAGGTTGATATTGTAGCCCGCAATGATTTTCAGTTTTGGCAGTGCATGAAAGGTGTCTAGGAAACCAAAAACTTGACCATATATTGCATATGGTGTGGTTCCCTGATATACTACTAGCACTCGCAGTTCCTCCAACTCTTGGCAATACTTCGATACTAATGCCACGCACGGATGGATCGCCATGAAATCGCTTACTCTCACAGATAAGTGTTCAAGTCTCTTGAATGATTTTTCTACGCATTTACTGCGAAGTTCACCACTGTAACGATCTGGCCAAGAAATGGACAAATTTCTCAACCTCTCTAGCAAATCTAAAAAAGACCACAATTGCAAAAGACTGTCGAATTCTATTCCGATTATGTTTAATTCTACGAGATTCGTAGCCTTTGTTATATTTTGCAGCATGGGTTGTGGTTTTGTGCAGTACATATTGGCTAGATTTATTCTTTTCACGTGCGTATGCATCGATTCATTTTTTAAATATTGTTGAACGTCTGACAAGGACGTCAGAAACCCCTCCTCAGAGAAATCCAAATTCCTGAAAATGTAAAAGCACGGAATTGTTTGAAATGTGAATTCAAGCTCAGGAAACATAGGTCCGCAAACTACTACTTGCATACCGACCTATAGAACCTTTTATCATTGAATACAAGACTGTTGAATTTTTTGCAGGCGTAACCCAGTGGTATACGATCTCTAGCGTTCAAGTGTAGGATAATTTCTATCAAAATTTCATCCGGAAAATTCAATATGTTGAAGACCCTGGAAATACTGAAGATCTAAATACATATAGGTACATTTGCATGCTTTAATATTGATACTATTCAATGAACTGAATAATTGTTCACTTTTAACATAATTATACTTACCCAGAATTCATTTTGTTGGATAATTAAGTTGTAAAAGATATTGTTGTTTCGTGACCACTGGAGTGTTCAAGGAGAAGATACTCATCGGATGAGGTCAATTTTGAAATTTTCTTTATTATAAAGGTCGACGTTTCGGCCGGGCCCGGCCGGCCATCTTCAGGAGTGACAACCTTATGCCCGTGCGTATACTGTGACGCCTGCGGAGGAAGTGGAAAAGATGCGAATCAGGGTAACCACAGAGATTGGAAGCTTTCGAAGTCTGAAATCCATTTGAAATCATTATAGATAAGTGATTTTTTCGGGAAATGTAATTTATCCTTCATATTCATCGCAAATGTTTGATGCGGTAATTTTCTATGGATTATGGAGTATAGTGCAATCTCCCACATCAAAAACAGTGACGCTTATTCTCCTTTCACGGAAAAGGGGAATCCCCGCTTCTACTGCGTATGAGTCCAATGAGTGTTTATATCTTGGAATCTATATACCGCGTCTGTGCACGTGACGATCGACGGTGCTGATGTCCGCTATTCCGTTTTTCGTTTTTTTTTTCGTTCTAAACTCTAAAGTGCACTCGATGACATCACCATTCACCATGCGGACGATATGTTTACAATCTTTTCACGAGTGAAATGCCGACTCTCCGTTGAACGCCGCTCTCATTGGTCCAAATGGCGTCTGCAATCACCCAGTGTGCATAAGTCTAGTACGAATGATGTTATTTAAATTAAATGTGTGTACTTCAATTGAGTTAGGGCCCCTCAAGTTCCTTCGGAATGACCTAACCAAACCGAATCTAACCTGACCTAACTTGAACTGGTGCGAGAATTCCATACACGTGTTTACATACCTACGTTACAATCCGCCAAGCGTTGCACACAGTGAACACACCTCTTTGGCTCACACAGCAGGACTGCGCAAAGGAATATATTGAAACTTAGCGCAATGAGATAGATTGTAAGAGTGATTTACGGTAAATATTGTGGTTCACCGCATCACCAATTAATTTTTGTATACTGTATCACATATTCGTGATCATATTATCATAATATTTACCGTCGAGAGCTCAAAAACACTTTTAACAGCAATCTGTTTTATCGACAGCCGAAAATGATTCCATGAAGCACCAGGCTTGAAGTGAAATTCGTCGAGCGGGTCGAGCGGCGGCGTTACTTCGCATGCTATCTTACGGAAGTGCGTGTCAGTACTACTCGGAATCAAAACGAAAATAAGAATATAAAAAAACTAAAATTACTTCGATGTTTTGCTGCAAATTTAGAAAAATTTCAGACATTTATTCCAAAGTCCCTGAGTTGGTTGAGTGATGCTACCTCACGGAGACTCTTCCTTTTCCCAATGAGGTTCCGGGCTTGCCGTTGAATGAGCGGTAGTGTCGCTGGCAGCGTCAACGTCAACCAAAATTACCAAAACACTATTGTTTTTATTGTGTCGGTGATGTCGGGATTATTTATACAGATCGATGCAATTATCGCGATGGCATCTACAGATCCTGCCCAGCTAGCACAACATTCTCTTTGAAGTACACTAGGCTGTTAGATGACTGAAAGACGCTAAAAAGTCGCCAAATTCTTTTCCATCTACATCAAGCCGTTCGCGGACTTGAAGTCGACTATTAGTCGCCAAACATCCGCTTAGAACCCAACGTAAAAGCGGACAAAAATAATCGATTATTTTCGATTAATCGGGAAAAAATAATCGATGTAATCGAAAATCGATTATTTTTGCCTCCTTAGTGTCTTCTCGCCATCTGAGTTGAAAAGTTGAAGAATCGTCTCCCATGTATACATTGTATACTGACTTACTACGTTTTCACTTGTTTTCACGTGTATGCGAAGAAACAAATGACGTGCTTTTTCTTCTTCGATGATTATACAGCTCTGTAAATTGAGTGGATATCAGTAGAGAAACATTATTGAAGAAAAATATATTTAGAAAAGGAAATAGACCGAGTTGGATAGAATTACTACAGTCGGTGGTCTCATAAAGCATGCTTATACGTACATACACGGCGTACACTAGACGCATTAGATATTTCGCAAGCGTGTTGAATTTTTACAGAAACGTGCAACCGCGCGCCTCACGCGGGATCATCTAATAATACTAACGTAAGACTGTAGCAGAACGGAGGGACTATAGTGCACACACACACCGGGTGATCACATCGAATATGAGAATTATATGCGAAATATCTATACAGGCGGTGAATAGTTCGTTCATAGGGTATAATAACATAGGAATTATTATGACCATTCTGCTTAAATTTATGCAGAATACCCTAACATACTATCAATTTATGTAGTTGAGCTTTCGAAAAGCCTTGAGGCGACTGCGGACGCGCGGCATACCTTTTGTTGTATGAAATCATTCTATCCTGCACACCTATATCGAAGGTAGGTACTACATTTGCGCCGCTTCCTAGGTGAAGCTGAGCTATTAAATATGAAAATTATGCTCCTAAATTAGTCATAAGTAATTAACGTCTAAGGATGGGCAGACTGAAAAATTCCTTCGAAGCTATACATTTTCCTAACAACAATATTATTAATATCATCATCATCATCATCATTATAGAGAAGAATAGAATCATCGAACGGTTGATTCATCAATAACTATTTTGTTCTTAGAAATTAAGTGGCACTAAACAATTTGTACTATGCATTTAATTAAACAATAAATCCCTTCCATTCCATAAGCTATAAGACACTAGATTCAATGTATCCTTCATCCCGAAGCATCTTTACGAGAGAGAAAAAGTTAAGATGGAAGACGTCGTGTCCTTCGCGGTGTTCTAACTGACAATGAGATAACGGTAAAAAGATTTTAAATCGTTACATAAAAGTAATAGTGTTTGCGGCAAATTAGTTAAACCGCATTATTAATGTTGCGGGAGATGTGCAGGGACTGGGTGCAGCTCCGTGAGAGGGATAATACGTGTATCGGGATGTCGTGCGGTGGTGTGAAAGAGAATAAGAGACCGATCGCGAATTCCCTGACAGTTTGATGTCAACAAATGTCGCGTCCGCGAGTCGCACCCAGCTTCAATTCCCTCTATAATCGTCGAGAGCCAATCGCCGGCTAGCGGGACGTCACCGTTTACCAATGGGACGATCGGACGGTGACGCCAAGCGCTAAAAATAGCTTGTATATATCTAGGCCGGTCGCAGCTGCGAATACTTTACAGTCGTGCGCCGGCAGCCGACGGGAGAAGGCCTAAGGTGGTCGTTAGAAACCTTGAAGTTAGCTCGAAGGTAGGATTCGAACCTACAGCAGCATGCTTTTCACCGACACGCGTGTCAACGCACATGCTTTATCTGTCACAAACGCTTCACGCATGTAACCGACCCCCCAGACCCCCGAAAGGATAATAGACTCTGCAGTTCTATGCATCGCAGATCAGTTTATCTTTGTCGTACCACAAAACGCAATGATCGAAGAAATAAACATGTAGTGCGTGATATTTCGCTTAAATTTATTTCAATTATCCCAGTGCTTCAGTCAGTTTTTAAAACTAAAAACTACAAACAGTGAGTTTCGTTGGTTTTTACGTTTTAATTACAGTGTGATTACAATCTTGTGATCGATTATTCATGTGTAAAGACTTGGAATTTGTATCATATTATTTTCTCGACGTCGTTATCGTCGCTCTATCATCAATCTGCGAACGACAAACACGTTTAATCTGGGTACGATTTTTATATTTATCAATATTGAATATTATTAACCGCCTATTAGGCCGCCCCTGAATTTGTCCACCGTCAACCGGCGACTATAAATCATCCCGCACCTTTCATCTCTGTTGTCCTAAATAACTAACTCAGATAAATACGCAGGTGAATGAAAAATTAGTTAACGTCTGACACGTGCTGTAGATACGAATCGTTCGATACCTATTAAGAATAATTCATACAGTATTATTCTCGCACGGTACCAGGATCTACACTTGAAATTTAATTCCGCATGCGATCGATAACGAGCGGAGGGAGGGGACATATCATATATTTTTAACATCTGGCCATAATTTGGGGCCAAAAAACATAATTTTAATTAAAAAAACTTTTAATATATAGGATAAATTCCTGACGACTGAACGAGTCTGAAGTTGGCTAGAATCGATAAATGAGCTCTCAGACAGTTAGATTGCGGTTTAAAACTGTGTGGAAGCGTGTTTCTCGATTTTAGCCAACTTCAGGCTGTCCATCGTTAGGAATTCGAAAAATTAAATATTTCCATCGCCGTATTTGATGATAGGATAATATACGGCGTAGTTGAGAAATAAATAGGGAAATAAAAGAGGCAAATATTATATTTTTTCGCTTATCTTTTATTGGGATACGTATAATTGGCTTGCGGCGAAACTCGAATACGATTACGAGTACTCTAATTAAGTTCAGGCATGTATACAACGGGTGATAAGAGTTTCGGTTCTACTACGTAGTTTTTTCTTTTGTTTGCGGTAGCTTCTCTCTTCCTTCAAAGTGAACTTGTGAGAGACGGGAAATCAGAATGTTTTACTATACGTTGTGTGGAATTTTTAAACTCTTCCTATCAACCGTTAGAAAAACAAATGATAATATTTCGCGTAAGAAGTTATATAAGCGTTTTGTTCTCTTCTTAGAAATTGGAAAGAAAAAAAAACATCCATATAGTCACATATTCCGTTTGTCTATGGTCACGAATCAACTGTATAAGCGATCCAATTCGTCTCTGATACACCAAATGGAGAGGCACAGGAGATATCAGAAGTGCCGACGGTTGGCAAGTCGCCAATATTCAACGTATCGAGTTAGTTAATTTCGATTGTCGTCATTTTTCAATCCTGTTGTAACTCTTTTCCCATAAATTTATTTTCGTCCAATTTATATCTACCGTTTTTGTTTTGTCTTCTGCCACTATCCGCACATGGATATAATCATCATCCGATCATAATGACGCTCGGTTACATTGTGTATACAATAATTGGCGTGTGATTAAAATTTACTGTCAAATCTCGAATAACCGTGGCTAGAATATGAGACACGAGAGAAATACGTACTCTATAATTAAAAGGCGTATGCATCATCGTGTTTATTTTTTTTTTGTTTCATCTTCTATCCCATATCCTATGTGTATAATGTACTTGGTCGCTAACTCTTGCCCTAGTCACGATGAATTCGAGAGAACAGTTTCGTAATTCCGTCGTGCGTGTAGTGTAGATCGACATATCTGTACTGGATGTATTCTATAAGGTCTATCTCGACACATGTAGCTGTGATACCTCATAATGCAAGAGTCTGCACCCAGAGGCATCGTTTGAAAATTCCTCCACGTTTCGAATCCACTTGATGCGATTACTTTCTGTAAACAGAGGTTGATAGATACGATTCACGTAGATTCTGACGCAGAATAAAAACTCGGAGCTAGCTCAATTGCGCTTGAGAAAAAAATATTGCTACACGAAAAGGACGATTTTTTTGGTGTAAATAATAACCGTAGTCCCCTACTGCAGGATGGCGGCAGTACCTTGAAGCTTATTTCCTAATCTTAAGCTATTATACTTATTCCGGTCAGCTGGTACGTATGTAAAACCGCTTCCTCCGATAACGCTTATAGCAAAACGAGAGTCTCTGACACCACGTGTAGTCTCGTCAGTATGGGTATTCGGTAGTACTTGAAAATTGAATAATTTTTTTCAATGTACTTGGCGCAAGACTCTACCGAGACTCTCTCTCGATGATATTATTCACCTGCAGAATAAGGATACGCGCAGATGAATAATAAGAATAGAAAAAAAAAAATAACGTATCACTTACGTGTATTCGATCGCTGCGAAATAATATACGGAGGCGGGTGTGGGACTGGAGTGAGTTTACCTACACATAAATTTAACTGACTTCAGTGTATATATGATATACTATAGTGAAGAAGCTACAGGTCATGGAGGCTGAAAATTTTCATCATGTAACACACGGTATTATAATCACAGGTGTGATTTTCTATATTATTTTTATTACGTATAGCTGCAACGGTACAGCTGCAGAACGAATAAACGTTTAATTTATATTATTATTTCGTTGGAGAATTTTACTTCAATATTTAAAAAAAATTTCTATATTATTTTATTTATTCACTATCCTCCGCTCAGCGAATAGAAAAAGCGAAATGGATGGAGAAAGAAGACGGTTAGGATCCAGGCGAAAATAGACGATGCAAAAATACACTTCGCGCCTCGCTCTAGTAGCAGGTGTCTTGTCAACGGGAGGTTGGATAGTCGTCGATGCGTTATATCGGAGATTGAACGGTGGTAAGAATAAACCGTAAAACATACGCGTTACGTCTCATATTTATGTCTACATGTAAACCTGTTATGCAACACTAGGCACTTTGGAGGATTAATACATGATGGAAATTTGATAGTCATAATTTCCGTCGCGTTATATTCAGTCCAACCTCTCTATAGGGCCGCCCAGGCCCCCAAGGGGAAGAGTTTTTCCAGGAACTGAGTTACCCCCACTTTGCCATCTTCGCTAGTCGCACGACTCGTCTTTCGTCTCTTTCTCGAGCTCACGTTACATGGTAGAGTGGGGGAACGCTGCGAGCGAGAAATAGAGGAACCGGCTCTATTGGGAGAGGCCTTATAGAGAGGTCGGACTGTTGTTCAAAATACTGAAAAAAACTCGGGACGCCTGTTGTTTTTATGTACAGAAAAAATCATTGTAAATTAGAATCGATATTTTACGATAATTGATCAACTCTAATCCTAATCTAATTCGCCAAGATTCGGCGTATATGAATTAAATTTTAGCTACATAACTTTCTGTCTGTACAGTAATTATTATTGTTTTTTACTGTCGTCGTATGAATTGGATAAAACGATTCTCTCAATCAAATTTAAGCACTGCAATTAATCTGAAACTGTAGACGTTATGCACGTTATACCTGTAACGCTCCGCTGCAGTAAGTTCTGTTGATTTTTTATTTGTATTATATTTTGTTTAACGTGACTTATCGTACTCTCGATTATCCAGTTACTGTACCTACAACGTAGATATCAGGTGTCTGGAGCGAGTGAAGAAAAATAACCGAACTCTCGCATGAGGATAGAGATAACTTGATTCGCTGCGCATCTTGTGTTACACATTTTCCGAAAACTGGGAAAGTTTGTCATTTTGAAATGTCAGATTAGAAAAATACAAAGATATATTCAGGGAATTTTAATTACATTGTGGAAATTTGATTGACCGCGGACTTACGCGACTACATTCGCAAAGCCATTGAATGTAACGTAGAGAAATTGACGCGAAAAAAATGTCAAAGCTATAGCTTATAAATATTCAACAATTCTTCTGTTCAGTGACATTATATAATATTATCACTTCATAAGGTCTGCCGCTTTGAGACATGTACGATGTACCCGGACGTCTCACTATGGTTATATGGTTAGGAATGCTAATGAGCTTTTATTAAGTCAAGAGGGAGAGAAGTGGTCTGCAGTACAAAACCGTGGTTTTCCCTCTTATAGGAAAGAAAATCGGAATGAGAATGTTTCAGAGTCAAGGAGATCTCAGTTCACTGGCAATATTGAAATACATCTCGCAGCGATTCGAAATGTCATCGTTATTGATGTTAATTTAATGAAAATTTGAATATTTGAATTCGAAGAATCCAATTCCTTCGAAAAATACAAGATGAAACTGAGATGGAGCGAAAATGAGCAACTTTTTAACATCTAATTCCGTTTCTATAGTATTACCGTGTATATATGTATATCATAACTGTATTGCGTCATAGCACACCGGCAGAACTATACGGTATTTATTTACACCAAAAATTATTACAGAGTCCATAGAAGAGGGGAGAGTAAAAACAAAAATCTGTTTAGATCTACACACTTTAGATTTAGAACCGTAGACACCTATCTATGATCTAAAATAGACGTAGCGATAGAGAGCGCTCTATATGTGAGACAAAGGAGCCTTTAAATATAGGCACGCCATTGTACAAGCTCTGCATAAATCGTGTTATAAGTTTTATCTTTATCCTACCTTAGTAAAAAAAAAAAGAAAGTACGAACAAAATTTACAGATGTGATACAGTGATAATAAATGATAATCACGTAATAAGCACCTACCTTCACGATTATACTGCTACTAGCGAAGGTTAAACCGTTGAATTACAAAATAGCCCACCGCGATCGACGTTCGATTTCATCGTTACATTATAGAATTGATGGTCTTTTAAAAATAGAAACAGGGTTTTATTACGCATTATAGGTGAAATACATTTTTTCGGGATACGGATTTTTGGGACTGTGTCAATCTTGTGATGTAAGGATGAGAATATCGGGGTCTTGGACAATGTTGGAACACATGAGAGTTTCAAGCCACTGGGTAGATGGATATTACGCCCGTATGGCACGGGGCCAAGAGATGCGGGTTGGGGTATTAATCTTCATTAAATTTCATGAGTTTTCGTGATAAAACCTCGTCTTGGGTCTTGGCGATAGGTACCTACAACGCGCCCAAAGTACATACACACACCTACGTATCATAACCACACTACCATCGTATCGGGTACATTACGTTGGTATAAGTATAACTAACAAGTAACAAGTCCGGTTGTAATGAGTACAGAACGAAGCGTACATATTTCTCTTCTTCATTTTATGTACCACTTACTTCGCACGTAGGTAATATGGATGTGTGCCCACACATACGAAGCTTCTTTCGGCCTCTTACGGTCGTAAAAGAGGAGGAAGATCTTCCTCTCCAAAAGTATGTTCACGAAGTCGCGAAAGCTAGGCGATACAACAAAAAAAAAAGAAGAAGAAAAAAAACCAACCTGACCGAATGCGAAGGCTACACTCTTAATACTCTTGAAAGGATCCTTCCCTTCCTACGCTCGGTCGCGACAAGACCGCCTTGGAAACCCCGCGAAAAGTTAACCGGAGACTTGGAGCCGGTCGGACCTCTGACGAATACATGCGTAGCCTCTGGCCTGTGGGCAACTATGTATGTTGTATAATGCACTCCACACGCGTTTACTTTCAAATGCCAACTCCGTGTGTTCACGTTCACGTTCACGTTCGCGTTAATGCTTACACGGACGCGAGGCACGGTTCGCAAAGCGCACATTGTGCGACTGGGACAGGAAACATAAATTTTACGAACACCAAACATAGGCCGGAGGAAACATAGGTATATGTATATCGGGTTTCGGTAGGGAATAAAACCACCTTGACTAGATTCTCGCATTGTGTTCTTGTTCCTACCACCCACCTATTCCACTTCCATCTATTTTGTATAATAATTACAGAGATCAATTGTTCTTGCAACCATTTCCTTCTGTTTCAAATTCGGTTTAATCATTAAATTTATATCATTTTTGCGGATCTCTTCGTCACTTTGTCCATAATCTTCTCCTTTTTGAATTCTACAAAATTCACTGCATCCGTTGATTTGAGACGTCGGAGAACAGCCGAAATACTATAGCGACCGTGTCTCTGTTTCTCTAATTCTACTTGCCAATCCAATCCAACCTAACCTAATTTCGCTTTGAAGTCTATTCTGATTTCAGAAACGCGTAAACATTGCATAGCCGCAGACTGAGTGAAAAATTTTATCGTCACTTTCGTTCATTTGAATATTCAATTTCTCATTTATTTGACTCCGGGCAAAACGGGCTTACAGCTGTATATATTTTTTGTCCATCCACTATATTGTATGATTTCAAGATAAAATTCATTACGAACAGCTCGGTGTGTAGAATCTTGGAGGAGAATGGGTGATACTTCAGAGGTACGCCAATGGGTTGGGTGAATGAAAAAAGGACGATAAAAATTTTCTGGCCAGATGGTCTTTCAGCTCCGCGATTGCGTAAGGTCTGCACGTTACAGTTTTACATATATACTGTATACAGGGAATACATTATAGAAATATATTGTCCGCAAAAGATTACAGAGATTCGAAACAAAATACAACAGCAACGACAACAGGAACGATAAAGTAAGGAATATTAAGGAAAAGAATGAATAAAAAATGGCTTATATTATGTATATGTATGCTGTAGAAAGACACGAGTGAATAATTGCGCGCGAGTTAAAGTAAATGGCTGATAATTAGCAGGAAACGGGGATACTTCTTTTTCCTTTTCTCTTTACATCAAGCGATTTACCGCGAAATTTCACATTATCCTCGAGAATTTTTTCAACGTCTGTACAAGGTTCAACGTGCATCCAAGTATTACTCGTTGTTGTTATTCAGCAATGAAAAAAATAAAGTTGAAATAATCTTTCTTTTATAACGATTTGCTAGAGAATAACAAAAACAACAACACCCGAATATACTAATGAATTATCACCGTATGAACCTGCAGGGGAAAAAAAATGTAATTATTAGGACAGCACTCTTTTTGGAACTCCAAAAATAAAGAAATTATCAATGGGATTGATAAACCTTAACGCAATTGCTGTAGATTTAACTCCAAAAAGAGTGCTGTCCGAATAATTACATCTTTTTTTTTCCGTGTGCGACCTTGGTCTCTTTATATTATCGACCCGTAGGTTCCGTTCGCGCACCGGCGTACCGATGCTTATCAGTGAGAAAGAAAATCCGAATAACGGAATAGAAGGTTCTGTTTCCCTCGTGCGTTAATTTATCTGTGAATACTATATCGATAAGATGCTATTATTCAATCGAAACTAAACTCCAAGAACAAAGCGCGAAAGAAATGATCATCAATCACTTGGATATTATTTTTTCAACCGATTTTTTCCACATTGAATCGAGTTACGTGAATTTAACTTTTGTCGAAACATCGTATAGCTGCCTCAGTATATTCTCGTAACGATATATCAAATACCAAAGCGTCTGAACCATACGTCAAAATCAAACTACTATTTATAACCTTCACGGCCTGCAGCTAACGATGGATATGAACAAACATAGAGTCCAGCTAACTCGACATTTTCACACTGCAAACGTAAAACAAACTAAAAGATCTATTAATTATTTATGGAGCTGCGTTATTTCTGTTTTCCATTTGATGAACATTGTCACGAAGAAAATATAATCTTATTGTTAAGTATTTGCGAAACTTTTCATATCGCATGGCTCAAAGAATTTTTGTTCGAGAAGGGTTCGTTCGAGCCCATCGACCATCGCCCAACGTATGCGACGCCACGGCTTTGCTTTAGAGTTTATAGTTTCATACTTAAAGGTTTTACAGCACATCGCCCACGTCTGTATATAGGTCACTAGGTAGGCATCAGTGTTCGATGTAAGCGCAAGGCCCTTTGTTACATCGATGTGTGTAGATTTCTCAGCGTGTTGGTGAATGTTAAGAGGAGTTCCGAGGCCCGATTACTTTTCTTGAAGAATCGGTGATTACGCGTATATAGGTATAAAGTCGTGTGAACGTGTGTGAGAAAAGGCCCTACGGCTTGAATACGGAACGGGCTGATAATCACGTTACGAAACCGTTCGTTATTGCACGGTTATAACTGCCCCCCTCCCCCCCAATCCCTAATCCTCATCCGCGATCCCAAAGACACCGGGACGATTCTTTATTTTTTTTCTTTGTTGTTCTAACGCAGACGGTTCTAATTCTCATTCGTCTGTCAACAAGCGAACTCTGCACGTTCGTCAAAAAACTATTTTGAACTGGCTGTTGAGGCATCAACCGCGCGATTTTGACAACCTTTTATCGTTGGTCTACTCAGACCACACGCGGTGATATTTTGGGAGACCAAAATTAAAAATTCTTCGCATGGATATTATGACGAAATTATACGATGAATTCTTGTATTGCATGCTCGATTAGTTTTATCGGTGTTTCTGATTATCGAATGTTACTTGAAACCGGTTTTTCTTTGTTTTTTTTCCCCTAAGATTTATGGTTTACTTTGATTAAGGTATTTGTCGTTTGGTTTCGCCGAATGGACCGGGAGTACATGAACGTAAATTTTCTAGAGCGGAAATTGAGAATTTTAACTATCAATCGCTAACCGTTTGACACGTGAGTCTACGTGCGTCAGTCCGTTTGCCCGTCAAAAAATAATGTACGAGGCACTTTCTTTTTCTACTTTTATACATACACGAGGATATTAATAGTAAATATCTATATACAAACCATGGTACATGTACAGGGTGAATTCTAGAAATGAGCTTCCGGACAGTTGGCGACTGGTTCAGAACTGTTTAAAAGCTTGTTTCTCGATTCTAGCCAACTTCAGAATGTTCCATGGTTGGAAACAAGAAGACTAGAGTGTGGAGAACGAACTCTTAACCAAGGCTGTGTCCCAACTTGAGGATGTACACTTACACGTACCTATAGCATTAGCGTAGATCTGAGGGTAAGATTTAGCGTTAGTGTACAGCCTGTAGTTTGAGGTGGGCCCGTATATGGCAGCCGCTGCTAAGCGTACAATACTTGCGCAATCGGATACTGCGCATCTCTAGATTCATTTGATTGGTGGAATCGAATTATTCGACTGCGCAGTGCCGCATGGCGCAAGTGGTTTACGCTTAGCAGCGACGCCTGGCGGCTGCCATATACGAGTCTACCCCCCACCCTGCGAGTTTCTTCTTCTGTCTCGAGACTTCTTCCTGAGAAATTCACCCTGTATACGAGAGACTGCAGAGCTGGGGCATGCGGTTAAGTTTTGTTTATACCATTATACCAAAATGGAGTCTTGATGGGGGTTTGATTTCACATCAGCTGAATAACACGTACTGCCATGAAATGATATCTGTTTACTTTTATACCGTATAAATATAATAGCTATGTTTGAATAATCAGAGTTAGTGTTGAGGCGCTAATTGATTTTCGGAATGATCCTTGAGAGATTAGATTATGCTAGTATATCTCGCCAATGTATGCAGTATCTGAAGATTAGTCCAGACCCGGACCGGACACTCCGAACAATATGTATATGCACAAAAATGCAAATTCATTCAATTTTGACCTTCAAATGCCGTCGGGCCCAGACAGTCTAGTTGGCAGACACGGTTGGATACGTAGGTATCTATACACACAAAACGGAGACAGACATCCGCGCTAAACGGTCTTTCATACGCAACAGTCAAAAGAGTGATTGAAAGGCGCAGTCCTCTTCTCCATTTTCATCCTATTTTACAAAAGCCTTGAAGTTTTTAAACAGTCCAAACAATTGCTACCGATATCCCGGGCTCAATGACCCAAATTTTCCATAGACATCGGTTGGCCATTTTTTTTTCTTTTTTTAGTTTGAAAATTGTATTCATTTGTTACCAACTTCGCACTTCGTATCCTTCTCTTCTGTTATTCTTTTCATTGTATTGTATTATTTTGCTGGAGTAATTTTAATGATTTTCATTCGTTTTTTTTTTTTTTTTTGTATTTCAGACTATAAATGTGAGACAGTAAACATGTACAATTTAAACGTGAACGTGAATCCGAGCCCCGCCGCAGCTGCAGGTCTGCTAGGCGTAGCTGCGGCCGAGGTCACACCGAGGACCCCGGAAATTTTGAATTCTCTTATCGCTATGACAAATCCCTTCGAGGGTTATCAAAATGAGCGAAATAGAGAAAGGGCAGATTCGTCGAGCAGCGGTGAACCCAGTCCTCCAAGCGTTCAGCATACATGCAGCCAACTCATAAAAGAAGGTAATGTCATGATTTCCCTTTGAATAAATACATTAATATAAGAAAAAAATTGATCATTTTCGTACTAGAAAAATTGAATTTTCAGTTCGATCGATCTCCTAAAGCCCGAAATTTGAGAAGATAAAAAAAATGGTCACAACATGTTTCAGTTTATTATACCTACTCAGAATGAGTTGTAATTATACTTGGCGATACGTGTATCTAGTTGCACTATATCGTAAAACCGATTTCAGAAACGTTTGATACACAATTGTTATCTAAATTGATTATAATCTAGATGTACTGATATATTGCGCAATCGAATAGTTTTTCCATGATTTCTTGAACTTTGTTTCTGGTCTGTCTCTATAAACAGTTGAGAAAGTTTTTTTAAGGATCATTATACTTACTGTACGCTTGCAGTGGTTGTTGATTGCGAATTCTTATGTAATTCAAATTTTCCGCTTCTAAATTATATATACATATACTATAACAACGTGCATACACACTTCGATGTATGAATTATTCTTGATTTCTTTCACTTCTTTCATATTCTAAGATCGAACGTTTCTACTTAATTTACCTACACATAGCTATGAGCCATACCACAGAGTATAAAAAATACCGAGTTCAAACTTTATTTGATTTGAACGCACATCGAAGTCTAATACATACGACCTTCGTCGTGTGACCGCTACTCCATGTGAATATCATTTAGATAATATGTAGAATACTTTCAGCCAACAAGAACGTTTATATCATACTATTTACGCGTTTGTTGGCTACGGTGCTATACCTCATTTTATGTTGCTGTTTTCATTTCTTCTAGTCCATTTTTTTTTCTCTCGATGGAAGCGCGAGAGAGGCATTGACATACCCTACTTCATACGCATGTTACATACAAAATCGTTAAGTCCCTTTGTCTCACTCGTACTCGCGTGAATTTTCCTCTTATCTAGATTGTATGTATATTATATAAACAGATAAGAATTCCGAATTGTCAACTGTAAGACGTATTGATTTATCGCATGATTTCGTTACCGATATTCGAAAAAATCGGCGGATGTCTTTAGCATTGATAAAAAATAAAAATAAAATTAACAGAATCATTATATTGACACACAAATTTTTATATTGTCGTTCAGTTATAGATTTTTCCAACATATTATATCACAAAATCGATATTCTCTTTCCCAATCCTCTTGTGATTTCATAAGATTGAATAACTATATAGTCACTCATAGGATAAAAAAGAAATGATGAAAGATGATGGAAAGATGTAAGATAATGGCTTTGAATTTAGGAATTATGAAGTTAATTGTATATTATAGAATTTTATCATCCAACATTTTTCAGGTCTGAAGTTGACGTTACAAACTAAAAGACGGGCAAACGGAAGCGGGGACGAAGGTAGGAAAAAGACAAGAAAAGAAGAGGGGAGTGCGGACGACGAGGAAGACGACGAAGGGAGCAGCACCAGCGGTCGGGGTGGTAGCGGAGTGAGTTGACAATCTATTGGAACAAATAATAAAATGAGAAGAAAAAAATATTGATTTATGGGATCGAATTATAATTCTTGAATAAATTTCTTACAGTTGACGCCAGAGGATGAGGAAAGACGTAGGAGAAGGAGGGAGAGGAATAAGATAGCAGCGACAAAGTGTCGTCTGAAAAAGCGTGAAAAAACCGTAATTTTGGTTCAAGAATCAGAGATACTAGAGACTCAAAATCATGATCTGAAGTCCCAGATCCAAGAGTTGGAGACTCAGAGGCGCCGATTAGTCGAAATGCTAAGCGTCCACAGTCCGACCTGTCTGAAACAGGGTTCGAGTGGTAGTGAAAACTCGTTTCAACAGTTTGCAGAACCAGCTCTACCTTTGCCAAGTTATCAAGATAACTTTGCACAGTCTTCTGCAGCTCTGAATCAAACTCAAAATTGCGCTACGGAATATCCTGTTAAGGTCGAAGGCTACGATCATAACAACCCACAGGATTTTTACAGACAAAGTAACAGCCCCTATATACCAACTTCCGATTCTGGTTGTACGGTTTAGCTGTAATAACACACCTCGGGTAGAGGGTGCTGGATAGTCGACAATTTTTCATTAAAGTTTATTTATTTGTTATTCATGTTTTTTTTTTTACTGTTTTCAATTTTTATTTTTGAACATACCGCAGATGTTTATCTTCTACATTTATTGCAAATATTAAAGAAAGGAAGAAAAAAAAAAGAACGTAATAAGTCAAGTATAATTTCAAGTCAACGAGTGAAAATTCTCCAATAAGGAAAAATGCAGAGAGAATTGTTGCATAGACCTACTAAAAATATAATGTTGAAACAGGTCCACCAATAGTATATTACATACCTAGACAAACATGTGATCTGAGGCTTTCTTATTTACTGGCCAAGGTGTGTATACTATTTTTCTGCTCGATGTAGCCGGAAAGCGGCAGCTTCGTTTAGCGCAGCGGCCAGAAAGTTGCCACTTTCCGGCCGGAGGGCAGAAAAAATATTTTAATTGTAATAATCAATTCAAAACAAAATGTCAATTCTACATTTTGAATGATAGAATAACATAAATTTGAAAAAAATGTTTAAATATTAAAATTTTGAAACATTTTTTCTAGTTAAATAGATTATTCCAGCAGCGTATCATATTACATATTATGATCGATGATGGTCGTACCTTTATTTGAATTTCGAGTGAATTTAACGAGGAAATTCTATCTGCATTATGAATGAATCGAATCCGAGTGAGCCTATTTATATCCAGCACTCTTTACTCCCCCATCTATACTCTTTAAATAGAATTTAGTTTGTTAAGACTTTGAATTTATAATTTTTTTTTTTCTATCACTAATCGACAGATTCGTTATAACGTTCTTATTTTTCTACATTCAAAAAAATCTGTTATTTGTAATCTATTAGAAAGAAAAAAAATTTGCAAAAAATCATCAAAAAAAAAAAAAAAAACGAACAAACGCGCAAAAAAAAGTAACAATCAAAAATGTTAAAAAAAAAACTTGAAAACATTCCCTTACGTAGTAACTGATCTACTACTGTGACATTCTTAAAAACTTATGTTTCGTATAGTGTGTTAGGTATATAGGTAAAATGCGTTTTTTAGATGTGCGAATATGATTTTTATTTCATTTTTTCTATTTTTATCGTCGACTATTGTATGCCGTCACGAACTATAGTCAAATTAACTAGTTTCATTTTTTTTTTTTTTTCGATTGTCATAAGTAAGACTTCATCACGCGAAAGCCATGTAGGTCAAAAACACTATTGTTGATAATTTTTTTTTGTTTGGTTTATATTAATTAAATTTATCAAGTCTATAAACGTCTACCAAACTGTTTAAGGAATAATCGTTACGTTAATACAGAGGCCAACAATTTTATATTTTATATTCTTCAAATAATAGGATAAATTCATGCCATTATTGGTGAGTGGGCTCTAGTCGATTAAATAATATTAACGTATAATGTTAATTGAGGGAGTGTATAATTGTTGAACACTTTAAAATAAGTCACAAAGAGGAATTATGATGTCCAATATGTTTTATTTGATACTTTATTTGTCTTTTTTTATCCTGGGTGAAACCGTATATATATTTGAATATCTAAAAAATGCATTTTTACGGACGTACGGAGAACGAGTGAGAGTGAGAGAGAGAAAGAGCATATTTTGACATTTTTATACATACTTATCATGTATTTTTATGTGAATCGTGTTTTCGAGGATTCGAAAATTTAGTTCCGTTTTTGTTTTTCATATAACTTATAGACTGTTACTTTTTCTATATTCGCACATCTTTGGAATTTAATTAAAAAAAAAAAAGAACAATGTCATTAGATTGAATCGGGAAGATGAAGAAAATACTTTTGTTTTCTTTGTGTATAACATAAAAGCTGCATACATAAAAAAAAATTCTTGTACAATTTTTTCTCTGTCGATGTTATTAAATTTGACGAAGCTTATTTGAAATATACCACTTCCCGGTGTATGAAAATTTGTTGATATTGAATAATAATAATTATTATTATTATAATAATAATCAAAACGCATTACTGCGTTCGAAATGAGATACTTATAATATTATTTAATGAATATAATTACAAGTATACGTATACATATGAAGAACATATTTTATATATATATAATCTGTTGATAATTAATGAAAATTTCAAATGATTTTATTAATTGTTAAGAGAACCACGTGCCTAACGACATACCTCATTATTACCATGGGTAGTATACCCAGTTACCCTTTTAAAGTGCGTTTGCATATCGAGTAAAACTAATCATAATCGATCAAGAATCATTTTCGTTTTTTCTAGCTGAAAACAAGAAACGAAAAAAAAAAAATCTTTTACAGAATATACATAAATGTATTTAATCGGTGATATTATTATTGTAATATTAATTTGTATCGATCTTCAAACCCACTTTAAACAATGACAATTGATTAAATGAAGCATTTGCGTAATTAACTTGAGTTAATTTCAGTGTTGCAAAATGCTTCGAGATAAGATAAAAACAAAAACGAAAAATAATAACACGCTTAGAAGGTCTGAGGACTGAATGCTTTTTTGGAATGTTCTATCGTCATAGATTGGTTTTGTAGAGAAAATGTTGTTTACTTTTTCTTAAATCTTATTCAAATGACGTTTGCATTGCTTCAGTAATAGAGATTCGATAACTACTTCAAGTGTTTTTGGTCTTTACATAAAATTCCACTTAGGGTACGTCAAAAGAGTCTCAAATTGTTTTTTTTTTTCGTCTAAACGTGCTTCATAGCTTTAAACTTCTAGTAAATAATTGAATATATGTATTATGTAATATTAGTAAGTCAAACTTCGTTCGACTCGATGGAATTGTTCAAAAATACATAACAAAAGGAGAAAGAAAAAAAAATATCTTGATATATATTTTGTTCACTGCATACTGCCAGCGTGAAACGCAATGCACATTAGTTTTTAAGGAACATATTTTTTCTATTAAAAACAAAACAAAAAATAAAAAAATCTATACACATAAAAATGGAAAATAAAATTATTTAAAAAGAGAAAAAAAAAGATTCTTCTTTCATCGATCGAATTTAATCAATGATTTGATATTCATATCCTTCTATACTCAGTACCTGGCTATGGGTTTCCATGCGATAGTCATTTTTCCATTGGATAAAAATGATATTAGAAATATATATTTCGAAATGAAAAACGAGAATTCATGATTCAATGATTGTGGAGATGATGATACACCTAACAACGGGGAAAAATGACTTGTCAAATCTAATACTATTGTACTTGAAGAAACAAAAAACTATATATTCTTTGAATAATAAAACTATAAAAGTGCCTAAAACTATTCTACAGTATTTAGTGTCTCTCCTCCTTTCTTACGTCGCTTTTTTACTCATTGACTTATTTTATGGAAATGGGGTCAAAATATTTTCAGAATTATTATTTTGTTTTTGTTTTTTAAGTATTTATTTTATTACAAAATTCATTTTCACACACTCATCATCTCATACTATATTTTTTTTTCAATCATAATAATTTTGTTGATATAAATTAAAGGGTTCTTTTCATCTTTGGGAAGGAAATAAGGGCGAGGGGAAGGAAATTAATCTTAGTGGACCTTAACAATTAAAATATTGAGTGGTTTCCTAGCCTTATGAGCCTCTGCAACAGAAATAAGAAAAAAACATACATTAATCACACAACGTCCAGTCAATTTTCAAAACAAAATCTCATCAAATTAATAGTTCAATCCAAATCAACTAAATTTTGAACGAAACATTTCGCCCTGAACACAGTAAATTTTTTTTCTGAAATAAATGCCTGAGTCTGGAGTAGATGAAGCAAACAATTTTTCAGGGAAGGGCAAAAAGTTTATTTGACTTTAGTAAAAACTCTGATTTTCAGAACATTCTTAACTAAATGTTGAATACAATCAGTCGCCTCTTAGCCCTCAGTCTAGATTTCAGGGATCTTTCATTAGAATATCAGCGACAAAACATCTCTATGTGTGTTGAGGGGATGGGCTCAACATTCCGAACGACTATGCGCCGAAAGGCCATAATTCCAAATTTGAAAGTAACCGAAAGGCATAATTCCGAATCAAAAAGTACCAAAATGATGTTTTGCACGTTTTTTTCCAGCAGGCATTCGGCAAAATCGTGCAAAACTCTTATTTTGGTACTTTTTGATTCGGAATTATGCCTTTCGGCACATAGTCGTTCGGAATTTCGAACCCGTCCCTTTTTGATCTGCGATGGGTCGATAATTTCACATTCGACACTATAATGTCGTCAATCTGATACTCACACAATGATATTGTTGATGGGAATATGGATGAGTTTGACAAAGAAGCCGATAAAGCCCATGATACAGAATCCGATGGCTGTAGCGATGGCAATCTTTTGAAATTCTGTAAAAAACAACATCTTAGTTACATTACATGTTCGTAGAACATTATTCAGTGAATAAACAGCAGTGAACAAACACAGGTAATGTTCTTTTTCACAGGAGTAATATTACTGCGTCAACCGAAATGACGTCAAAAGAGCGAATAATAGATTCTGGCATTGTATGTGGGGAAAAACGGGATTCTAGTGTGTCTGAGTGATTATTACCTTTGCGATCTGGTTTCGTGCATCTTTTGACAAGACGGATACTGTCTTTGGCGAATTGGCGGCCAGGTTCGACTAATTTCGTTACTTGATCCATCTCTGATTGGAGTTTTTCTGTAAATATCGTAAGTGTGGCGATGAGTGTTCGAATGTAAATTGGGAATGTTTATTCACGTGCATATGGTATCTCAAAATCACGTATATCGTGTATCAAACACTCTGGATTTAAGGTTATGACGGTATATCAAATATCGGAGTGATTCCCAATCCGTCAAATATCACCTAATTTTAAATCGCAGGAGGATTCATGATCGTATTTGAGTTAATTTATCGACTTACGTTGCTCGCGGTTTGAGGTTGCTTTTAAAACTGATGTCCGCTATTCACGACAACACCACTCCACTGACACAACTCTCACCAGCTACGTGGACAACGTAAGAATAAACGTAACTTCCGGTTAAGTTGACGTGACACGGACCGTTCGGCCCCACTCGCAAATAACCGGAAGCTCGAACCTGTCGCAATGCGTTGTGGGCCGGGTATTCAAAACTCAAATAATTTCAGACGCACGACCTACCGTGGAAAATATTCCCTCGGTCCGATGATCTATGAAAAATAAATACAAATTCTAATTATATCTGTCTACCGATGGGACGAGCTCAACCTTAATCTTAATCATCTCGAAGAGTCACATGACGATGATTATTTGTTTAGACTCTACGATGAGTGAACACGAGAAACTGTCTCACGAGCTGCGCGGTGACGGATCACGGAGGTCGTTTTCTACCTTACCGACATCGTGAATCGAGAATCTAGAAGCTTCTCGTTCAGGCCGCTAGATGAAGCTGCATTACAGAAGTGGAACAATACCTATGATTTGTACTTCTTCGTAGCTAAATTGAGAAA
The DNA here is from genome assembly GCA_018257835.1 of Euura lappo. Taxonomy (NCBI): domain Eukaryota; kingdom Metazoa; phylum Arthropoda; class Insecta; order Hymenoptera; family Tenthredinidae; genus Euura; species Euura lappo. Next base: position 115,185 of record JAEUYN010000930.1, on the reverse strand, counting down.
AAAATATAAAAAAATGGGATGTATCACACTTTTCTTTCAGGACGAAAAAAAATGAGGATAATCTTGGGTTCGGATTGGGTTGGGCTTGAAAAAGCGTCATAATTAATAACGGCGATAAAAATTAATATTTTGACGAAGATATATATCATCACGTTTGAATGGGTCGTAGTGGTAATTAAATAGTTTCTGCAAATTGAATTAGTAAATTAAAGGAATAAAAATCTATATTCTTTTAATCAGCCATAATAATTCCAGCCGAACATTTATTTTCATACAAACTTGAATTTGGGATTTTTTCTTTGAAAGTCCTCTGCTTTGTTGTCGGTAGAAAGGGGAACCCTGGTGAAAATAATTTCTACGCCAAACTAAGAAAATTTTCTACGCCAAATTCTAAGATTTTGTACAGAAATTGGCCCAAAGTTGTAGTTTTGTCGTATAAATTTTCGTCAAATTTCGTACTTTATTCGTACATTATCGTACTATTTCATAAATAGACGTAAACTGGAGCATTGTTTATAAAATAATTTTTACGCCAAACTAAGAAAATTTTCTACGCCCAAAGTAGAGGAGTTCGGACGTATCGTAGTTTGCTTTTACGCCAGATTTTGTACAGAGTAGTAGTTTTTTCGTAGATAGTTGTAGAAGCCAGTTTTGGGATTGTACCTGGATCCTACCCGTACCGCAATTTAATAAACGATGCGATTCCATAGTAATTCGACCTATTTTTAGAAAAAATCTACCCAACGTTGATGGAATTATTGAATTTAAAATAAAAAAAAAAAAAAGTTTACCCTCAGAAGGATTTGAACCCAGCTCGCTTTTAGGGGCCACCCATCCAAGTACTGACCGCGCCCAATGCTGCTTAACCTCGGTGATCCCCAGATGTATGGTCTTCAACTCGCCCAAATTCACCTCCTTGATAAACTCGACATTTTCGGGCAACATGAAGTTAGTGACTGACATGGAACTTGAACCGAATATCTGAAAAACTTTGTCACCTTCATATTCTGCCAGCTTTTCGTAGAAAATGATAGATTATAGTAATTTTGCGTAGAAATTCGTACTATTTAACAAACAATCACCAAAGTTTAATCAAATTCTTCCGGCAATTAGAGTTTTCACTTTTGTTGTAGAAAATTCTAAATTATCGTAATTTTTTTTAGTTTTATACTTGCAATCTACGTAAAAAGATTCTCATACATTTCAGTCGTAAATTTCTGTAAATGTTCGTAGATGTTCATAGTTTGTGCAATCCTTATCTACAATATTCCGTAAAAATCTACGAAAAATTATTCGGGTTGATCACGGTCGTAGATTTTCGTAAACTTTCGTAGATATTTGTAGTAAAGATATTCTGTTGCTTGAAAGATGTAAATTTTCATAATTATTCATGAAATTTCGTAGTATTTTACTTCCGGAACTACGAAAGACTACAAAAAATTACGAGATATTGCAAACAATTCCGATTTTCTGAACATTTCTACGATTTGAAAGTTTTTGTAGTTTGACGAGAAAATTATTTTTTCGTCACACATGAATGGAAAGGCCTACTTTCGCTCTCTGTCGGTAAGGAGGAAGACGACGCTTTGCCTCTCTAGGTAGGGAAGGCACTGTGGAAAGACTTTCCTCCCTAGGGACGAAAGTCGAAGACTTTCCACGCGCCTCCCCGACCTAGCGACGCATATCGTCTCTTCCCCCCTTACCGACACAGAGTTAAATAGGCCTTCCATTCATGTGTGACGAAAAATATCGTGTGTATCGCGGGAGGAAGGTCTTGCTTGCGAGCGCGGAGCATGCTGCCCAAGCCGATGTGCGCTCACGAGGTGTATCGTATTGCTGCCTGAGCGGCGAGGGGAGGGGCGAGCCGAAGACCGGCTTTCCTCCCTTGATGCACAATATATACTATTACCAGGGATATTCCGTTGTCGGGAAATTGTAGATTTTTGTATTTTTTCATGAAATTCCGTAGTTTTCTACTTCCAAAACTACGAACAACTACGACAGATTACGAAAAATTATGAATTATTACGAAAAACCTCGTTTTTCTACGCATTTTTACGTTTCGGTATTTTTCGTAGTTTGGCGTAGAAATTATTTTCACCAGGGTAATTTACTTGCGAACTGGAATATTCGGACGTAAAAAATCGTAGGTTTTCACGAATCGTTGCGAAAATTCTTGATTCTTTCGTGAAATTCTGCGACATTCCACGAAAAAAAAACCGGCGTTTTTTTACTTGCGAACTGGAATATTCGGACGTAAAAAATCGTAGATTTTCACGAATCGTTGTGAAAATTCTTGATTCTTTCGTGAAATTCTACGACATTCTACGAAAAAAAATCCGGTGTTTTTTTACTCGCGAAGTGGAATATTCGGACGTAAAAAATCGTAGGTTTTCACGAATCGTTGCGAAAATTCTTGATTCTTTCGTGAAATTCTACGACATTCTACGAAAAAAAATCCGGTGTTTTTTTACTCGCGAAGTGGAATATTCTGTCGTAAAAAATCGTAGATTTTCACGAATCGTTGTGAAAATTCTTAATTTTTTCGTGAAATTCTACGACATTCTACGAAAAAAAATCCGGTGTTTTTTTACTCGCGAAGTGGAATATTCTGACGTAAACAATCGTAGATTTTCACGAATCGTTGTGAAAATTCTTGATTCTTTGACGAAATTCTACGAAATTTTACGATGAAACACCCCGATGTTTTTCATTCATAAATTGGAATAGTTTTTCATGATAAGTCGTAGATTTCAAGCAGTTTTCATAAAAATTCGTATTTTTTTACACGCATTTCCATGTCAATCTACGAAAAAAAAAATTAGTTTTTCAGTCGTAAATTGGAATAGTTTGCCATGATTATTTATACATTTTCTTAATTTATTTTAGAACATCATAATTTTTTATGAAAAATTCTACAATTTTCTACAATTTTTTCCAATTTTTTACGATTTTCTAATATTTTTCACACTTTTCGACGATTTTGTACAATTTTCTACGACTTTCACTTCGGCGTACTTTGGCGTAGAAATTATTTTCACCAGGGAAGTTAAAATTAATCATTCTGTTTTGAGGTCTAGAGTGTAGAATCACCTCCAATCATTTTGGAACAGAAGTCTGAGTGTTGTGTGTAATTGAGTATTTGTCCATCAATTTTTTATCCGACGATATCTCGAGAACGATGAATCGGATTTCGATAAATTTGATCTCAATTAATCGAGGCTCCTTCTCCAAACTTAGAACTGATTAGATTTCGGATTCGATCGATCCGATTAGTTTTCGAATTATTCAGGGAACACAATTCTCAAAAATTACGTACAGATTTTTCTGAAAATTTGTACCCGCAAGTTTTATGTATATGCTGATCACGAATCTGGGGTCAGATTTGTAAAATTCGAAGTAACAGATCCAAGAAATCTAACAATATTAGAATTTTTCATTTTTATATATCGAAATTGGTAGTTGACGAAAATTAATTACTGCGAGTTCAGAATATAGTATACAAAAAACATTGAAATGCTGATATTCATTGAAAGTAGCGATTACGTCAGAATTCATTTAGCAATACTGTAAACGTATACGAATTATTTGAAGCATTTCATCATCAGTCATTTATTCGTACAAATATTTCACTTTATGCTCTATGACAGTCTATGATCTCTTTACTCGAGGCTTCTCAATATCAATCATGCATAGACGAAGAATTGAATATCGGGGCCCTCCTCAGTGGGACACATGCACAATACGCCCCTGCGAAGCTCGATAAGGCAATTGTCGTAGAACGCCTAAGTAAGCTCGCATTGTTGACTCCACGGTTGACGTCTACACAGTTCCTTGTAGTTAATATCCAAATTTACAAACAGCGATAACTAACTGCACTATAAGACGTGCGTTGGTTTTCACATTTGGACAAGGGTATAGTGGCAGCCTTTATTCCGATTTTCTTTTCACCCGTGCGATTGGTGAGAACGTTGATAAAAGTCGTTTAGACCAATCAGGGATCAGTCATGGACGAAAACTCTCCTTTATCACGCGGGGTACGAAATCAGAATGAGGCCCCTTACAGAGTATGGCGTGTTGTTGCGTATCCATCAAAGTCGATAGGGAGAGGAGAGTCGCGCGGTTTTCAATGTTTATATACTGATTAAGCTTGTGAGTCTCTCGAAACTCGCACACTAGTCATTCGGCTCGCCATTCCACCGTCTACCATCCACAGTCACTCGGTATACCTCGAAGCAACATGAGCGGCAACATGATTCTCATCATTGTTACAGCTCTCTTGTACTTTACGTCTTTCGCCAATGGATTTCCAACCATCGATTGTGGTTCGTATAATAAATCATCGATATCGTACAATCGGTTGTGTTACTGTTATCTTTTCTTTGTTTTCACTTACGTCAATATGGTTATTTTGTGTAAAATGACATGATCGTGCTAATTATGTTACCTTCAAACCGCGAACAAAGAGAACAAAAAGAATACCTTATCATTTTGCAATAATGTTTTGAATCTTTCAAATGAGAACGATTATTAAAATCAATATTGGACTAGCCCAATAATATTATTAAGTATAATATAATACTTGCTATATGAAGTGATACAGAATTGATCTGTTTGATCCTGATTTGAATATTTGAACTTGATTGCGTACGTTTTAATCGCTGAGATTAGATTACCCTGAAGAAACAATTTTCATGATTTTCAACGAATTTTCCGCGAAATTCAAACACTGCAGTTTTTCGTACAAAATTGTAAACGTCCGTTTTTATTAGAAATTTTCAGATTCAAGTGGAATATTGTTGTTTTCGATTAAGGAAACTAAAATAATCTGCAATATGCGAAGACCTATATTGAATGGAAAATTATTCATAATTTTGACGGTAGAAAAAAAAATATAAAAATGTGTGAAACACTGGTGAAATTGCCGTAAAATTCGAGAGTATGTAGTAAATGTTATTCTACTTCGTTATTTCTGTTGCTTATGTCGTTCATTACGCAGTATGTTATCTCAAAGTTTTATCACATTGCGTATCATATATGTTACAGGTTCGTCGTTCGGGAATTTCAGCCAAGTTACCATATCAGGCTGTGACCAGTCCAAGAATACGTGTATTCTGCGCAAAGGGACTAATGCAACTATTGAAATAAACTTCACAACCAGTAAGTTGTGAATTTGATTTTTATATCGTTGTTAGGAGTGAGGATATTCATCAATTCTAATCCTCCCCATCATCCTAATTCCTATGTGCTCTATGTTGAGTGCTCAAAGATTATATACTCACAAATGTGACCTTTGACCTTTGAAAATAATGTCTGACACTTGGAATCAAACAATTATTTTCAACGTGATGTGTAGAAAAAGTTCGGTTTATCAGTGGTGAAAATCTTTTCCCTGTTTGCCAGTAGCTATGAAAGCTTATCTTGTTGTTTCGTGATATACATATCGCTGTTTAATAATTATTGAGGGATCATTATCCCGAATATTTAAAACAGATAAACTTTTATTTACAGATGAAGATGCTTCGGACTTGAAGAGCGTGGTGCATGGTACTGTACTCATAGTGCCTGTACCATTTTCAATTCCGCACCCTGACGCTTGCACTGATCCAGATTCTGGAATCAAGTGTCCCCTCAATAAGGGCAACAGTTACACCTACAAGGCAACTCTTCCGGTTTCCAGAAATTATCCTTCGGTTAGTTGGAAATACGAATTGAACTAATACATTCGCTTTTGGAGGTCTGAAGTATCCACAGGAAACGAATTTATTGAATGGCTCCTAATTTACGTTGTTGACACAGAATTCATTTTCTGGATAAGACGTCAAACATTTTGGAGCAATTTTATCTTGATTCATGTGCCATTGGAGGACAAAAAGATTATTTGTGTGTGAACCCTAATAATATCTGTACAGAGTCGAGTTAAATCATTGCTTATTTTTAGGTATCTGTTCGAGTGAAGTGGGAGCTTCAAGATCAAAATGGGAAAGACATTGTATGCATCGAACTACCGGCTCGAATTCGGTGATCTGATAGATAGAGGAAGCATACTGCATCAAGGGATTGCATATATTATATTTCTTCTTACTGACGCATTTGAATGAGGAAGAGAAAATGATGTGGCTCGAATAAAAGAATAGAACAGAATACCAAGAATTCAGTCTTGTAATATCATAATTCCTTGTAGCGCCTTTGTGGTCAAGCGAAACTTATTACTAGCTTAAGTCATCTTTACAGGATGTGGGTGTGACTCAATATCATAATCCACACTCAAGATGGCAGAATATGGAAAAAAAGAAGTTAAAATGTATATAAAGTGATTGTTACCAGTTTCCAATCTTTTTTTTATCGTAATCGAAAATGATTTTTAGAATGGAAAATCGTTTAGGAAGGAAGGTGAAAAGAAATTGATGGATAAAAACTTGAAAATATCGTATGTATTTCTTTTATACATGAATAATAACATCTAGAAACGAACTTAAATAATCATCAATAAATAAAAAATAGAGTATCTAAGGTATAGTATTATTTAGTGGATAGATACCAAGTCGAATGAATTCATCGTCTGAATACGTGAATTCAGGGTGCGACAGTAAGAAAAACAAGAAATGAAAAAAGAAATTTTTTTTCTTCTAGAGACAATAAAGTCTTATGAAAGGTCAATGCCTCAATTGATTAATGGGCTAACACATGTTCATATGATTAGACCCTGTTTGGACACAACCTGATTGGACAAAAGCAATAGAGGACACAAAATAATAAACTTGCGTTATTGGACACAATTTTTTTCTGACACATTCAGATTGAACACAAGAAAAATGTGAATTAAATAAAAGTCAGACTGCACTTTTTATTATTTATGGACGATCTGGCTTAAACGAGTTTCGAATGGACACAATCTTTTTCGGACACATTTTTGCGAACCGTACCAAATTGGACACAGATTATTTTTCAGTGCCACCCATCGACATACTCCCTTGTACGTCGTTGTTGAGTCGCTGCAGACAGCAACCACTCCCTTTTTTCCAGATTCGAATATCTGAATTATTCATTGTTACAGGCACATGTATGTCAATGGGTGGCGTTGAAAAGTAATCTGTGTCCAATTTGGTACGGTCCGCAAAAATGTGTCCAATCTGGATGTGTCCATTCGATACTTGTTTAAGCCAGGTCGTCTGTGAATTACATTTATCTCGTGTCCCATCCGGATGTGTCCAATAACGCAAGTTTATTATTTTGTGTGCATTATTGATTGTGTCCTCTTCCGTTTATATAAAAAATAACGAAATTATGGCTGTGGGGATAGCTCAACGCGAGGAACACAAATTTGTCAAATATTGAAATGAAAAGCTTACGTAGTCAGTCCAGAGCTATTCGCAGTATTATTTACCAAAGAACTGGTATACTGCACTCTAGTAATAGTATAGTTCGTCTCGCAGTTGTCAGGACTGTCTCTTTCGCACCATAGAACACATATAGATTGAATTCATTTTGTATTCCTAGACTGAATCAGGTCTTATATGATAATATCGATAGGTTTTAAAGTTTGTATCAACTGTCCATCGCGTCGGTACGTTCGTCGGTTTTTTCTGTATCCATTTGGTGAATAGTACGTTTGCATCTGAGTCTCGCAGAGCTTTGCTGACCGTGCCTCAGGGTCTTTTGCGCCTGGTATATGGGCTCGTATTCCCTAAGTTGTGCCATGAATCCCTCGTTTGGAATTATGCAAAATCTTCTCTGCTGAACTATCTCATACGCTCTTCTGTAACACGAGGCATCATTAGTGAAAACTTGTCCATTCATAGAACATTAGACCTCACCGCTGCGTCAGGCCGTAAGTTTCCATTATGTAGGCTAAAACCAATGCGGCAGATCTCGAAATACCAGCGTTTCCATGCACTAGAACACGTCCGCCGGAATTTAGGGCTTCGTCGACGAAGATTTTCACTTTATGAAAATGTTGTATAATGTTTTCTGTGACGGTGTCGGCTATATCGAGTACCAGATACCTGTGAGTATGAGAGGAGATAAAAGTGGGAGACTGTCTGAAAGCGTAAAATTGTCAAGAACCAAATAAAACTCACTGAAATCTTTCAGGGAAATTAGGCCTTATGAAATGAGCTTCGATATCTTGGCGAACGCAGACTATATGCGTTATCCCACGTTCCAATAACGATTCTAATTTAGATCGACTGGCAGCGCTGTATGGTCCGAGATAAAGGCCTGGAATGACCTCCTGAAATCGATAAGAAATATACCAAAGTTAGGAATTTTATACCCTTCGGTGTCTTTGTCGAATTTATTTTTAGTCTAGAACCAGGAGCGATCGATGTACTCCAGATGGTTTGTGGATTTATAAAATTTCATGGACCTGCATGCTGCGTCGCATTGTGTAAGTCCATTCTTCGGGACCATCCAACGAGTGTGTGGGAAAACGAGGGTATTCATCCTGCCCATTTTGAACAGCCCCTTCCTGCAATGAGTCCATCGATCAGTGTGTCTCAATTCGACTGACAATAACAACGATTATTAGGAAATGAACTTTGTGGTCAGAGCCTGAATCACGCAAGTTGATAACAACGATCAACGAGTCTAGAATGTTGAAATGATGATTCAGAAGAATCTCGAAACATTTGTTATAATTTCAATGATCCCAGCCAGAGAGAATAATCATTGATTAGTGTTTTGATTCAGAAAAAATTCTCAAACCATTCGGTAGTAGTTTTGTTACAGTTTTATTGTTTTGTGTTTATAACCTAAAATCGATCAAAGAATCTAAGAAAGTTAGGTTAGGTTAATCGCAAGATGAGTTTAGACGCGATATTGCAAGTGATAATCGGAGATTATCAAAATTGTAGCTGCAATCATGTGATTATTTGGAGTCTGATGAAAACAAAGTTTCTTCGATTATGGAACATATATTATGATGGATTCTGTGACGTAATAACGGCGATCATATCGGCGTCGATAAAGAAGGAATTTATGCGGCTAGTTTTAGCGAGCGTGAGAGAGAGGAGTGTGTTACTATTTGGTAAACAAACTGATGTTTAAATATGGAATAAGTTTTCAACTCACCTCTTCGTAAACAATGCCGTTGTTATCTACGGACAACATAACAGTAATTTCCTTCAACGAACATGTGTCCAAAAATTGTATAAAATAAACGTTAAACTTTAATGAGGAATGCCTTTTTGTTGCTAGATAATTTTTTGACGCGGCGGCCATTTGCAATTTTAACAGCGTACCGGCGACTGTGATCAATGAGCTGGAGAGAGATGAACGAGTCTCGTTGTGTTTTATGGAAACAGATAGCGCCACGAGTTACTCCGATAGGTGGCGCCCTCCTCCCGTCACAGTGGCACTTTTACCAACTACTTTTGCAACAATGAATCCGCCGCAGCCGATCAAGAGACTCGGTAGAGTCTCGCGCCAAGTATATTAAGAGCATGCTATAGTCAATTTTTACCAACCAAGTAGCCGCGTTACTTATTTCCACTGATATCAAAGCCTACGCGTAACAGACGCGAAACAAAAGATGATAGCGAACTTCCGGATGAAATTCTGAACACATACATCCCAAAATATCTTCGTTCCACGCAACAACAACGCGACAAAATCCCTTTTCCTAACTAAAATGATCATTGCCGCTGTCAACTGGTGGCTACGGCCTTTACGATTTGTAATTAGGAACAAGGATTTTGTCGTTATTCTTGTGTGAAACAAAGATATTTTGGAATGTATGTGTTCAGAATTTCATGCGGAAGTTCGCTGTCATCCTTGTTTTCGCGCCTGTTACGCGTAGGCTTTGATATCAGTGGAAATGAGTGACGCGGTGACTTGGTTGGTGAAGATTGATCAATTATTTATTCCAGACGAGACACTTTTTTTGTGCTCAAAACAAAATTATTATCACCGAACTAGAACTTTTTTTTCAGTCTGACCTGGGATTCGTGATGTGCGGTGACCCCAAAAAACCTTCGGACCCCAACTGTAATCCAAATGTCCGTTCATTCGTCCCTAAAATTGATCAGCCAAAATGTGAACGAATTCTAAGTTTGAAAAAATCGCGGCGATTGAGACCAAATTTATGAAAATGAAATCACTTGTTCTCGAGATATATTTGTCGAAAAAAAAGCACGGATCACGTACGTATGTACGTACATTCACACACAAACCCAACGTCCATCTGAAAACGGTTGGAGGTGATTCACTACACTTCCGGGATTATTATGCGTAATAACGAGTTTTTTTCGTATGAAAACAGGGGAACGTTAAGTTATAGAAAATGATCGAAGTTGTATTCACCGAAAATGAAACACAGTGTATAGCAATATCACATTAAAAATGAATCTGAATTATATAATAAATAGGAAACGTCAGATTTATGATTCAATCATTGCCCATTTTTTGATTCTTCGGGATTTTAAGGATTTCGAAAAATGATATGGAAAACAACAGATATGCGATTATGAGGAGAGAAAGATAAAAAAAATTGAGATTGTATTAAGACTTCCCAGAATCTAGGAGGCACTTCCTTCAGAAATCATGTCTATGCGCATAAAAATGATAAAAACCCGATTCAGAAGTTCGGGAAATCTATTGAAAGTAATGAACCAAAGGGTGAAACTTAAAGACAACTCCAGCAATTAGCTCTCAATTGGAGAATTGTCTGCAGGTACTTCAATTCCCACATTTGACTCCGCGTCGATTAACGACGCGATACGTTTAATCGGCGCAACCCCTATGACTTTGGCACAGTTACATTCTAGCCACGACTCCCATTTGGACTGCAGCGGACTAATCAATGTTCAAAATCGCATACGATGCGTGTTGCGTAATTCATTGATTGCCTTCATTGATTGTTGAAAACTATTTTACATTGCGAATGGAGCACAAATAACATCGTTTAGATGAAAAATAAATATTCTTGGTTCAAGGAAAACATGTTTATCCAGTCAAATGATTTTCCAATATCAAGATATGATGAATTATGACACATAAAAAATGATCTGTTACCAACTGAATTGGCCGGACTATACCTTCCTCTTTAATCTCTAAATCTATGATCTAAGATCAGAACGAATGCCGGTTGTCCACTCAGTAATGATCGATATGTCGTCCAAGCTACGTACATCGAAAGTGCACGAGGGAAGCCGGTTCGGTCTACCAAGTAAACTGGTCGAAATCATTTATAAATTCATCGTTTTTTTGCTACCGTGTGCCTGTCACTGCATCAGACCAGATTCTAATGTGCACTGGCGCAACGTCTAACTTCGTATAGCTGAAAAAATGAATGCTGCTCGGATTAATATTCCGAGTTATAAGAACCCCGATTTTACGTCATCGCCATATTAACTCTGCCGACACAGCGTAGGTTTTCCTTCGGTATACTTTTACCAACAATTTGTTTCAGTTCAATGCCTGTAAATCGACGTTACAAAACTCGATCATAAAATTTACACGTACTTTGTTCTCTTCCTGCATGGTATCATCTAAACATTCGCTTTCTCTCTGAGGTCAACGGTTTATCATGATTTCAACTTCACCAATGCCAATTTTCAAGGAAAATTTGTTGTACGGAACTATAGTAGTTTCATTGGAACTTCTATTTCCACAATCTCAACGATTTTCGTGGGCTTGGATATTCTTGACGATTCACTTTGGATTTAGCTAAATTTTTCAAACTAAAAAACAGTATGTAAGATCACATGAAATATAAGTGTTATTCGTTTCAGCCGCTTAGGAGACATTATTCACGGACATTTTTTACCGAACGAGAAACATATCAAGAAGAAACGAGTCCACATGCACAGGCTTACGTCTCAGAGTAGATGCGAGCGATTCTGTGACCTATGGTGCAAAGAAAACTAAGATAATCCCATGTATGGTCGAAATTTTTTATACCGATTCTGAGACTAAAATCATGCCTACGAGGCGATTGAACCGTTATTATACGAATATGTTATTCAACAGAGAAGACCGATCGAGGTAGAATGTTGCTCTTTAATTAGCAGAAACCTTTCTCATTTTTATTACATACTGATAATTGGGCGATTTTTCTAGTCATGCAAGAAAGATTCCGCGGGTTAGCTATCATCGCCTAATGCCACTTTACGGTCGTGAATTTTACCCATTATGATTTTGGCGGGACAATGGAGGGCCAATGACTCAACATCTGATCGTTTCGATTGACAGAATAATCGGGTAATTGATTTATAATATGGTTATCGACCGCGTAGACTGACTTACTGCCGCGCTTACTTACCGCGGCAGGTCTGATTAGGGGAATTTCACACCTCCGATTTCTGCAAACCAGCCGGTCAACCGCTCGCAATTAAAATTATAGTAATTCGCATAAATTAATGACTGAATTATTATTTTTCTGTCAAACCGGTAAAGCGTGTGGTATCGAATTGTAATCGTATTCGGAGTCGAGGCGATTTCGTACTTTCTAGACTTTAGTATCGGCCAGACTCGGTGCTGCAGGTATGGGAATCTGTATTGCCTTAGGGGACTTACTTCAGAAGTCGCGCAATCTCCATCCTTGGATTCGAAACTGGAGCACATAGACTCAAGAAAAGCTAACTAACTAACCAACTAATCGTAACCTCGTTTTATTTAACTCAAATAAATACTGATTAATGACAGCTTTTCCAGTTAACTCACCTCACGACAATCGCCATGAGAAGAATTTTCAAAATTATCTATCCAATTAACATCAATGGTTGTTAAGTGCCATCAATGCCAGTTAACATGATTCTGTTCTGAGTAATCAGGACGATTTGATGAATCCAGAACCGGTGATGCGTTGAAAAAACTTTCGATTCGTTATCGTACGTTCCCGGCCTTCCGAATCCATGATGCATAGCCAACAAGTTTATTACAAAATAATAGCGAGTCTTAGACTTTCAACATTTTGCAAGAATTCATAGCGCTTCTGAAGTCCATTCGCACGGTAGGTAGGTGTGCTTACGTAATTGCAATCATAAATTTACCACACTTAGTGATTTTAGCTTCCTATTACATTTTTACTATGGATAATTTGTTTGTAACAATGCAACTGAACTCGCCGCATGCATTGAATGATTTTATTTAGGAATCTACTATGTTGCTTACGGCATTTGAAGTACCTGAATCACTATGTCCAGACTTCATCACCAAATCTAACAATCACCAGTCTGTCATCGATTAATCGATCTTATCGCATCTAAATACACTGGATTTATATTTGATTAGGTAAAGCAGTTGGTATTCTGAAAAAGGCTTCGGTCGTCCAAAGTTAGATGCAAACTGTATAGAAGTAAACCGTGCCAAGGTGGCAACCCATGTCGTTCAACTTCCATACGGATCCATATTCGCGATCTATCTATAAATCTAGGAACGTGACACTCTTGAAGTCAACCGAACAATAGGCGATTCTTGATTCTTCATTGTTCCAATTGGACTGTCTTTGCTCCAGCGGTGGGCCACCGTTTAGCAACAGGAACCGGGGTGCCAATACACGAGACGAAGTTAGCGAGGTGTCAAATCCACTCATAATTCGGGGGTAAGGGGACGAGAACAAGGGGCTAGAAGGGCCGACATCCGAAGTGAAAGGGGTCTCGAGGCGGTCTTGGTGCATTGCAAATGCAACGGGCCCCCGCCCGTACTTTACTGGGTCTGGGCAGGGCAAGGCCCCAGTATAAAAGCAAACGCAACTGCCCCTTAGGTACGTAGTATTTTCCAGCAAATCGTCCAAGAAAAACTATCTACCATGCAGCTCGCTGTAAGTTTCTCAGAACTAACTGATTCTCCAAAGTATCGCTGGTCTAAGATAATCGGGGCTCACTTCTCAGTCGGAACTTTGGAATTGCGGGTTTGCTCTCGGTTCCTTGTAACTTCTTTCGCTACTGTCATTTTCGAACCCATGTGGACAGCATAATGTGGCATACTCAGTTTCCTCGACACGTGGAGAAATAAGGCTTATAGGGTTCTAGTTATTCACTTGCCCAACTATCGATTGCGATACCTTTTTATACCCCACGTGAGTCTGCTGTGACATTGTGCAGGTTTAAACGCTGCAACGCCTCCGCAATTTTGTTAATTGCAATTTCATATCACCGTCGGTAAAAATTTGTCGAATATTAATCCGACCAAAATTCAGCACTGGTAGACTAACTTTATCTGTTCAAAAATCGAAATAGTTTAGTATTAGAAGTAAAATTGTGAATTGAAACGTCATAGATCCGAAATCATCAAATTTTATTAATTTATATTTATATACTCCTAAGATGTATTTCGAATTTGAATTGATATTCTTATCCTCCTTTCAGATTGTCCTGTTCGCCGTCGTCGTCGCCGTCAGCGCGCACCCAGGTCTGATCGACCCATGGGCGTCCCCGGTAAAGTGTTTGAACTTAATAAATTGCCTATAAAACACTGTCGTATTGCCTAACTAAATTAATCGTAACTCTTCCGGTTTCATTGGAAACTAGTAAGTAAAAATTGATCAATCTCCTATACATAGTATCTTGATTGACTCTCGTGCCAATTATTTCCGCAAACTTGAATAATCATGGTTTCTGACATAATCCGTGTCTCAGACTTATTACATTAGGTAATCAATTCCCCGGGGGGAATTTCATCTTGTCTACACATACTTCAAACGTCTGTCAGCCAGAAACGGCAATGCAACGAGTTTTGCAGATTCAGTTAACTTTCTCTAACTATATTCTACGGATATTTCTGATAACATATTCCATGACCATCCGCCATCTACGGTATGGAATAAACTCGTGATTCTCGTCAGTCTTCGATAAATTGACGTCAAACTAAAATCTCTGTCGAAAATTCCAGGTGGTCCATGCACCAGAACCTCACTACATCAGTGTGGGCCATGCCGTAGCTCATCATGCTCCAGTCGTCCATCCCCAATACGTGAAGATCGCTCAGCCTGCACCAATTCCAGCTCTTCACCCCCAGCCCTTGAACATCAAGGTCCCCCACACCCAGTCCGTCAGGTTGCCTCTTGGCCACGTGAAGATCCCTCATCCTCATCTGATCGGAGTCGAGGTTGCCCACCCAGAGCCCGAGCCCGTAATCGCTAAGCACGTCGTCCACAAGGCAGTCCACCCCGTCCACGTTGCCGCCCCAGTCCATGGCTGGTAAATTAAGGAATAATTAAAACCACCGTACGATAGACGAGTCCCTGGTTGTTCAACGGCGTTGAACAAAAATCAACTGAGGCCATCTGGAGTATTACGTACGTGAAAATTTTTATATTTTTTTGTTCGGTATTATTGCAAAATAGTGAGAGAGGGAATCATCACTTCGACAGATTAATCTGTTGAACGTGAATTTTTGTCATCAAAAATATCCGACTGGTTATCATTATCGGCGGATGTTAATTTCGGAAATCATACAAAAGCAAGACTGTCTGGAGTTGAGATTTTTAATTTCATGCGAGATTTTAATGATTTTATCGTTATGTTTTTTTGTCATTCAAAAATTTCGAAAAACTCTTCCAGTTGTTTTCTATTTTGTACAGAACAGCGAGAAAATGTTCAAAGTAGTTGAATAATTCAGGGACTAAGGACCACCAGGCATTGAATCTAAAAAAATCTTTATTTCCTAAAACCACAAAAAAAAATAATAATAATAAAAAAAAAACGCCCTTTCAAATACACACACCAATTGCGTATTCTTCTTGTGCGGCATGTGATATTGAAGAAGACGAAAAAAAACAACAACGAAAAAAAAAAAACAGTTTTCAAAATATCTACTCTAATTCTGTACTATATGTAGAATTGTGTACTTTTTGCATCCTCATTGTAATTTATTTTTCTCTATAATAAAAAGTAACTTTTACATATTGTGATAAACACGCATCTATTGTCTCATATCTGTACCTCGTCATCTTTATAACGATTTAGTATTCATAATGTGCAAATAGAAATAGCTGTATGTACACATCGTTCAGTACAGGGCGAACGAAGGTATGGGACCAACGTTGAGTAAGAAGATAGTCACCGTGGGAGATAGGTAAATAAAAAAAAATATATATATATATATATAGCATTAGCCATGCGAAGGCTCGCCTTCGCATGGCTAATGCTACACAACTATCACTTTA
Source organism: Euura lappo (assembly GCA_018257835.1). Taxonomy (NCBI): domain Eukaryota; kingdom Metazoa; phylum Arthropoda; class Insecta; order Hymenoptera; family Tenthredinidae; genus Euura; species Euura lappo. Next base: position 99,077 of record JAEUYN010000930.1, on the reverse strand, counting down.
GTGTGTAATGGAGCAAAAAGTGAAGTAATTGAGGTCTTACTTCCGCAGTTGTGTCATAACAGGGAAAATAAAATATTGATCACGCGTACGTATACGTAGAAAGAATTTTCTGTCGCATAGTTTAATTGATCTTACACATGATGTGGCGTGCCTGTGGACACACTGTATGTATACGCTTGATAAATGGCATTCACCAAGGCCCATTGATTTACTAACCCGAAGAACGTAAATCAATTTTTCAGTTACCACGGTAACGCACTCGCCAATACACAACTTTTCTCATACCGTTTGCATTTCAATGTTACTCACAATCAGGGACAGCTCGCCAAACATACACACTGGACACTCGACACACATTCGGTTCGAGGGTGGAACTTTGGACTTCTAAGTGTCAAAGCGAAACTACCCTGTCTCCGTATCGTTAGCTTGTCACTTATGGATCGATCGATTTGTCTTCACTGCCTTGTACAATTGCTAACTTCGCTTGGTCTCGCCCAATTTCACCCCTAATGATTATTTCCTGCTTAGGTAGCTCATGTCAGCTTGGCTATACCTTTCATGAGTAAGAAATTAGTGTATGCTTCCCAATTGCTTTATTTTTTCATTTCAAGCAGCTCCTTGGGTTGTGTTATTTGTTTTCTTTACATTGTTTTCGTTCGCAGCATGTCCCAGATGTACTCAACTACTTGTGTATGGAGGTTCAGCAGATATGGGTGATAACTTATATCGATAACGAATGGAAAATTTGCGTGTCTGCTGGCGATGTTGTTAGTTCGGTATCCTGTTTGACGATAATTATCGTCTGCTAAAGCGGGACGCGATTGAATAATCGCTATATTTCATCAAATGAATGTCGTCAACCTTTGGTGTCTAATTTCCAGCTACGCTCCTGATCAAATCTAAAATCGTGTAAAACCGTGGGTATATGATGAATTGGAAACATATTGTGAGATTGTCGCAAATATCAATCACCCCTCAATCTCTGATCCAGGCTACTATAACAATTCCCTACTATCAGAATAACGACGTAGACGTAACGACGTCTCTAGATCCTCGATCAAACACGTTACCGAAATATATGGAGACATCCATAACAATTAGTTGTCATCAAAGCCCTCCGGACGTCTGAACGAAACGGAGCAGTAAATAACGAGACTTTTATCTGATAGTCCGCATTTAATAACCATCAGCCCGTCGCGAGGGTGGTTTGATAATTTCTTAGTACCACTGTCGCTCTAATTGTTGTCCGTCATCGCGATCAGCATCGGCGTTGTGACACCCCTTTTCTTCGACGGTGGTTGGCTTGTAAAAACGGAAACGTGTTGTGGTACCGAGAACTAGCGGTATAACCGGTAGTCTCTAGCTACCTAACGGCTAGTTGTTGGTCAGTTGTCAGTTACCCGCCTCATTCGATCCACGGTTTACCAGCACATCCGTTCATTCGAACATGGACACTGACCACGGTGAGTTCTCAGCATTTGAACATACCTCGGCCCTCAAGCCCACGATTTGAGTGTCTTGAATTATAAAGTACCAGTATTTACCCAGGTTTACAATAAGAGATACCTATAGTGGAACCGGTATAAATTTAGTGCGATATTCCTGAGACCCGAATTTCCTTTCACCGGTTGTATTGTACCCTCAATCCTTTGTAGAATATATGTGGGTAAAATCAGATGTATAGTAGAGTCGTAAGAAAGTCTGCAGGACCGTTACGACATTGCTGCATTACTGCAGGCCGCTCACTCGTTGCCGCGGTGCCCATAGTGCCACGTGGTTTTCTCTGCCTGCTTTTACGGTGCAATTTAGCCAATTTATTTGATTACCTATATTCTGTAATTTCTTCTTCTGCCAATTATCTTTACTTACCGAGATGTGATTCAATTTGTTAAGCGGATTGGACGGCTTGACTTTGCGATGGCGAAACATTGTCTCATGGTTATAAGATCATAAAAGTATTTTCCTATTGGTGTATATGTTTGCAATTATCAATATTTCTTACTACTGGAGAGCTAAAAAACGTCGTTAATTTTCACAGTGCAGTGAATTCTTGCGAGCGAGAAGGTGTTGTTAGATAGTTTGTATCCGTGAATCCGGGACGAAGAGGTCCAAGAGCACCAGATCCCCCCACCACAGTAAATTCAACACTTCCGTAAGTGGCAGCGGTTAACTCAACCACCTTCTCGCGGGTGGTTATTATGACTCTGGGTCAGAATTAATACATTTCATCATATACATTTTTGCATAAAAAATCTGGTTCAGTTGAAAAAACTAGTCTGCATTCAGCTCGGTGAGATTTGTTGGAATCTAACACATCGTGTAATTAGTCATCGCAACATGCGTGATCATCTATTTATCCACTAAGGACAAGTTATTAAAATCTTGTAACGCGATGAACTTGTGTAAGATGTGTCAATTATAGGTAAACTCACTTTGAGATAAACAGATAGTTTAGATAGCAACATGTATCCGCAATAAGAATGTTGAGTAGTTTAGTTTCAAGGTTTCTGAAGACAAGAGATTTCGACCATGAACCTTCAACTACAAACGCTAAATAAGAAGTAAGGCACGAGGAAGTTATACAGTGCACCTTATACGAACACGTTGCATAGTTTGAATTCTAAATGTACACTACAGTTAGAAAAGTTGCGGTGTCAGTAAAAGTCCACACCGTTTGGAGTTAAATTCAACACCAATGGAAGTAAATTTGAAAAATAACACCAATTGGTGCCGTTTCGACACCAAACTGTGTAAAAAGTTACACCAAATGGTGTGGACTTCTATAGCCTATTTTCGGTGTCAATTCTGACACCGGATTTCTAACAGTGTATGGTTAGACCCCTATTCGAATTTCACATTAAATTTTGTTTGACCTGTGTTCTATTTGACTGCGATATCGATCTGTCTTTGACAAGCACTATTATCATAAACGTATCAGTTTCCGGTACTCATCACGGCTAGTGTTACGACTAGATTTGGACGCGTCTTCGATCCACTTGTTTTCAAGTTTCAACTGTCATATTTTATCCTTCTTTTATCAGTCTAACCACGACATTGACCCTCTCTTCTCGGACCAGGATGACTCACGCAAAGGAACTGAAATTTCGAGGTGTTTCCGAGTTTAAATGAAGATTTGTGCAGATTCAATGGAATTATCTTCAAGAAGCTCCAAAATTATACTCGAAATATAATTTTCATCTCCAAATATACAATCGCTTTCGTCTCAGAAAAGCATGCATGCGTTAGCCTGCGTGGAAGCAAATCACGGCGGATTTGACTTATACTAAAATATGAAATCATAGTTCTAGCTGGACTAATTTATTTCCTGATTTGAATAGTAGGCTGATAAGATTACAAAACCCATTGTTCGACATTAAATGATCATTTAATGACGGCGAAGGCAGAATTGGCAAGAAACGATGATCTTCGCTTCTGCTCATTTTTTTGGTTGACTTTCGGAAAACAAAATTTTGTATCGCGATTTCGCACGTCACCTTAGGTATGGACTATGAAAAAAATGACAATGGGACTAGAGACGTGACACATCCAAAACGAGCAATCGGATTTTGAGAAAGAAGGAACATTTTTAGAGAATTATTCAGTGACCTCCAAATTGTTTTGGATCAAGTCTACCTTATGGATGGTTTGGGTATGCGGAATTCGGTTGGCTCCAAAGTATAGGCATATGAGCTATATCCACAGTGACTTGGGACTCACGAACTCGTGAAATTATTGTTTATTATGACTCGACTGGATCGATTACGTCATCAATTGGGATCTTGCACGTATTTTTTTCATTTCATATTTTCATAGTTTACGAAAAAAAATTGGGTGATATTTTTTCTTTTTTCATTTGATGCAAATTTGGAGGCGATACAACGAATTGAAAATTACTACGTGTGAGGTTACTCGTGCTAAAGTATATCTAAAAATGCTGCAATTCAATGTCCTGTAACTTTTGTAATTATCAGTTTTAATAGAAAAGAAAAAACACGACCCAACTATTATAAGTTACTCTACAGTAGGTATACGCATATAACAATTGAAAAAAAGTCGATGCAAAATCGGAATTCTTTATGCGGATGTCAAGTGATGAACTTCCTGAGTATATTCGTATACCTAGTGGTCAGATTAATCATTCAAATTTTGTATACCTGCGTCTTAGAATATCCCCTTGCTATACTGAACGATCGTTTGTCGAAAGGAATCATTTTTATGCTATGAATTTTTCTCTCTCCTTTTTTCCGTGATGTGAAAAAGTACGTTAATTAATACCACGAAGTTTATTCATGTGTTTTTTCTCTCGTTCACAGGAGCTGTGTCGCCATATTCTATCGGCAGTGAGAAACACCTTGTCCCGATAAAGTCCAGGGGCGCCTTGTAAGAAATTTATCGTTTATCGGAATCCCGATGTATTATGTATATTCATCGGTCGTAAAAAAAAATTTGCATGAGATCTCGAACTTTCAGGGTGTTGAAAATAACTCTGACAAATATTAATGCTCGCGGTTAAGTACACTGAAAGAAAATCCTTGACTCAATTGGAGTAATGATTCTGCCACGAAAGATAATTCAAAAACCGGATCATTCGAAAAAATACGATTTTACTGCTGACATTATCCACCAATTTTTTTGCAGAGAGTGATAATCTACCCACGTGTAGTCAGATCCAAAGATTGCATAAAGGCGAAAGAATTGAATTTTACATGAGCTTTCACCGCAGGGCCTGGCGCTACTGTATTTCGTCATTTGGGTCGATTAGATATAATTACGTTGCAACACCGAATGAACTTTGCGACTATCCTCACAATAAATCTTGTGCAAATTATCTGACCTCTTACTCTTTCAGATTCAAAACTGGGAAACGTAATTTCACCAAGATAGTACTGGCTTTAGCATTCCTCGTGGTTACGCTGCTAATAGTCGTCATAGTTTTGTCTGTGTTGTGTGAGTAAAAATGATTTCTGTCGTCGAGTCTAGTTTTCAAACACATCAAATTATTCAATCAATGCCTTAATCTTCATTTTTCCAGTTTCTAAGGCTCGTCCAACCTTCGAGGTGTGCAGCTCCGAAGAATGTATTCGAATAGGTTGGTACCTACTTTGATTCGATCTCCATAATTTGAAGAAAAAAAATGAACGATTCCCTCCTTGACACGATTAAAATTCTCTGCAGCCGCCAGTTTGAAGGAGTCTATGAATACATCGGTTAATCCTTGCGACGATTTCTACGAGTGAGTTATTTCTGTCGATTCTATGCAAGAACCATAAATAAAAGGTTCACAGATTTCTCTTTTCAATTAATCTTGACCTTGAATCCCACGACAGGTACTCGTGTGGGCGATGGTCGCGGGAACATCCAACGCCAGACAGTAGCTCGACGAACTCCTGGTTCAGCGAGCGAACTTCACGAGTAGCTAGAACGATTCGTGATCTAATGAGACAAAATGTTACGATTGAGACACCGTGGGCTGTTTTACAGGCTAAAAAATTGTACGCAAGTTGCATAGACCTAGGTGGGTCCAGTTAATCGGTTTTAAATAAATTTTAACAAGCATCCGCTTCCATGAGAAAAGTCTGATCTCACAAGCCGAAACATTTTTCAGTTTCTCTGAACAGTTTCGGTCTACTGCCGCTACAGAGGTTGCTGGAAGAATTAGACCTGCCTGAAGTACCTGGGATATTTACCGGGACGACGGGAGATTTTATGGGCCAATTAGCACGGGTTAAAAAAAATCTTGGACGGGACGTGTTTTTTGGATTAGATATCTACCCGGATCCCAGAAACAAGTCCAGAAATATAATAACGCTCGGTGTTCCGTCAACGCACAGTCCTCTACCGAGGTAACATAATTCTTGTGGCAAAGCACCATTCGTCGAATTAGGTCATGAGTCGATATAATCTGGATTTTCCGCATCGTTCGCAGCGACAAAGAGTTGGAAAAACGAGTGCAGCATGTCAGATTGCGAATGGCACGTCTTGAAGAAGATGCAGATGATGATCATGATGATGATGATGATGATGATGATGATGATGATGATGATGATGATGATGATGAAGGTCCAATATCTGTCGAGCGACTTTACATGATGAATGTGATCAAAGAAGTGATCAGCAATGGGACCGCAACAATGTGTAATGCAAATCGTACCGCATCTCCAAATGACACGGAAATAGAAGAAGTCGTGGAGCAGTTGTACCGGATGAGCACAAAAATTTATTTTGTAAGGTTTTCATAAATTTCGATAAAAGAATTGTATTAAAACATAGTTTGTAATTTTTATAAATTGTGTAGTTGAGTCACGATGATGCCAACGACACCGATACCGAAGAGGATGTCAAAGACGAAGATTATATGTATGTCAATGACCTTCAGAAGATCACGGACGAGTACGTCAAGGATGTGAACTCTAGCCTGACACCCAGACAAATTTGGAGGCCATTTATAGAAGAACTTTTCAGAGACTTTCCCGGACTGGATTTGACGAAACAAGATAAGGTGCTGGTGGAAGATTTGGAATACTTGAAGAAGATCGCCGTCCTGTTGTCAGCTTCTCAAGACGATATTTTAGGTGATGCTGCATAGTGAATCGTAAATCCGTAAACGTGAATGCAAAAACGGTTCTGCTAATAATTTTTCCAATTTCAGAGGCTAGTGTTTGGTGGGTGGTTGTAGACATGGTGGTGCCGCATTCGTCAGCAAATTTACGACGTGCTTGGGCCACGTACTTGTACAGTGTAACAAATGTAGAAGTTTGGGAATCCCGATCCTTGCGGTGCGCGAATTCCGTGAACGAGCTGATGGGTAAGCGAGCGGGTCTCATTACTCGAGCTATAATTAAATCGTCAAGGGCGTTTTATCTCAGGCGTTCTTCTGTCATGACTCCTGGATCGTAGGCATGGCGGTTTCTTGGCTATTCGTTGATCCAAAATTTCACGAAACAATTGGCCCAAACGTTGTAGAGATGCTCGAAAACATCAGAGCAGCTTTCGCAGACCTAGTTTGGCAGGCGGATTGGATGGACAGAAGGACGAAAATGGCAACTTTAGAAAAAAGCAAGAAGATGACGTCGGTCATTGGTCATCCTCATTGGCTCTTCGAGGAAGGACAGTTGGATGAATATTACGAAGGGGTAATAAGTTCCCACAATGGTTGAAACATTGTCCATCGATCATTTTGTTTGAATCTAATGATAGAAAAATTATCATTGGACGTCACTGTTCTAGATAAACATGTCCGAGAACGCTTATCTCGACAACATGTTGCAGCTGGTTAAACTCGGTTGCATCTATGACTTGGCCAGCCTTCACGTAGAGAATCTTGCAAATGAGACGTAGTACGTTGCTATTCTATTAGGTATAGCCACGATTCAAAGTAACCATTCGTAACAGTTTTTTTTGTTGAACTTTACTGCAGCTGGGCCACAGACCCAACCGATGTCAACGCTTTCCACACGTTCCAAGCGAACCAGATAAGTAAGTCATAGTTTGAAAAGTAGACCGCTCGAGGGGTTCGCTCGTCAAATTTGGCAATCTTTTCCAAGCTCTACCCAATTCTTTGGCGTCTGTTGAAATCTAGTTAATCTGGTTAATGTCTCTGTTCATTTTCACAATAATAATCAAAGTATATCGAACATTTTGGACGCAGCTGTACCAGCTGGAATATTACAGTTTCCTTTCTACGAGTTAGGACTAGAGTAAGTGCGGTATATATCGGAATAAAATATGCTGTACCACATTGCGATTGCCGAAAGGGAGCCCTCCAAATTCTTCGGAGTGTCTATTCATTTTTTCTGCTGCCGACTGGCACGATTTTCACCCACGTGAAGAGAAGAGTCACTCCAAAGAATATAGAGAAAACGATAACGTGTGCTGAACATGTTTCAAGTACGATTTTGCTTACTGTCTCAGAGCGATGAATTACGGCGCAATCGGCACAGTCCTTGGCCACGAATTAACACATGGATTCGACAACAGCGGAAGACAATTCGATAGTACGGGAAACATGAGGCAATGGTGGACCAATGAAACCATACGCGAATACACAGAAAAGACGCAGTGCTTCGTGGACCACTATGATTCTTATTACGAGGAGAAGGTGGGTTTCTGGAGATCCCTCACAATGCATGCGATCGATGATATCAGAAGCTGAGCATGGGTTGTTGAAACTAAAACATTAGAAACTTTGGATTGGATCCTCTTATGACCCAGGTGGACGATTACATCGACGGCGAATTAACTTTGGGTGAAAATATCGCGGATAATGGTGGACTGCGAGAAGCGGTTTGGGCTTATAGAAGATGGAGGGAACGACATGGTGCGGAAAAAGCGCTTCCTGGATTTGCTCATCTGTCCTCTGAGCAACTCCTGTTCCTAGCTTTTGGCCACGTAAGTTAAAAGTGATTGGAATAACAATCACAATTCACGCTATGGATTCAAGGCGAAAGTGGTTCGATTATAGTGTAAGGTTACAATTAGTCTTTGCCGAGTTAAGACAGCCAGTTATCCAACGTCATAATCAATCAGAAAACCAAATTGGGAACACACTACACACTTCTTTAATAGATACTTGAGGGGCTTGATTATCGGTTCTTCATGACAACTAACCGAAGAAATTGAAAGATCATTTATGTGTTTTTGGCTCATCATTGTGTCCCCTCGCTTTTAATAATCGTGAATCCATTTTTCAATCTTTCCAGATATGGTGCGAGTCTTATACCCGAGAGTCTTTAAAATGGATGCTGATGGATTCTCATTGTCCAGGGCACGTGAGGCTTGTGGCGGTGATAAAAAATTCCGAAGAGTTCAGCGAGGCGTGGAAATGTCCTATTGGTTCAGCGATGAATCCAGAAAAGAAGTGTCACTTGTGGTAGATTTGAATATATAAACTTTTAAACAGAATAGGGAAATGAAGGAAATGTGGATCTAATCACCGTTAAATTGTTCAACCAATATTCACAAAGTGGATCGGGTTTTAACCAAAAACCGAAGAGATATATCCTAAAAGGATGTGGTAACAAATAAAGAATTATATTCATAAAAAAAGACTTTAATGTCGTATAAAAATGTATTGTACATATAAATCCTATGGTAAACCAATTTGCGAAAGCAGCAAAATTCCACCAAATTATGCAAAATAAGTCCAGGTGAAGTAAACCTTGTGGAAAATCATGTACAGTGTGACAACAGTGTGACGTACCATAACGTCTTATAACGAATGTCAATTTTTCTCCAAACGCTCAGTAAATGTAACCACCGTTTTTATCGGTGACCTGAGTGATGCCGGAGGAAGAACCTTTGCTGATTTTGATCTCAGGTTCAATAGACTTCTCGATAGTTACTGATGTCGATTGCTTCACGGGAGCGGGGCTGTGGTTGTTGAAGATGTGCTGCTGCTCCTGAATAGGCGACAAGTATGCTTGTTGGGAGCCGAAGTTGAAATTCGTAGGAACTTGGCTCACGGACAGCAGTGATGGGAAAGGCGAAGGGGTCACAGTCTTAGGGGCTGCAGAGTAGCCACTCTGGAAGGGAGCAAGATATCCGAAGTTCTTGTTGAATTCCAAGGGGTTGTACTGCGAGAAGCTGGCTGAAACCTGGGAGTCGATGACCGGGCGTTGAGCATGCTGTTCGAATCCGGAATAGGTACCGAAGCCCACTGGGTAGTTGACACCGCCATTGCCGAATAATTCGTAGTTTGTGTCTATTCCGGATCGGAAGCCTGGGTTGAAGCTGGATTGGTCGAACGATTCGAAACCTGAGTCGAAACTCGGCTGGCCAATCGAAGAGCCAAAGCTAGAGCCGAAGGAAGAATCAAAATCGAAGTTGGACTGGAACGGAATCGACTGGCTGGCAGAGAAAAACCTGGCTTCATTTGGGATCAGGGATCCGGCGGATAATTTGATCTCGACAGTAGGCTTCTCAGAAGTCTGGCTGATGTCTATGAAATAAAAGAAACGTATTTTTGGGTTTAGCTGCTATATTGAGAATTGGTTAGATAAAATGAAACGTTCAATCGAACGCAATTACTGCAGAATTATAAAATATCAAACATGGTATTAGTGTTCAAATCACAGTCATCGAATAAGAGGTGTGCTGTCAGGCTTAGAAAAAATGGCAACGACAACGACAAGGAAACCAAATAGTAACACATATACAAATATGGCGGTCTTGGTCAACTTAGTACCGTTTCTGGCCATTAATTGCCCCTTCTTAAGCAGATGACGAGAGTGGGGGATGATCTTCAACGAATTACCTGACGAAGCATCGTCGCTGGCGGATTTGGTTTCTTCTTTAGCCTCCAAGTTCACCTTTGATGTTTGTTCGTCTCCGTTGTTCTGGAGTGGGACAGATTCGACGGGAACAGGGGTAGTCGCTTCTGATTCGACGAAACTGACCGAAACCACCTTAGGCGAGGTGACGCTGCTCTCAGTAACCGAGTTTGACTGCTGGATAAGCTATTCAAGAAGCATACATTGATTCTTAGCATGATTGAATGTGGCGATTTTCGTGACTTCACTGTATCTGTCTCGTTAAGTCAAGTCTAAATCAAGATTGTTACCTTAGCACCGCCGATATTGACAGTGTCCGGAGAGAAGCCAGACAGGTCAGCTGCGAAATCGTACTTGTAGTAATCCGAGAGACCAAGAGGAGTTCCTGTCGTCGATCCAAATACACCATAGGTAGAGTCCGGAACGGGGACGCTTCCTCCGAAGTCACTCTGCAGGGCTTGCGAAGTTTCGATTTCGTTTTCGTGGTGTTCGTGTTCTTCATGATGATGGTGGCCGGTAGGATCGTAACGGGAATCGCCGGGAAGAATGTTCCTCCTGCTTCTTTCTGCGGGAGCGGCGTACGCCGAAGCCAAAAGGCAGACCTGGAAAATGTCGAGAATGGAATATATATTTGGGACCTAGCGCTTGTCCAAAATCACTTCGAATCATTGGTTCACACGGATTATCATTGATCACAGATTTAACAAATCGAATGTGACGTGGGGACAGATACAAATTATTATCGAAATTCCTGGTGATGTACGGTGTCAGAAGTAGTGTAACAGACAACTTCCGATCATCCTGCAGACTCACTCGACTCAACAATGTCTTTTCTCACAGTTTTAAAAACACACCATCTTATTTTTGAAGCTACGAATGAATGGATTGAAGCAAAGCAATAAGTTTGAGTTTTTGGCATGCTGCCTAAAATGATCGATCGTAGAAATTAACCAGTTATTTTACATGACAAGGCCAAGTTGATAGTTAGGTACAATCCCGCTGATCTTTGTCGTTTAATTATTCAGTTGGAAGTGGCATTTCAAAACCGGCATTATGTCATTGAGCTCGCTACATGCGTTCGTTTCCCGGAGAATCCGCGATTGGTTGCAAAGTTTAAGTGCGTCACAGGTCGGAAGGATAAAAAGAAAACGAAAGTAGTGGTCAAAGTGGCTTTTATGCTAGGTAAGGTTCGTTATTCATTGAGCCTTATTGCTGATAAATTAAAGTCATTTATTCCGTTATACGCTGCTGTTTACTGTCCCCACCAGTTCGGAAAAAAAAAAAGAAAAACAATGTTGCTCAATAATTCTCACCACTAAAAGAATCTTCATCTCGGATGCTTGTTATACGACGGATGTGAAGAAGAGACTGAGCAGAGTTTTCTGATGATTTCGACCTTTTATACATATGGAGGAACCTCCCAAAAGTTTCGTAATCCAATGGCATTGATAGAACTAGAATTTTGTATTTGTATTTTTTTTTTAACGCCTGACTTCGCCGCTAACTATTTCAATATTTACGGACACTCATATACGTATATGTCCCCAATGATATTCGGTACATCGCGAATAATCACAACACATTCGGATACTAATTAACATAGGAATATGGGACGAGCTATCGTCGTGGGCTTCCAGTGTAGCGCTCTTGGACGATTATAGTTTAGTTTTCGACACAATAATTATAAAAATTGAGGAAATTTTGTTGCCGTTTTGCGTAATCATAGTATCATCGTAGGTGACATTGAATCTTTTGCATTGTCAACCTAAAAAATTGAGGTAGGAGCCTAAGGTTCAAGTGGCTCCGGAGTTCAGCGAGCTGCCTACAATCGGCAGCAAGTGGAATCCAATTCCGTTCCATAAAAAGGTGGGTGTTCTTAGAATAATGTGTTTTTTTTTCTGCTTTTCAAGTTATTTTTCATCATCTTCCCTCCTAAGGAAAAGTTTCTCCGCAATTTATCTGCTTTCTTCGCGTTTTTCATCACTACAAACAAGATTTGTCGATCTTCATCTTAGGTCTCGTCCATCACTTTTCTGAATTGTCGTTTGAAACGAAGCTTCACTTGTGCCATTAAAGTTTCTGAAGACAAGATTAAGAAATGCCCATCAGGTAGTGTGTAAGTCTATACACGAGCATCACCGCCATGTCTGATGACAAAACTCTTTACTATATTTTCAGTGATGAACGTTTCCCCGCATTGTTTAACAAATTTGTATTTTTATCAAAAAAACCTGTCAACATTTGACTTGGCTGACTTTTGGATAATGCAGTAGACCGTTTGAGGAGTAAAGATGAAATTTTTTCCGATTTTTGGAAGCTTAGAAAACTTTGAAAACCCGACTGTTCCCTGGAAGACCTAGTGTACACACCGTGTCTCGAAAAATGTAGTGCAGAACACACGGAGGTTTGTTATATTATCTTGTCAAGGAAACTGTAAAAGTGACAGAGGATGACCTCGACGTGACGCGATTTGCCTCTCGATGTAAACGGCTAGAATCGAAGTTTACTCGAAAACCATAACACACGGAGTATTTGAATAATATACTTCGAGTGTATAATTAGTGGACTCCCAGGTCGTCAATTTCTATGTCGGAAGACATGTGGGTTTGATTGCGTAATACTTTTCTGTATAAAATAAGTGGCTAACTAATCAAGACACGTGAAATAAACGTTTTATTGACTAATCTGAACAGTTGGGTGTCGATTGATGCGAATAGTTATTTAAAGCTGTGTGTAAATATTTAACGTCGAAAAATAGAATCCACTGACGGGTATTAAATCTATTAATCTACATTTTTATGCATCAACATTTTGAATCGCGTGTAATTATCATGGAAAAGGAATATAATAACTCAGGCAAAAAATGTGCAATTTCCATTCAATTATTACATCGTTTTACTATACGAAACCTTACATTTAACATATTCTAGCTTCACATAGCATCTATTACTGTTTATGATTCGTTTTTCTTTGATGATTTACCACGGTATTCAAGCGTCAGCTGGAGCTGATTCTTGGAAAGAGGCAACGGTAGGCTGCACCAAAGATTCTGGGCTCTTCACGACCTGTTCCTGATTCTTGAAGGCTTCATCACCGAAGCTCTTACGTTGCCGGATAGTCGAGAACGGAGCGATAATCTGTGGGGCGTTATAGCCAGCAGCACCTAACAGGATGTTATGAGGGTGTCCATATGGGTAGTTCTTGTTGTAGTCTCCAGACCACGATTGAGGGAATGTTTCAACAGGGTATTGATAGCCTTGGTGGTACTGGCCGGAATAGGATCCGGGCCCGAAGGGATCGGCAGAAAACTCCGGAAGGCCTCTAAAGGCTGGGTTGTATCCAGTTCCGAAGTGGTGCTGTTGGTACTGCGGGTTGAACTTGTGGTCGTAGGAATTGTAGTAGCCTGGAGTGTAAGAAGCGATCCCGCGGGAGGGGGATCCTGGGAACGTTGAACCAACTTGAAAGTCGAAGCCAGAGTTGAAGGCTGATCCGAAGCTATTCGGAAACGTCGCTTCGTCGAAAGTGGGAGTGCCGCCTACATCGGAGAATGATGTTCGAGCGCTGGGACCTGGAATCCAAGTCGAGTGTTAGCTTAAAGTATTCTTCCTCTTTGATAGATGCTGTTTTCAGAAAAAAATCTTGACAGGAGAGGATCAGGTTCAGAGAGAATGTGCAAAATTACCCGAAACAGCTTCAGCGAATTCACAAGCGGGTGTGTCCTCAGATTTAGTGGGTTTGGCCAATTCTGGAGTTTCTTCGGCGTAACGTGATGAAACTTGCGGAGTTTTATATTGTTCATCCTGATCAGCAGCGGCCGATTTGGTTTCGAACGGGACTTTAAATTCTTGGGGAGGAGCGTCAACTTGAGAACTGGCTAGTTCAGGGTTCTGATGTGCAACTTCGACGGGAGAAGAAACGTCTTCAAACTGGACGAATTTAGATTCTTGATTCTGTACACCACCAACGAATGAGGCATCTTGAGGCTGAACTTCAATGGCCGAACTTAGTCCAACATTGACTGGAGCATCTACTTCAGTCTGAACAGGCTTAGCTTCTTGATTCTGTGAAACAGCAGCGACGGAGGCTTCTTGGGGCTGAACTGCTGCTGCAACGCTGACTGGGGCTTCTACTTGAGGTTCAACAAATTTAGCTTCTTGGTTTTGTGCAACAGCCGCGACGGAGGCCTCTTGAGACTGAATGGTAGCTGCAACGATTGGTATGACACTGATTGGGGAATTTGCTTCAGGCTGAACAAATTTAGCTTCCTGAGACTGTGTGACACCAGCGAATGAGGATTGTCGAGGTTGGACTAATCCAGTTACCGGGCTTTGTGCGACTCCTACTGGAGAGACGACTTGAGGTTCGGTATATTTGGGTCCAAGATTTTGTGCAAAGCTAGGGTCAAAGGGTTGTTGAGGTTGGTAAAATCCGGTTTGTAGACTCTGTGCAAAGTCCGCGAAAGAGGATTGTTGAGGCTGGAAAAATCCTGTCACGGGAGCTTGTGCGACTCCAATTGTTGAGGATACTTGAGGTTGAACAAATTTAGCTTCTTGATTTTGTGAAACAGCAGCGACGGAAACCTCTTGACGCTGAACGGTAGCTGCACCACTTGGTGTAACACTGACTGAGGAATCTGCTTCAGGTCGAACAAATTTAGCTTCTTGGTTCTGCGCAACAGCAGTGACGGAGGCTTCTTGGGGTTGAACCGCTGCTGGAACACTGACTGGAGCATCTACTTGGGGTTGAACAAATTTAGCTTCTTGGTTCTGTGCAACAGCTGCGACTGTGGAATCTGCTTCAGGCTGAACAAATTTAGCGTCTTGAGATTGTGTGACACCAGCGAACAAGGGTAGCTGAGGTTGGTAGAATCCAGTTTGTGTGAATCCAGCTGGAGAAGCCTGAGGCTGGACATACTCGGTTCGCAGACGCTGTGCAAAATCAGCGAAAGAGGATTGTCCAGGCTGGAAGAATTCTGTCACGGGAGCTTGTGCGACTCCAACAGGGGAGGCTACTTGAGGTTGAACAAATTTAGCTTTCTGGCTTTCTGCGACATCGGTGGGGGAGCCCTTCTGAGATTGGGTATTGGTAGTTTCCGAACTTTGGGCAACATCGGCTGAACCAGCTTCTTCAGGTTTGGCTTCGACTTTAATTTCGTCCTCAGTGGGTTGAACCTGCCCATCAGACTTGACTGATTGCGAGGCAAGGGCAGGTGAAGTTTCTGGCTGGGCTTCAGCCGCAATAGGCTCCTCCACCGAAGTGAAACCGTTCTTACTGACAAATTGGGTCTGTTCGGGCGCCTGAGGAAAAAGGATACCTTTAACGACAGTATTTCACAGGCATTCATAAATCTGCTCATCTCTTATTTCACGTAGCTACGAGTTATTTTTCAAATTTGGTATTAATTATTATATAAAGGTTAAAAGCACAATAAATCGACGACCAACGTTACCTTGGGACCTTTTCTGGATTGTTGGATCACGGGGTGAGGTAAGTTTTCGGTAGCTCCAGGCGCTGGTACACGAGCTCCGAAGCCCGACAAGCATTCGAAAATATTTCCAAGGGCGTCGGCGGTTTCTATTTCATTTTCCTGGGGCCTTTGCTCTTCTTTGAATTGGTGCTGTTCAAAAACGTAGCGTGCATCTCCGGGGAAAATAGTCCTCTTGATTTTTATCGATGGAGCAGCAAGCGCTGACGCCACGAGGCAGGTCTACGAAAATCGTAAAGAATACGAAAGACATTAGTGATAAATAAACGAGTGAATAAATTTGAGTTGAACTGTTCCTCCATTACGAGCCCGTATATCGGCCGTGAGTATTTTATTTTTTATTTTCGTTCTCGTTTTTACGATTCGCGTCACGAAGGCTGACTCTCAATTTATTTTAGCACGTCGAACTACAATTTGAAAAGAAAAATAAACTTGTGCATGGTATTCTCGAGCAACAGAGATAGGCTACGTCAACTGATCAATCGACTGAGCTGATAGCGAGATTAGAGGCAACTTTAGCAAAAGCTAAGACTTGCTCGATTATATTCACCAATATCAGTAGTTTCATCGTCGGTCGCCGTTCGGCGAGAGTTCGTATAGGAATACTAAAAATTTCTGATGATTCTGTTCTTTTATAAGCTGAGATCAGGATCCTCCCAAATATAACGCGATAGTATGGAATGATCATCAAAACCAGAAGTATTTTTATTTTTCCCAAAACCAGAAATACTATTTTAAATTTATGACAACATGACGTCACCAACAAGTTTTACACTGGGTATCGATAATCATTCAACTCATGTCAACCAATCTGATTATTCGATCTTACTGATTCAATGATCGTAAATTTACCATTCAACCATTTACATAGGAGAAGTCAGCTTCAGTGAATTCTGGTTCAATCAACGAAAGAGAAGAGAGTTCTGGAATCTTGGACACAGGCGTTTATTTCGGCTCAGAGCGACAGGTCGATCGATGTGAACCTAAAAAAAAAACAGGTTTTCGAAGTACTTTTGGTGACTTGAAGCCTGTGACGTGGCTACAAAAGCCGATGTCGGGTCGATGACATGTACCACGCTAAAATTTCGCTCCAAAAATATCCACACGTGCGAAGGGAATGTAAAAGCCATGATTTGATCATCTGATGCCGTGCTATGGTTGCTCCGTGCTCAATTATGGCATTTATATCGAAAAATTAGCGAATACCTGTACATGCCGATGGAGGGTGTTTGAGATAAACTGAATCGAACGGTCCAAAGCGTACCCGCCAAGGTCAAGAAGATACAGATGAGCAAAAAAGTGAAGCCCAGCAAACATTGAAATGGCGATGTGACCATGGGCTCCAGCGGATTTATGTAATTTCATCTCACACTAAATGTTCTTTGCATAATTAATTAGGCTCGTGTATGATTCATTAAGGTGATAATTGTAACCTCAACGCCAAATAACCGGCTGGTCCTCAGCGTTTTTCCAATTTATCATCAAAAAGCAGTAATCGAATTCGCCAATTACGTAACACATTAATTAATTATGTCACGTGGTCTTGGTCCTTCCCAAATAGGTTACGAAATTCGCTGTGTTGTTTCCGAAAATTAAAAATCTTTGGCTATGTATCTGGGACCGGTTATATTTATACCTTCTCATATAATGTTCGCAACACGACGTTCCAACACACTAGACTTTGAATATATGTCTAGTCTGTTGACCACAGGACGTTACCCGAAGCCTTCGGGCTATCTGCAATTAAATATGGTGTTAAGGTCAAAGTGCCACGTTATTCACCTGACGATGGACCACACGGTGTCATCGTGCTATTTTTATGGCATTCATTGCAATTAGGGTAAGGTTGCTATCGATGGACCGTTAATGCCTTCGATGGATCAGTGGTATATCTCAGATATGTGTTAGTGCTTGGCGTTGCTATCAGTGCGAATCAAGTCTACTAGTAGCCAAAGAGTGGCCATGTTAAAAACAGTCACATGGGTGCCATAGGTGTGCAGAAATTGAGCGAGGTAGGAATTTGCCCTTTCTGATCTTATTTTTCCTAATTTTGCAAACGTGTTTGAACCCTTGTATCGGTGATTTTTTCTAAATCGTGTTGGATGGTTTTGAAGCTCATACTTCGCTCTTCAAAATGATACCGATACTTTTTTAGGTATTTTTCCATCCTGTGGTAGTAGGATAGGTTATGTGTTGCGATGCGAAATTCCATGGATGGACCGGGCAAAAACGCTACGAATGGACCAGCATGAAAGGTATTACTTTTTTAGTCTGTAAGACACTGTTGAGAGCATCTATTGTGGTTGGCCCACAATTTGTTTGAAATCTCAAAAATCTATTCATACGTCATCAATTTATCATTGGGGCTGTGCATAAATGACGTCACCATGAATTCTGCCTTTTTTGACCCCCCCTCCCCCCCATGTCACACCAAGTCACAAAGCTTGGACCCCCCCTCCCCAAGGTGACGTCACAAAACTTTCACATACCCCCCCCTCGGGCGGGCTTTTCAAATTTGAGACAGGGTTTTTTGACTGAATATTGAAGAAAAATTGAAATTTCGAAATGTGACGTCACATTTGCGTGTACTCCCCCCCTCCCCATGTCACAAAACGTCACATTTTTTATGACTCCCCCCCCCCCCTTGAGTGGTGACGTCATTTATGCACGGCCCCATTTACACCAATATATTAGGTAATTAGATAGAAAATTGTATTGTTTTATGATAATTATTTTAGTGGTCCATCGAAGGAGATGGGGTGGTCCATCCATGGAGCAGGTCCTTGTATTGTTTTATTATTTTAGCGGTCCATTCATGGAGCAGGGTTGCCATGAATGGACCAAATTCAAAAAACAGAAAATCGGTGATAAATAATCAGAAATTAACAATAAGCTTGCTCACTCATGACTGCTTTGTAGAATAGGTTTCGAAGAAAACATCCACCAGTGGTTTTGCATTTTCGACTCAAAATCCAAATTTTATGACCAACTCTGCTTAGGGGGTCCATCGATAGCAACCTTACCCTAAGCGTTAAAACCCGCCCACCTCTAGACGAGATTATTTGTAAAATAGTTAGTAATAGTTCATTACACAGGGTTATAAACGTTGTTAAACTTGTTTTGAGTACCATTATCAGAACTTGGTGAGAAGAATCCAGGATTTTGGGGTATACATTTTTTCAGATTGTACAATTTGGTCGATTTTAAGAGCATGCTATATAGTCAATCTTTACCAACCAAGTCACCGCGTCACTTATTTCCACTGATATCAAAGCCTACGCTGAACAGGCGCGAAAAGAAGATGATAGCACTTTTCCGCATGAAATTCTGAACACATACATCCCGAAGTATCTTCGTTTCGGTCACTTTCGGTCACTTTCATCCTCTTTGAGATGTATTCCACTTTTACCAGAGAAGAGCATACGTTCAAATGAATTGAGAATAGAGGCTGAACGCTACCTCCAAAATTCGATAAAAATTCATGCGAAATTGAAAATTGCTACGACTTCTCAAAATTTCACGTTTTTTGCTTTAAAATTGTGTTCTGATGAACTCTACGATATTTGTCGCGCGAAGTGACGTCACTTTTACTGAATATCGTCGATTGAATATTGTTCCACGATAATCCTGTCAAAAGTTATGGCAATTTGAAGATTTTTCGGGTTGGGTAGCTTCAACCAGGCGTAGCTCCACGACAAAAAATCTTACAGGGATTTAAAAAAACGCGTTTTGGAGCTGAACAATTTTTTTTTTAACTTCCACTCGAAATGGATTTCGAAAAAGAATCTCCTCCCCCATTCAACGCGTTGAAATGGACATTCGAACGTAAATTTGAATAACAATCGCTCGAAACTGTGTAACTAAACTGCAGTGGGACATGATGAAGAAAATCCATCCAGTGAAGGTGGAAGAAAGCACTTCAGGCTCCAATTTATACTCCTTGTTTTTAAAATACGACTTCTGGATTGGAAGTAACATGTGTTCGAAAGTTCAATATTTTTCGGTCGGTTATCAGGTACTGCTTCAATTCCTTTCCGGAGTGCATTTACTTTCTATTTCTAAATCTGATCGTCCTCTTGGGAATATTTTTACATAACGATATTTGGACACGGACGTAAGATTCGGATCGTGAGCCAGAGTCAGATGGAATCGTAAATTTCACTCATCAGGAAGTCTGATGGCGCCGAATGAAAATGGACAGACGCTATGCCATTGGATTTGATAAACTGATATGCCGAACCACATAGCGATGGACGATCGGAATGGAATATCGAATGATTTTCAGCTATATTTATTTGTCCGACATATCTGAAGAAATGAGATACCTGGATGCATAAAAATGGAAAAGTTCCACAATTTTCTGTTAAGTGTGATTAGGGTTGATGAGAAACTTGTTATAGTTCAATTCAACAGAAGAACGTAGTGGCCAAGGTATTGTGTGACATCACATGCTGTTTGAGAATAAATTATTTTCAATTGCTGTTCAATGTTCATAGTTGTCAGAAGTGTTTTTTTATTATTTTCGTAACTCTAAAAAATTGCATTCAATAAGTACGTAACAAATTCTCATGAATATTTTTGACTTTTCAAACTGAAAAAACTTCCCTGTCAACCATGTATAGAATATATATCCACGACAAGGAAAGATACAGTGCTCATAGATCTTTTATTTATTTCCAATTAAATCTCTGCATAATCCTATCATCGTAGCAATATCTCGCGCGTCCGAATATTCCAGAGATATTAGACCAGAATAATTAGCTTGATAGTTAGTGAGTGATACGACGCGACTAGTCCAAGTCTGAGATGCAAGAATCGCACCGTTAATACTAGCATGCAAATTTGGTAGTTACATTCTACGTATAATTTATTTTTGTCTCTGAAGACCCTGACATATAATTCGATTGAAAAGGTTGTGGATTGATGATCATTAGTTGTTTGAACGATATTAATCAATCTGTTACCGTAAATAAGTATCTATTTTATTACCCTAGTCGTAAACTGACGTGAGATAATATATTACAGGAACGTGGGGTGATCAAATCGGCGAAAGAAGCAAAATAAACAAGTTTTGGTTTCAAACGATAGTTACAAATCGTTTCATGAATTCAATTATCGTAATCATTTTATCTAATGAGACGTCTTCAAATTAGTATTGTATTAGTGGTTTCGCCCACTTCTTGGTGATTTTTTTCGTTTAATTACTGCAATTGTAATTAATAATGCAATCTGAGGACTTCCATGAGCCTGAGGTGGCATTTGATCGTAACATACTATCCATACGGTTGAGTCAGTCTCGATAATGGCCGAATCCGCGTGTCCGAGGGTTTTGCCCGAAAATTTTTTTAAGGACCGTATTTATTAATTTTAAATTTGGCGAGAAAATCAGTCTTTTTAAAACGAATTTCAGAAAAACTGCTGTAAAATTGAGCCAAATGGACTGATTTTGACGATTTTTTTTTTAAATGTTCAGAGTTTCCTCACCTTTCAGGTCGCACCTATAGTTTTTGATTTTATTGCGATGCGAGTCCACAATTTTGAAAAAACTGAAAAGATTCGAAAATTTTCAAGTCAAAATATCTCAAAACACCACATCTTTTTTTCGCTCGTTTTTTTATATGTTTTTGTACATGAACAGTACTAACTTCTCCCAAAGCGGCATCCCCAGTACTTTTTTTAAACGCAAGATATAGCCGATTTTCGAAAATAACAGTTTTTTTGGCGTTTTTCGCCGTTTTCACGTGTTGTATCGAGTTTGAATATTGAATACGCTTCAAAATTCATAGCTGTGATACCTACATTACATTTTAACATTTTATAAATATGAAACACGAATTTTAATTAACCACAACCCACTACCAGAGTCCTAGTTGAACGAAAAACGTTTCAAAATAAACATTTCCATTTGGCTCAATTTTACAGCAGTTTTTCTGAAATTCGTTTTAAAAAGACTGATTTTCTCGCCAAATTTAAAATTAATAAATACGATCCTTAAAAAAATTTGCGGGCAAAACCCTCGGACACGGGTCTCTTAAAATACGCCAAAGAACCCCTAAAAAAAGTTTCAGCCTCCACAAAAAACATGGCTGGAAAATCTGGGTGAATCCACGCGGATTCGGCCTAATATGACTCGTGTATCTGAACGAGTGTCCAGAGATTGCAGAAAGTATTAGTTGATGCTTCGCTAATAAGCTTGAAGAATTCGCAAGAAAAATGTTACCTGGTTTTTGCAGCCCTCGAAGACTACGCGAGACCTTTTAAGTGAAGTGTGAATAGTTAGTGTGTCAGTATGATAGTGAATGTTTTTCCTGGAAGAATGGATGTGGTACGAGAAATGAAAGCAAATTAAAAAACTTCGGAAACCTGATAAATTTGAGAAGGTATTATTGGCACACAAACTATTGACGCACAGTAGTCATGGCGCACCGAAGTTTGACACACGGTGCAATGACACACTGAAAAAAGGCGTACGAAAAATGGGCACACCAATCCAAGTGGCGCACGCTACTTCGGCGCACGAGACATATGACACACAAAACTTGGAGTCAAATTTCAGAGGTAATTTTCCCGATGGGTGACATTTTGGCACACGGGAAAAGTGACACACGACACTTCGGCGCACGAGAAAAGTGACACACGACACATCGGCGCACGAGAAAAGTGACACACGACACTTCGGCGCACGAGAAAAGTGACACACGACACTTCGGCGCACGAGAAAAGTGTCGCACGACATTTCGGCACACGAGAAAAGTGACGCACGACATTTGGGCACACGAGAAAAGTGACATACGAAATTTCGGCACACGGTACAAACATCCTACAAAATACTCGCACATAGAAGGTGTCTGAGACAATGAAAATTTGGCTGGTCTAACTTTTTCTAACCCTTCTTAGAACACCGTCTGTGTTGTATCATGTGTGTGTGTGTTGTATGATTTGCTGGCCTAACTTTTTCTAACCTTCAGTGGCTAGCCTAACCTTCTCTAACCCTTCTTAGAACACCGTCTGCGTTGTATCATGTGTGTGTGTGTGTGTTATATGATTGCTGGCCAAACTTTTGTCTGTGTATATAGGCACTTCGTTTAAAAAAAAAAAAAAAATTCCATAAAAATCAATGTTCTTCGAAAATTTGCTAAAAATTTTGGAGGAAAGGGCACTGTGGCGGACTTCTACAGACAATACCAAATATTTACTCGCGTTTGCATCGTGCGCCGTTTGTACCGTGTGCCGAAATGTCGTATGTCACTTTTCTCGTGTGCCGAAATGTCGTGCGTCACTTTTCTCGTGTGCCGAAATGTCGTGCGTCACTTTTCTCGTGTGCCGAAATGTCGTGCGTCACATTTCTCGTGCGCCGAAATGTCGTATGTCACTTTTCTCGTGTGCCGAAATGTCGTGCGTCACTTTTCTCGTGTGCCGAAATGTCGTGCGTCACATTTCTCGTGCGCCGAAATGTCACGCATCGGGAAAATTAAGTCTGAAATTTGACTTCAAGTTTTGTGTGTCATATTTCTCGTGTGTCAAAGTAGCGTGCGCCACTTGGATTGGTGTGTCAATTTTCCGTGCGTCATTTTTCAGTGTGCCATGGCACCGTGTGTCAAATTTCGGTGCGCCATGACTACTGTGCGTCATTAGTTTGTGCGCCAGTGGGCCAGTCCCAAAATATCTTGACCTTGGCGTGCTACGCAGTATTTATTTAAGCGAAAATATAACGAACCTTGTAACAGGAAAGCCTGCTCCTTACGATCGTGGGATAGTGTTAAAACACAGATGCTTCCTTCCGGGCCCCAGAAAATACATGTGTACAACACGATCTTGTACAACGTTTTTCCTACCAGATTCCTTTCGAGTGTCAACCCCTGATCTGGGACAGAATACCACTTGAAATTTCAAAGCCAGATACTCTAGAGTAGGCAGGCTACGTTCTACCTAGGCCAGATACTGAAATTCTTGACTGTTGAGTCGACATCTGGTTTTCAGTTCTAATGGAGTTTGCGTTTCAGCTTCAGTTTCAAGCTAGAAAGAATAGATTCCAGCAGGTCGTCTCTTTCACATTAACAGATCGATGTTTATTACGATCCATTGGAATATATTGGTCATTCGCTTCGAGTCGTTAGAAATGAATTAGTGGGAATTTTCCGGCAGTTTTTACGTGTATGATTAATTATCACACTCAGGTGTCGAAATCTCTTCTAATTCGCAACCAAAGTTTTCTCTTTCGTTAAAATATTTTTCGCGAGAATTTTCCCTCAATTAATTCGAGCCACGTCTGTTATCTCGTCTGTAATTCTGAAGTGACCTTGATGATCCTAGTCAATATGTCTATATCACATTACTCTGAGCCACCTGAGACGGATGGGGTAGCGCGTATCTCAGCTTGTCCCAGAACCAAGGGTCCCCCCACTCGACGTAGGTATTCATGCTCAAATACGCCTTCAGCTCTGGATCCAAATTCTCTGTGGGCCCTACGTCTCCGTACAAAATGACGATGACTCGGGCTCTGCCTTCGCTGAGAGCCTGGCTGTGGGCAGCCCTGAATTCCATTCTTCCCCAAACACTCTCTATAAAATTTGGAGACAGTACGACTATCGTGCGCCTCGACTCGTCCACAGATCTCGCTATCTGAGTGGGGATCCACTCGCCGGCGACCCAGTCGCGAAAATGGAGGCAAAGCTTGAACGGCTTCGGTCCCTTTTCTAGTTCCGGTACGAGCAGGTTGGTCACAAAGTCGTCATCTTCGTGAGAATAGCTGATAAAGGCGTCGAATTGTTTGTCTTTGTCTAATTCCTCCTCGGTCACGAACCACAGACACAAGTTATGGGCGAACAGCCAGACTTTGATTTTCAATTCAAATCTGTAATACAGGGCGACTAGGATGCCGACCAACAGGCCAAAGATGGCAATGCCCAAACTCGATCCAACGATAATCGCAACTGGTGGAGGGCACATCTCGGACACTGTCATATTTGATATTTGACGTTGGTCGCTTACGCAGGTGACCTGTGATATCTCACTTATTTTGCGGAACTTCAATTGCACGAAACTCAGAAAATCTCTTGCTTCGCAATCACAGACCCAAGGATTACCGTGCAGCTTCAGCTCCTCCAGAGAACTAGAATTCTGCAGACGATCAAGAACCTTGCTGTCTATCCCGATCAGATTGTTGTTGTCGAGCGCCAGAGTCTGAAATTATTGAAAATATAGTCGTTACTCAAAATGAAAATTGTGGTGTAGCATTGTTCGATTCGATTATAAAAATTCTTGCTCACCACGAGAGTAGAAGGAATGTTCTCGGGCAAAATCCTTGAGATGTTGTTGATGGACAAATACAGCTTCGTGATTTCGCCGGATCCTGTGTGATCGATGAAGGGGACCTCGTTCAAAAAATTACCAGTCAAATTCAGTTCAACTTTTGACACGTTTGGTTCACGTATCCGCTTTGGCGCCATGCTGAAGTTTCTGTACGCACAATCGGCGATCAGAGTGTCGTCGGACTTTCTGCACGAGCAGGTGCATCCCTCTGGACAATCTTTGTAATCGCATACGAAAGTTTTATACTTCAACTCCGATACCGTTATGTGCCTCATTGTGCTCCACTGTGCTCCAATTTGTTCTTTTGCAAGTCCAACTTCTCAAGATTCCTCAATGCTCCAAAAATCCCATCAGGAAGATCGGTTATTCGGTTCCGACTGAGGTCGAGGGTCCGAAGATTTATTGAATCGTTGAAAATATTCTTCGGCAAAGTAGCCAGTGAGTTCCCTTTGAACGTGATATTCCTGATAGCCGAACTACCCGAAATGATATCCTCCGGCAATTCGGTCAAGTTCTTAGTCTCTAGGTAGATTTCTTTGAGTTTCGGTAAATCAGCGAAGAATCTATTAGGCAAAGTTCTCATAGTGCCGTGATTATTGTTGAGCCTGAAGTCCACGAGATCAAGATTACGAGACAGCAAATTAGCCGGAAGTGAGGCAAAACTATTCGACGACATGGAAGTCGAGTTGAGACGTTTCAGCTTGGCAAAAATGTCCTCGGGCAGAGTGGTCAGGTTGTTCCAGCTGATTTCCATCGAAAACAGAGCAGTCGGAGGGTCGAACGTACCCTCCTGAATTTCCGTCAATCCATTACCCCAAATACCGAGGGTTACGAGTTCATTGAGGCCTTTGAACAACAATGGATCAATTCTGGTCAGTTTATCATTCCCCAATTCCAGCATTTTCAGCTTCGGTAGATTTTTGAAGAATCCCAACAGTAATTCCAGTCTGTTGTCCCTCAGCTCCAGAATAGTCAGCTCTGGAAAATCCGCAAGCAAATCGGCCGGGACTCTGGTCAACTGATCACTGTTCATGCTCAGATGCGTTACCGTTGGAAAACCTGCGAAATGTCTTCGTTCGAGGGTAGATCCCAAGTTGGTGTATTCGATGATCAGTCTATCGGTAGGCTGGACCCCAATGCTCTCCGCTATCTTGTGAAAAGTCATGTTGGGCATTGTACACCGCGAGAATTTCAACAGCTTCACGTTCGTAATGTTCTCGGTAGGCATCGCACGAAAATCCGTCCACAACGGTTTTCCGTTACACTCAAAAATCGCATACTCATCAAATTGCACTTCAACATAGACATTCGACTTCTTTTCACTATCACACCAGGTCTTATATCCGTTCCAGGAATTTAAATCGGTGCAGTACTCTCGCGGATTGTACGTTTGCTGTAAACTTTGACCAACGCATAGTAGAACGAACAGCGGGACTAGACTCCTCCTCCTGTTCCTCATTTTGTGCTCTTTCAAAGCCTGGCTTCAGTGGTTCTGGAAAAATACAAAAAGGCAATCCTTGAACTTGACGTTCGGTACAATCTACGACAGGCTTGTTCCTCTATTTCAGCAATTCCGCTCAAATTCGGTAACTACAGATTTTCTGCGAAAACAGCCTATTGCCAAAGAATCTCAGGAAATTCGATAAACTAGAAGTTACGGAACTTGTGTCATTTCGATGAAGAAATTTAGTGACACAGATTGCGCCGAAGATCACGATCCTGACCTCGGGAAGCTACACTGTAAAAGATGATTGTCAATTTACTACACATCAACTACACGAAAGTCTTGTGAAATTACAAATTTAGTATATCAAAGTGAATCGATATGCACGTTCTTTGAGTTTATGAACAAGTTTTTAATATTAATATACAACATTCTCTTCACGAAACCGAACCAAACAAATTTATTTTACGTGTGACGAGCCACGCAGTAGGTATTTGGAAAAGTAATGAACCTTAATTGCAACAGGAAAGCCTGCGATCGTGGGACAGTGGTAAATCACAGATACTCCCCTCCAGGTCTTAGAAAAAAAAAGAATTTGTACAACCGAGGGTGACGTGATCCTGTATGTACTATGTTTTCCCTACCGGATTCCTTTCAAGTGTCGACCCCTGGCCTGACTAGAATACCGCACTTAACATTTCAAAGCCATGAACTGTAGAGTAAACGATGAGTAGATAGTTACGAGTTACATAGGCCAGATAGTAAAATTCTTGACCATTGAGTCGACGGGTTTTCAGTCCTGGGTATGGATGTTTTATCCTCGGTTTCATCCTCAATTCGAGCTCCAATAATTACTGTTTCAGGAATGTTACTTTTCCTTGTGACACACTGCAGCTTCGAGTAGGAAAAAATACATTCTGCAGCAGATTATCTCATTGTCAGCCACAATCGCTACCCGATGTTAGTAACGGCCCGTGACACTTTACTGATAGCGAAGACCATTTGACCATTGGCTTCAAAACATTCGATTACTATTACTGTACACTTACAGTATCCAAAGTTCTCTTGCGTTCATCAACGTCACTATAACACTTTTCGCATTAATTATATGATATGGACCGAATCCATCTCAAATCGGGCAGGCAAGGCTAAAATGGAAATCGTGATTTCACGGAATTTTTTCAAATTGAAATATGTTGTTGTTCGACGAAAAAAAAGTGACCCGTATTTTTTTGTTTTGGAAAAAAAATCTTGCTACGAAGTTACGGCTATTTGAACATTTAATCGTGCGCTACCAAAGTTCTTGGAAAGGGAACACTTTTTTTCTTAATAACGCTATATCTGCGGAACGGATCATCGCAAATACTTCATCTTGGTCTCATTTTGTAGGGTTTTTCGCACTCTCTTGGAATTCGAAGAAAAATTTGAGGATTTTTGAAAATTGACGGAATGACGTTCATTTTTCAAAAATTAGGGAAACCCGTTTTTCTCGAAAAGTGATTTTTTTATTTTCTCAAAAATTTTACACGATATGTGGGGTAATACGACGGATATATCCTATGAGTTTCATCGATGCTAAAACACTGCTTCATATCGAGAAAAAAAATTTCGTGCGTCACTGAAATTCGTCAATTCCTGTGCTGGTGTCTACTTCGTGAGCATCGTTGAGATGTGTACAGATTTTTCGATCCAAATAATATTACCTAAACTTGATACATACGTACCTGAGGGAGTACATGCAGCATTTTTTCATCTGAATCTCTGAATTTACATGCTGCGCTATTATTATTGCCATCTATGATTACACTAAGAATCATTATGTGTACAGTGAAATCTACATCACCTAAATGTCCCTCGTTCTATTGTTTTTGTTCTTTTATTATTTATTTCTTCAACTTTTCATTACGCACTTCCGTTGCATTGCTTCCGTTGCATCGCTTCCGTTGCATCATTTCAAGATTTGACCCCACAGACCGCACTACTGACCCGAAAACGGGAGCATTTTCAATGCTAATAATAATATAATGATAAAATCTACAGACCTTGTGTGTAATGCAAGCCTCTGAAGGCATTGAAAATGTCACCTGTTCTCTCGTTCTTCGTGCATTTTGTTTTGATATATTTGTATCTGTCGCATTTTGATTTGAATTCTCTTAAAATGAAGTTTAAACAAAATCTAATCCTGACAGATCGATGGTCGGTAACAATCTGATAGATTAACCATACATTTGGATCGGTCACAATCTGACACATCGATCATCCATAAGCTTTTTCCATTTTTCTTCCTATTTTCATCTTTTGTCCTCTGCAAACTTTTTTCATCCGCATTGTTGTTACTTTCGTTTTGCACGCATTTCTGTCCCGTTCACATTTTTGATGCAGTTTAACATTTGATCCCCTATACCTCACTGTACACCACGAAAATAGAAGCATATAACTCAACAATATTATTATACGATATTGTTATTACTACAATAAATCCCTGATTTTTAATTTTGTATTTTTTTTTTGTGATAGTCTTTATTAGCAGATCAATATTCGGTCTACGATGTTATACATCATACGGCATTTGGTCATTTACTCCCTCAGGTACGTATGTATCAAGTTTTAGTAATATTATTTGGATCGAATAATCTGTACACATCTCAAAGAAACCCACAAAGTCAACACCAGCACAGGAATTGACGAATTTCAGTGACGCACGAAATATTTTTTCTCGATATGAAGCAGTGTTTTAGCATCGATGAAACTTCGAGGATATATCCGTCATATTACCCCACATATTGTGTGAAATTTTTGAGAAAATAAAAAAATCACTTTTCGCGAAAATCGGGTTTCCCTAATTTTCGAAAAATGAACGTCATTCCGTCAATTTTCGAAAATCCTCAAATTTTTCTTCGAATTCCAAAAGAGTGCGAAAAACTCTACAAAATGAGACCAAGATGAAGTATTTGCGATGATCCGTTCCGCAGATATAGCGTTATTAAGAAAAAAAGTGTTCCCTTTCCAAGAACTTTGGTAGCGCACGATTAAATGTTCAAATAGCCGTAACTTCGTAGCAAAATTTTTTTTTCCAAAACAAAGAAATACGGGTCGCTTTTTCTTCATCAAACAACAACATATTTCAATTTGAAAAAATTCCGTGACATCACGATTTCCAGCCTGCCCGATTTGAAATGGATTCGGTCTATGATATGTTGCCATGCCACGCTTTACGTGCATCTTTTCCCGTATGTAATCTCTAAGCAAACATTGAAACGCGCTTCCATATTTACGCCGAGCGTTAAAAAGCCCGGGGTTATGCTGACTGGATAGAAGAAACTGGTTCATCTTTCTCACAGCTGTTTGGTGTTTCACTCAAAACGACGAGGATTCTGTCATCTTGACGCCTAAATTCCTAACTTTGAAACTAAATACGCTATTTTTCTTGGTGAGAACATCCTGCAAAGTAAACAGGATGTAGGAAAACGTCAGAAGCGAACCATCGAACAAAGCTCACTGATAAGAACCGCACGGATTATTATGATATCTCTTGATCATTATCCATTTGAGATGAATACCGCGAGATATCACGCACAGATAGTCTGCACAATCATTCGCTATATTATGCGCGTAGAATTTCGAGCGGTCATAAAAACAGGGTCAAGTTTTCCCCGCAATCCATAGGCTTACTGTACTTTTATTCAATGCCTTGAACCTTCTCGGCATCAATATTCGGTTCTATTGTGGGTCCTAATACTCTGCAAACGCATGTGGAGCCCAGATTTGGTATTTCCTGATCGTCTACAGCCGGGGAATTAAAATAGGAAGGAGTTTCCGTCCCCCGAGGTAAAAGGAAACATCTGTGACGTTCTGGTAGCCTGGACGTGGGAAGCCTCCGTACATACCTGACTCATAACCATTTACTACCCTCAAACATTCCCAAATTTTTTTTTTTTTACCAGAACCTCCGCTTCTGTTTCTTCCTTTCAAAGTGAACAGTCATAATTATAAATGAGTTCGTGACAATTTCTTTACACCAGATACCAAAACTATCCGTGGAATAAATATCGCAATATTAATCTTTCACATTCTGACATTGGACGATATTCAATTTTAACCCCAGATAACCTCTGGTCAGAAAATAATTCTGATCATTCATCGTCGCCGACCCTCGCGTCTTAAGTGTGTCATTATCAAAGTTTCTGTTCCTTTTCGTTGTTGTTACAGAATATAGAAAGTTGGATCTTCAGCCAGAGCGACGTGCCCATTCTATTTCTTCGTAGAAAGATATTGAAACGATTTTTGATCAATTGACACAGAATCAGAATACGATTCCCTATTTTCATTCGGTATTCCCCGCAGCGGAATAAGCCTCGACGACTCGCAATGTCCTCATCTCTAACTAATTTTAACTGGATAAATATCCGAGAAACAGGTTTTCACTCCCGATAAGCGTCAGAATCACGTTATTCCATCTGTTGACTAGTATTCGCGCGTTCGTGTGTTCAACCGGCTATTCGACACCGCGTGTGCAAAAATATTACTACTCATAGGTATATCGTACGGTAAAGGTAAATACTTGACGAATTTAGACGTTTCCCGATGATCGTCGTCTCCTTGTACACGTTATTCGCAAAACCAATCGCAAGACCCCTGACTAAGTACCTAAGTACGCGCGTAACACCTGAGGCCTGATCATAGGATTACGTATTAAACATTAATTCCTGTTCACTCAAAGTCTAATGACTGGTTGTCTTCTTCTTTTTTTTTCATTGCGGTTGGGTCTTCCCACTGCGTATCATGACCTTAGCGAGTTACGTAATAGATACAACAATGCGAAGAGAATATTGAGCCGATATACGGATAACGTTCGGACAGCCGAATGTGTGAGCTATTAGGCTTAGGACTAAATCGACTCTGGTGACGATTTAAGAAGCGTGAAAACCCAGAGGCCGGTCTTCCCATTGTTTCATATTCATCAATTTATATACTATCCCCGCGTAAGGACTTAGGACATTTACCTCGTGACCCGCGTGCAGTCCGAATTTAAACCCAGATTTAAGGGGAGACATGACCCTTTCGGGTCTGATTTCAGAGTTATTTGAAAAATCAATTATGTTCGTACGAGAATTTTTTTTAAGTATTTGACTAATCTATAGACTGAAAGGTTGTAGTTTTACCTGTAATTTGTAGGTTTTTTTTTAAATTCTGAACTAGAATCATCTTTGTCCTAACTATGATCCAAAAAAGAGGAGTAAAAAGCGATCTCATAGATCCTAGTTCGGACAAAGATTATTCTAGTTCAGAATTTAAAAAAAAACCTACAAATTACAGATAAAACTACAACCTTTCAGTCCATATATGAGTCAAATACTTGAAAAAAATTCCCTTACGAAGATAATTGATTTTTCAAATAACTCTGAAATTACACCGGAAAAGGTCATGTCTCCCCTTAAAGTGCTTTCCCACATCGGTATTCGGCATCTTAAAATGTCGATACTTCGGGAGACAGTCGTCCTTCTGAGCCACTTAACTCTTGACCATTAACTGTCGTCCGCCAATCTCACTAAAAATGTGTACGAACGTCGTTAGATCGTAGGAGGATAAGACTAGAAAAACTACGTCAAGTCCGATGGTATGATGTACAGGCAATGACCAGTTCTTCTCTTATGCTCGTGGTTATCATTACTGACTGATTACTTCGATCTTTGATTGACAGAAGCCTAACTGCATCGCTTCGTTCGATTGGCAAACGAACGTCGCCTGTTCTGGAGCATCGGGGGACATCGAACCTGACGCTTTGCTCACCACGGAGAAAATATCGACTGATTCGAACAAGGATACTTCTGCTCCAAGTGAGTTGGAACTTTTCTGTTCAGCGATTAATGTATTATTCAAGCCAATTACTTTTCAGCTT
The DNA here is from genome assembly GCA_018257835.1 of Euura lappo. NCBI lineage: Eukaryota > Metazoa > Arthropoda > Insecta > Hymenoptera > Tenthredinidae > Euura > Euura lappo. The sequence goes on along the minus strand of JAEUYN010000930.1, from coordinate 66,669 downwards.
GGATAGTCTCGAGTACAATTATCCTGGTGATTGTGGTACTCGGGATATGGGTATTCCTGCGTTATCCTCAAAGATGTTCTCGTTTGAGGTCGAGGATCAGTGCTATCACCTCTACGCAGAATCACAGTCGTATACAGTATTCGAGGGTTTGTATAATTACGTTTCGCTATTAGAAGAGCCTTTGATATTTTGCCGTTCCGTTGATTATCGCAGTTGCAGAAAATTGTGTAAATCTTGTAATTAGAAACACAGACACGGAAGAAAGGATACAGCTTGCTTCATTCGGTTATTAGAGACTATCAAAAATGTTGATAATTTACCGTTTCATTTCTCACAGTGTACATTATAGTCTGATTATTATTCTCTCCCGGTCCCTGATGGTCTTGTCAATTTGAATATAAATACCTGCATATAGGTATAACTTGAATAACTGCGCTGGAAACAAACAAGTGAAGACACGATGACTGATCGAACTTGACAATTCGTTCATTCTCGGAAGACAAATAAATCCGCTGCATGGGGTTTAGTAATTAGCCGTCGACCGGTGGCCCTATTGTCCGATATTCAATCCACGAGTTTTTCCCCAAAAGTTGGAAATGGCCCGAATAGTTTTCCTTCCGAGAACAAGGGCTTGGATTATGGTCACCTGTTTTCGGCGTGGATTTATCCGTTGATTTTACCTTACCCTTATGCTTTCTGTTTATTTTAAATAGTTTAGTTTTTGTTGTTGTTTTTTTTTTCTTAATTTTTGTCCCCTAACAATTTTTGATTACAGGAAGACGCTTGGTATGGTAGCGGGTGATGGAATTCTGAAGCATATAGAATTCACTGTCGCATAATATGTTGTGTGTTTTTTTGTGATATTTATTTTTCTTCCTTCCAAGATTGTATTTTTATATTAATTATAGGACTTGATCTGAGTATTGAAAAACCATGTATATCAATCCTCGCTAGAATCGCTAAAATTTTTATGCGTCAGACACGTTGAGTGTGGTGAATGTCAAAGAATACAAAGAATATTGTGTTCAGCTTATTTTTAGTTCAACTTAGTGGCCTAGCTTCTATTTATCGTATTTTTTGCTTCAAGCTTTTTGCGTTCTGTCTTATCTTTTCGTGATTTTTGTTTCCTATCTCCGAAAAATTGTCAACCAATTTCGCAGAATTTATTCTTTGTAAAAAAACCACGCTACAGTTTCTCTCGACTTGTAAGATACAGAAAATGATTATCAGTATAATGAATATTACAGTCTCTTAGTTTGTAAGTCGATTCGTTTATTCGAGCCTAATTATTTTAGTTTTGCTGACTTTGTGTACAAAAAAGAAAACTATATACATATATATCCATCCGAGTCTCAGAGGTCATAGATAACGGTGTCGAAATCAAATGTTGCCACTCTTTCTTCCTGGAAACGTGATACGCACATTGGCGAACATTAATTAAACACTAAAAACTGATTGAATAATCTCAATTATTTTATACGATGTACAATAAATTCAGGAAGCACTGTGAGTAGTTCAACATTTTTTTACGATATGAATATTATAATTTTAGTTTGTTCGTATTAGTTGATAAATTACTTTTGTTGGAGTCAGGCTGTCATTATAAAATAAAGCTGACAAGTATAAATTTTAGTTATGTGTAATTTCATTGAGACCCAGTTTCTGCTGTACTTCTATTTTTTTTTTTTTTTTTAAATATATAAATATAATATGTGAAATAAAAAATGCTTTTTTTTACATATTTTCGCTATTTTTCTATATCCTGCTTTTTATTTGTCAATATTTGTACTAATTCTTCACTTCCTTCCGAGAGTATTTATCCACCGTCTCCAATCGCACTGAAAATAATCTTCTATTGTAGGTGAACACAACGGAAGAAGCTCGTTTATTGTTGGATGCATCCGACCCCTGCAACACGGATGGGCATGTCGATAGCGACGACGAGTTGCTGGGTGTTTAAACATTTCTAACTAACGAAAAGAAACACCAAATATTTTATATACTTATTATATAATCCTTAAAATTATCAAGTAAGACAAAAGAAAGCGTCTGAAGTTTGTCTTTTCAGAATTAATTGCGGTACAAATTGAGTATAGGAATATCAAAAACTGAATTAACACGAATTTAAATGATTTCCAACTCGTTTTAATTCGTGATAATCCCGATTTTCATATCCACACTCGAAAATTAGCACCGATATGTTGCTATTTTCACGATGGAAGGAAACGATCGAGTCAAGTCACGCTTCATTGACTCGATTTGATTGAGAACTTCGATCACAAAAGCGTAAAAAGAAAAACCACAAAAGATCCGTTACTTGTTGGTCCAGTAAAATTAGTAAAAATAGAATAATTAAGCAGTACAAAGATCTATAACTAAGTCCTGACCTCTGAGTGGACGGCTCGATCCGCCGTCTTGAATCAAAGGTGCTCGAATTCAGTTTTTTCATCATATCTCGCCAACCATTGATCCTATCGTCACGAATGTTATTATAAAAAATGAAGATCAATAAATTCTCTACAACAAAGGTTCAGTACATTTTTCTCAAATTTTTTATAGTTTTTGTGTAATACAGGTCTGAAAGTATCGATATTGGTATTTCCCGTCCGAGATTGCCTTGTGAGAATTATGTACGTATTCACCGGTGTATTAGAGAAAAACTATCAAAGATACGAGAAAAATGTATTGAACCTTTGTTGTAGAGAATTCAGTTGACTTCATTTTTTATACTAACCTCCGTGACGATAGGATCAATATTTGTCGAGATATGATGAAAAAACTGAATTCGAGCACCCTTGATTCAAGGTGGCGGATCGAGCCGTCCAGTCAGAGGTCAGGAATTTTGGTCTTTTCAATAGTAGGCCAAGCTGAAGGTCTCTAGTTCTGGACTAATTAATTTTTCGCTATATTTTGACCTAATTAGACTGGATTACGTTCTACGCCGAGGTTGTGAGATGATGTTCCTAGCTTTAATGGTAAAAGAATGAATAATGAGACGACGAATAGTCATTGCCGAAGACTATTGATACCAAAACGTTGCTTTACCGAATACCACCCAACACGATTGCTCTAGTCACGTATTTAAATGAGCTTGCAATATTAAATACTCCGGCAATCGGTACAAATACCTGAGAGTTTTGAAAATATTGGGAGAAAATATTTATTTTCATACTTTGTGTGTATATTAAGTAAAAAAAAAAAAAACACCATTTCATAATTAGTATCTAGTAAAGTGAAAATAACTTATTAAGCTTTGCATAAGTGTACAAAAAAAAAAAAAAAACTATTTTGATTGTGTAAAATGTAACATGTAAAATAAATATAATATTCATAAAACTATACAAATGAATCTGTGAATGTTTAAAAATCTCAACGAGAAAAAACTATTATCATTCAATCAAGAGTAATTATGAGAATGAACAATGAAAACAATTAAGGAAAGGCATAGGTGATAATTTTGCTTATACTCTGAGACATAAAATATAATTTATTAAGATCAGATGGTTTATAGCTTATCAATATTTGGCTATTTCTCAGTTATTTTCTTATCAATATATACTCATTCATTCTATTATAGTGTCATCCAATAGTGACTGTAAGAAGATAGAAAAATTGATACGTATAATACAGAGAATAACAGGAAGTAAAACAATGAATATGAAAATAAGAATTAAAAATTTCGCACACGCCAGATAGCGGTACAAAGTTTTATGAAATAAATTGGATTAATCAGTCCGTTGAATTTCTCCGGCACAGTTTTTTTTCTGTTTTTCATTTCCTTGCATCCCTCTGGACAAACTCTGTATTCGCATATGGAAGTTTTATACTTCAACTCCGATACCGGTATGTGCCTCACTGATGGAGGACTGTCGCAAGTCAAATGGCCAGGATTCACGAACATCCATCTTTGAGCGTTCGGATGCATGTCTCCGTCCAAAATTTTCAGGAAATCGAACAGAAAACCGTCGCAGGCTATGGGGTTGTCTTCTATCAAGATTTTCACCGCTTTGTCCTCGGTCAGCACCGGCTGCGCTTTAGCATAGTGCTCCGCAAATTCAAAATCGATCCGACCTATGTTATTATGCCTTATATCCATGAGTATATTTCCGGACGTAAATTGGTAATCTGCGTTCTGGAATGGAAAAACGAAGAACTCAGCTCATTCACTTCATAACAAATATATAAATACTTTTTTGTTTCGAAAAATGTTACTCACCGATAGGGCAGCAATTTGGTTGTATTTCAGATCCAATGAGCGAAGATGAGGTAGTAGAAAATTCCAATCCTCGAAAATGTATCTGATATTGTTGTGTGCTAATTGTAGATCACGGAGATTCAAGCAATTTCTGAATGGTGATTGATTCGAGAATTCAAATTCCTTAAAAGTTATCTGGTATATCCATAAGGTCGTAAGCGCCATTTTTTTTCATGATTTTCCCAAATAGTTATAAAAACTCGTGGAACGCAAAGAAAAATCGAAATTGACAACGTTTCGAAAATTCACAGAAAAAAAATTCCAAGGTTAAAACAGAAGCACGTAAGCGCCAATTTCGGGCTTTTATCCCAAAACCAAAAAAAAATATATATATATATGGTACATATATAAATGCTAATATATATGACTTTCTCATGCCTTTACGAACAGCAAAAAGTCGTATCATGGCGCTTACGTCCTTATGCCATTAGACACGCGATATGTTTATTGCGTTGTAGCCATAATCGCCTACTGTAACATAATAAATTCATCACCCTGGTAAAAATGTGGATAGAAACGGATAGAAACGGATGGAAACATTGCAGAAAACCGTATAGAAACAGATAGACCTACCTATCCACATATTTACCAGGGCAGTTCTGATAACGACAGAGATTACTTTCAAAGAGTAGGACAAAATCCTACTGTTTCCAAAACTCGTATAATAATATAAAATACTCTAAATTTAACATCTAATTTTGATCCAACTGGCAATCCAATAAACGTTCGACAATAATAGAATCTACATATAAAACCACGAGAAATGTTTTTTTTTTTCTATGGAAAGAATATGATGTTCGTACAGGGTCGAGAAGGAGTCCGAATCAGTAATTATATCCAAATTTTTATAACCATTCTGGTCTAAAAACTTTGTGTCTAATTGATATTCTTCTCGTCTCCAGTGTGAAATGTGTGTCCAATAAATCGCGCATCCAATGAAGAAAAGTCGCGCCTGGAACATGCAGCCGGAGTTTCATCTCACCTCATACTGAATGAGGTGTAACTCCGGTTGCCTGCATCCGGCGCATGGACCGGACGACGTTCAAAATCAGGGGATGTAAAAATGGGCCTGTACTTCGATTGTGAACATCTACATATGTAATTTCGATGGCGAGAAGTATAAATAAAATTGCACTTTACATTCACGGTGCGTATCAGAAACTCCGACACAAGAAATGTGTCCTCGAATTAACAAAATTGACACTGATTGCTAAAATAAAAATTCATAATTGCAATTATATGTATAATTTTATAGTATTGGAAATAAAATAGACTTTGTATTAGAAATGTTCTAATTTTTTTACAATTCTTAACAATAATACAAAAAAAAAGAATTAAGTATCGTTGAATTTTAAATTATAACGATTTAGTTGAAAGTGACTAATTTTTTTTCTAGTGTCTTGTACTTATTTGAAGAGAAAAAAAGTACGAACAACGTATGTTCTCTTTTGATCAATTAATAAAATGGTCCATAATTTACCTCAGCGATATTGATCGTTGTTTTATTCTTCCTCTCATCGGTTCATCAACCAACAGAATAACGTCACGAATATAATTTTTTATCCTCTGTCGAGTAGTTTATTTATCAACAGCCTGTGCCGGACTGACGATACAGAGTTACGACGAACGTTTAAGTATTATCCCCGTTTTAAGACAATCACGAATCGGTGCAGTAGGAGGGAAATTTACTAAGAATTCAGAGTTCCTAAACATACATACAACTGTATGAAGAAGACTAAGAATATACTCACAATCAGTGCGTCAACTATCCGAACGATGATTTGAATTTTTTGAATTCTCAGTTATACCGTTAGGAAAAACCGACCTGTGGGGTAAAACTGGCCACTCGAAAAAAAATCACCCCACTGCTTTTCTCACGTTAGGATGAGTGAGCCAAGATAGCTGGAATCGATGCACACTGGGAAGGTGGGGAAAAACTGGGCACCCTAAAAAATTAATACAGATACAAATTAATTGCAATAAAGGAAGAATTGATATAAATTTTGGTGTTTAACGAAATCGCTATCAAAGCTTCAGTACAAAAGACTAGCTATACAATAAAACTAATTGTTCCACAATTAATCTGGATGTGTCACGTGAGACACTTTTCTGCAGGGTGGCCGGTTTTTCCCTGAAATCCGAGGTCATTCATTTACAAAGTTTGTTTCATGAGATAAATTTTTCCTCGTATGAAGCTACAATATTTCGCAATGTGGATCAAATCGTACCCACACAACACACGATATCCAGTGGATGATCCTATGTAGGTCCAACAAATATCCAGGATATATGAAATATCCCTGCGATGTTTGGAATATCCAGACTCCATCAAATATTGTTGGGACATCCATGCATCATCCAATTATCATGCATGTCTTGCGAGGATATACTGGGACCCAAAAACCTGATTCACGTATCCTTTTCCTTGAAAACCTTCACGTGCTGCCATTTTCGATAAATTTTTGTAAGTCCTCACGATAGCCTCTCAAAGACCCCGAATGTATTTTGGAATGTCCCGAATGGTCCGAAAGATGTCTCAAAATGTCCTATGGATATCTAATCAAAACATCCTCAGGACGGTCCAAAGGGCGGACATCTGGGGATCCATAGTATATATCCAATGGCCATCCATAGGACTATTCTGGACATTCCATGGATATCCAGCATATCCCGAAAAAATATCCAAAATATTATAGGTACGTCATTGTGTTGTGTGGGTAGTATCTGCCACATTCGAAGTTCGATGTTCATTACTTATTTCATGTTATGTTTGTCAATTATAATAGCTTATCGGAATCTCTTCCTATGTAATTGACGCAAATAAAATTACGTTATGCATTGGGGGGATGCAGATTGAAAAACGTCTCGACTGTTTGTTAAGTCAAGCCAATAGTTGACTATACGCCGAAAAGAAGTTCACGAATTTTCTCTGAACAGTCAAACGATAGATAATACCGAAAAATCGACTGTTATTGACTTGAAATACGTCCAATGATAGTGAACGTTAGGATAAGAGCGCTGAAATTCCTTCGATCAATGACATTGTGCAATTATAGAGACTGCATGCTTGATCAGTCCTATTGCTTGGGGGAATTTTTCCAGTCACGTCATCAGTATGTATATGGGGGATTCCACATCAAATCGAACGAAGAAGCGATATTTTTCCTGAGATCTGCTTGTACTTTTGCACAGTCAAACTACATGTTGAAAGGATGACCTGTGATTTTTTTTCCGATTTTTTCGACTTATCATTCCATTACAAAAAATCATTAAATAAATTGATTTTGATATTTTTTTTTTTCGCGCCTACATAGCTTAAAACATGAACGATGTATGAAAAAAATTCAAATACCAAATTTTCGGGTTTTTTTGTGAACTTTTCGAGAGCATTTTCATCAGATTTTTAATACCCCGGTCAAGTGTAGTTTTATTACAAAATGAGAGTAAATCATTCATAACTCTAAAGTGCCCTAATCGTATTGGCTGAAATTGATACACAGCGTGTCTTTCTCAATGCCGAAAATTGTCTAAAAATTTCATAGCGGGCCGAGCAGTGGTTCAGAAGATACATCAACAAATATTTGCACGGTGTTGCAAAACAGTTGTTTTTGGCCACAATTCGAAAATTCAATTCAATTCAATTGTGCTGATTAAATGACAAAGTTTATAATTTTATAATCAGTCATAGTAGAGTGAAAATATAACGTTTCAGTTATTCTGTATAAAAAAAAAAAAAAACTATTTTCCTTGATGTGTAAGATTATAAATTATGTAGAATAATTTATAAGAATTTAAGAATAATAAATAATGAAAATAAATAGGGGGGAAAGGTATATAGATGACGATTTTGCTCACTTTGTGTAGCACATACATTCATTTATTATACTTAGATTGTTCATAGCTTATTAATATTTTTTTTTCCTCTTTCTATTTCTGTTTCTTTTTATATATATATATATAATTTATTTATTTTGTTCACATAGTTTCAAACAAAATAAATAAATGAATAATTATTACAGTTTATTATCCAATTAACAAATGTATATTCGCCAATCTGCCAGAAGTGTGTCATTCATGCTCGAGCCCGGACACAATACATGAACAACTGAGCCCCATACACCGCCGGCAGATTAGGAAGGGGAGGCCGTTCAACATCCGGATATGAGGGTCTCCCTTTAAAATTTCCTTTGCCTTTTCAATTATAATTTCTGTTTTCTTTTTTTGTATTCTTTTTATTCTTTACTTCAAGACATCCAGCGGGAATTCGTCTACGGGATTAGTTGACTAGATGCAAGAGCGCGTTCTACAAGCGCTTCGATAACACGGACTAGGTTCTGGATGTCACCATATTTTCTTTTCCTCGTTTTTATTTCACCTCTTTATTTTTTTCTTCAGCTTTGATGCATGTTCTACACCATCGAAAAGCATTATATTTTACCCCAAACGTCGCAGCACAGTTCAAGTGAGTCGCCTTCTTCAAATAGTATTCGCAGTGAATAGTAATAATTATTGTTATCATCATCACCGAACCATTCTTCATCTTCACAATGTCTCCAATATTCCACAATTCTTTATCAAACAAATTTCAGCAACTATACCGCTCGTCATGCCCCGTCTTCTTATTCTTCATCTCTTATTCCCTACATCTTTATATATTATATACATCTGTTTGGCACCGAAATTGTCCCTCCGTTATGGATGATGCCAACACGCATCCACTTTCATCGAAAACCTTATCGCACTGGCTTATTTTTTTAATTTTAGCCAACTTTTCTCTTCACTCAATTTAGTCTCATCGGTTACTCGATCGTCAAATTGATCCACTGTAGACCTGTGCTGCAGAACTTGCTCGTGGGTAACAAAAGTCATGTTCAATTTGTAATTTTTTTTTTTCTTTTTTGTTCATCTTAATTTAATTATCATTAGATAATTATCGCTTTTCTCGAATTTCTTTGGCATAGTTTTTTTTCTTCTTTCTTTCTTTTTTGTTCTTTTAATAAGTTACATGGTTTTGCCACATTATATTGTGGAATGTGTTATTTAAACTAAAGAAATAGACTCCAGCTAATTTCTTATAGATTTAAGTAATTCGCAAGAGTCTAGTCTAGAAGATGTTTGCATTTGATTGCCGATACGCCTCGTCTTCGGATCATCATCGAAGAATTAAGATAGTTTTTATACGCTGAGCTTTTACTAAATAAATAATTTCAGACGCAGACGTATTGGCAATAACGCGAAGCTGTGCCCGTGTCAGCTCTACTCAAACAATGATAATATTATATAATTTATTATTCACGTGTTCTAGGAAACTCTCTGACTGCAACTGGTTTTTTTTTTTATATACATATATAAATATTGAATATACATATATAATATATATATATATGTATATAAACTCCAGACTGCCCGGCAGTCAGATTGACAACAATCACAAATTAAAATCGTAATACTAATACAATATTATGTAAATATATTAATATTTAGTTTGTAAATATTTCATATAATAATATATTAATAACAACTGACTCTTCTTATTATTTTTTTTTCTTTATACTTTTTTTTCATTTTCTTATTCATCTTTCTTGTTTTTTTTTATTTTTTTTCTTTGTGTACGTTTGTTTTTCTTTCCTTGTGCCTTGACACTTGCCATAAGATTGGTAAAATACCATACGAAACGTAATATACATTACAGTTTACTTTTTTTGTTTTTTTATCTTCAACTAACGAACTTATATATATACAAATATATATATATATATATAAACATAAATGCAAATTAATCATTTTTTTTTCTTATAATAAGCGGTATAAGCTTCTTTTGTGACGCTTTTTGTTTTTATCAATTCAATACTGGTTAACATTTGTTTGTACGTATAGTAACACTCTTCTTCTTCTTCTTTCATTCTTTTTTTTTTTTTGGTACAACGTATTATAATTAATAATTCTTACTAAAAAAATATTTATCGATAAACTACATACAAGTGTACTAATAATTAATAATTAACATTTAAAAATGAGATCTATTTCACTTCTAATGAACGCGCCTTAATTTGAACAGAAATAATAATTTATAATTAACGAGTACTGATTTTGAAATGAATCTTTCTTTTATATGTTGCGTGTTTTTTCTTGTTTCTTCATTCATCACTTTGACAATAGTTCTTTGAATTATTTTTTATTTCTCTTTCTGTTTTTTAATTCTTTCTTTCTGACTTTTCAGTTCAGAATATGATTTATCATCATTATTATTATTATTAATCATATAACTGCGTTGTAAATATATTAAGTAGTTTAATATGTGTGTGTAGATAATTATAACAGTATATAGGTATAATGGCGTAAACCGTTTGGTTTCTTTTCAAACTATACAACACGCAACGAGGCCATTCGGATCACAATTGAATCTGTGATTCTGTGTATGAATTATATAGTGAAATAATACTCTTTTGGCGATTTTTGATTCCGCACGTGATAAACGAGCGTTGATTCAGAAGACTTCGAGATCCGGATCGGTCGAGGGTCCAGCCTGTAGAGCTAACTGCATGCTGGGCTCTGTATTTCGCCGCTTCATTTTATTCTTCACCTTCTTCAGCATCGTGGCCTAGGAAGGGATAGGATCAGGAGGATGCACAAAGGAACGATCGATAACAAGTCAATGCGAATAACGACGAAGAGAAAAATTAACGTTTTTCGTTCACAACACCAGAACTTGAATAATAACAAAACAAAAGAAAAAAAATAGACAAATAAAAAAATAATAATTTAAATAAAATTTACATAGATAGATAATATAAAGCTATAAGGAAATTACTAATCTGGAAGATATAATATATGCATGGCTAATTCGGTAAAAATTCGAAAAGCATAAACTGCGTAGGGCCAATAAGGGGGTAATAAGAATAGGAGTTATGGACCGAAAGGGTAGCATGCGCCAAGGAACAATCTTCGTACGAGAGGTTTTTCTGCCTTTGTTTATCAGTGGCGATATCACTCCGAAACTCCCCTCTCGTGCATTGCGCGTAAATAATGAAAATTTACGCACGGAGGAGTCTAGGCAGAGATAGCGCACCTTAGAACGAATGATCAAACAACCGACTAGTTGCAAGCTGCAGAATGGTTGATTTACTCGTCCGTGCTCTTGCCCCCCTCCCCATTAGCAGGTAGAATCGACGGTTCGGTATTCCGACGCTTGATCTTATTTTTCTTCAACATGGTTGCCTGAAGTGAACAAAGGAACAAGGAGACATTAGTAGAGTGCGATTAGGGGAGGAATGCATGCGCTGACGGACATCAGCAGTTAGCTAATAATTGCTGCTTGTTTCTGTTTTTTGTTTTTTTTTTCTTTTATTCGCGGAGATCATGAGCATGATAATTATTGTATATAGCGTTACCATAATATGTGAGAAAAAAAAAACGACAACAAAAAAAAAATCAAAAAAAAAAAGTAAAGAAAACACTACCTAATACAATAAATTGAATACCTAAATATTCAAAATTCACGTGCCACAATTAAATATCTCAATACATTACCTCGGCGTTCCATAAATTTATACTTGCAAAAGACTTGAACCATTTAGGGAACGCCAAGGCTTCAATCAAGTCAAATTCTGTTTACCTTTAACGCGGATTTGAGAACGACGACGTCGCCCGGACTCTGTATCCAGGGTTCTCCGTCTACCTGAACTGGCAGGTCTGAGTGTAGATGAATTTTTATGTGTCCACCCTGAGTAAAAAGTTGATAAAAAGACACAAAAAAAAAAAAAATGTTAGCATAATCATCTTCAAACGTCAAGAACCGTTCACAACTTGTTCATCTTACTTGAGCTATTCTCATAGCGGAGCGAAGGCCAGACTGTATCTGTCCCAGATGCACCACACCTGTGACTCCGACCACTTCCAACATTCCGTCCCAATGATTCGGCTTGTTGAACTGATCCTCTTTCTCTGGACCCCAGGGGTTCGCTCCGGAGCCCCAACTGTTTATCAGAGACGAGATTAGCATTTGACAGGTGTTTTGAGGAAATACTATAAGTTTACTGTGAGCAAACTACCTCAAAATATTCAATATAATGATGCCTTCGACCTGTGGCAGATCAACAAGTTTTCCATCGACCTCTAATCGAATCTGTTTATGCAAGTCCTTGCAGAGCTTCTGTCCGACCATCTTGCGCAGTCCCATTTTAACGTATACTCCTTTATTATGAAGTCTGCTGTTAAATTTGTTCGGATTTTCTTCCCTCGCGTTGTGAAACGCCAAACAGAGATCCGCGTCGATTCCAATACCGAAGTAATTGTTCATCACGAATATCTGCGTGTTATCTTCGCTGGTCGAGCCGGCAACTGAATCGAGGACAGATTAACCGATTAAACATTCTGTCCATTTTGATGAAATTCAAATTTTAAATGCGAGTCTCTGCACCTGCGGCATTCGGAGCTTGCTGAGACTTGTCCTCTTTTTCTTCGGGGTGAAAAACTACCGTCCATCGATCCAGCTTTATCTCCTCAGCGTCGATGATGTCACGCAATAAGCTCAGCGGATCTTCCCCACCGGTGTAACCGGATCCCCAACGTAATACTCTAGCCAAATCGTTTCCAGTGCCGAGAGGAACTATGGCGCACGCGGGCGATGAGCACTCGCTGTCTTGTCCGACGTTGTCGAGACACTGAAGAACCCAGCCAATCGTTCCGTCGCCTCCGCACACGAGAATCTTGTAGTTCTTGATGTGTCTGAAGACGTACAATCTGTAAAATGATTCAAATAAGTAATCGAACTGGCAGATGTTTCTTCGGAGTGATCCAATTCCACTGACCCAGGAAGTGGGCCTCCGTTGTCCAGATCAAATACTTGATACGGATTCAAGAGCTTTCGAAAGCTCGAAATCAATTCGAGGCCCTGACATCCGCCGGATTTAACATTCACGAATACGAGTAGAGGCTGAACGCCCCGAGGTACCATGCTTGGCTCGATGCTCGGTAGAAGCATAACTGCAAAACGTTACAAGGTGTTACTAATTTCCACAAATTCCCACATTCGTTGCTCGCGACGCCTACCTAAGAGATGTTTGTCCTCGTATTTGGATTCGCGTAACGTGTACAAAGCTCTAACAGCCTTGTTCGAATCCTCGTATATGATCACCATCGATCCATACTCGTAATAAATTGGGCCAATGGACGAAAATTTATTCTCTGAAATGGTTTGATGTAAAGAAAATTAGAGGATTTATTTGGGATCGGAGTTCGTCGATGGGAGTTGAGATAAAGCTACGAACCTTTTCCTAAGGACTCCGTCAACATATTTTCATAATTACGTTCCGAAAGATTTGGTGGAAGGTTCCCGACAAATAAAGCAAGGTTCGGACCATGAGGGTCTTGTTTTAGCTGGAGATAAAATCTCATCAATTCCATTTGCCGGATCGAGTCTTTTCCCAACAGCTTCACTATATCCCAAGGCTTCTCGTCCCATGATAATACTCGTTCCGTAACTGAAGGCGGTATCAATTATTGATTACTCATGTCTCAATCGTGAATCGATGGACGCAAAATCAATCGATACTGACCACCACGATCTAGCAATATCTCGCTACATCGATAGTCCTCGCAATTGAAGTCTTCAAGTCCGAATCGGGGAAGAGCCTCCCTAATCAGGTCGGCTACGGTACTCGCTTCGGTCACCGGTACGATGCAATATGCCTCGGAGACCTGAAGCTTGCCCGGATAGACTCTAACTTCGCCGCAATCGTCGTCCCTGTGATTTGAATACGTACAAATCAATATCCAAATGGAACATTGGATTCTGAGCTTCACTACTCTGAGTAGCTATACAAGAAGTATCGGTCACAGCTGAATTATGCTGTTTTCCGTTCCAAGAAACCAAGTTTCATCAAGAAATATCGAAAATTGTAAGAGTCATTGCTCAAAGCCCCTCCTTTGAATGTCTTGCGTAAAAAGAATGAGGAGCTCACTTGAAGCGTAGAAAGACAGCCGGACGCTTGCCTTCCTTCCGCTGTAGGCTTGTAACTGGTGTAGGATCGCACAGGCGAGCTTCGTCCGTTGCGTATAAATCGGTCAAGTAAAAGTTCCCTGAGATGAATAAAAAGAAAATGAGCAACCAAACCACGAAACAGACAAATTTAATGACGAATTCAAATTTCGGACATACTTAGATCTTTTGTTATGTGGAATGCTCTCAGGGCTATAGTGAGGACCTGGTCGATACTGGCTTGTCGAGGTACGTTGATAACTCGAAATATACGACGCCTCACGGAAATATTGCCGTCATAGACTTTGATCATTTCTGTAATGGCACATGGACATGGTAGATGTATGATCCTTGGTGTGAAAAGGCGTTTCTTCAAGGAGCCTATGCATGCCAAGATTGGATAAGTTGTTATACCTTCGTCTCTGTCCTCTCCTCTCTCTTTCTGCGCTCTCGAATCACGACTATGAGCCCCGCTTTGCTGTGCCGGTTCATCGTTGTCTCTATTTCTAGTATCTCCGCTACTGAATTCCTCTGAAATGCTACGTGCTGCAAACGAACACATATCGCAGTTAAAATCAACCACACATGACTCATTATCTTTAATATATCCTCAAAATGAATTGCTTCGAGATTCTATACAGCTCATCATTGATAAGGAACGACAATTTCCTATATTCTCTCTGTCACCTGCCTTCGGTACCTATCCAACGTTACAACAACTCTACACATTCCACCACCGGTTCTTTGAACGGGTCGATCCTATTGATCATCCGCTGAATGAGTAACGACAACAGTATTTATTTGGGACTTTTTTCTCTGTGCTTGAAAGTAGTTGCAGTTTATACACTTCTTACGATCAAACGTTTATACGAAGCAGAGAAAAGTAGGGAGAGTCAATACGTGAATGAAATTGTATCCGAAAGTATGACGCAGTGTATTCAGCGGGCTTCGTAACGGTTGTAAGATATAACATGCAACGAAGTGAAACACATGTACATGCTGAAACTGCCAGTGACAATCGTACCATGAATTAAAGCGGAACTGGGTAATTACATTGCGCTAAATTCTAAACCCTGTCTGTATAGTGTTTCGATGGATTATAATTCCGTTGAGTTTCAGAATAATTTGTGATTGAGATTGAATTCCTATATTATAGATATGATCCCTGTGATCTCATTGAATTTTTTCAGTCCTACACGTAATCGTTGACGATGAAAATTTGTACTCGATTTTGTTATTACCACACCGCTGATATTCTTGCCAAGCCGAAACCAGCCAACAGTGAGGATATATTGACTAAATATAAATGAATATTCTATTTATGATTCTGATTCTGCAAATGTCTTTATATGATGCAGTAATTATGAAACACATGTATGAGGATCAATCTTTGTGTGTAATATGACATGACGATGAGAGCATAGAGAGTGTGGTTTTTATAGTATATTGTATTTTGTATATTGAGATATGTACACACAGATGGTTGCATGGCAGAGGATGGATTAATAATAGGTACCTCGAACATAAGGAGGGGAAGCATGACAATTTCCATGGCAGCTACGTGGCAAAACTAGTGAAAGACGCCTCAACGCTGCGGCAAGGTGGCCTTCGCCCCCAATTTGTTCACTCTCAGCGAAATCGAATTGCTCTCCGGTGTAATCTTCAAAGAGAAGCAAACAATAGTCCGAATTCTTTTTTTCTTTCCTTCTTTCTTTTTGTTTTTATTATTGTTTATAAAAAAACGGCTTAATTTTGTCTCAGACTTTATATTGTATCAATTATTTAAGTTTTTTTTTGTTAATAAGCTACCGTTGGTATATCCGAATGTCTGTATCGAATACACCAGGAAGTAGAAAAAAAAATAAATAATGAATAATGAAAATTATCACAGAATGATTGAAAAGGGAATTAATTAGCTCTTGAATTCCAAAAACGCACAATCGTTCCGATTAGTATATTTACAAAAACAAAAAAAAAACTTACTTGAGTCTATATTTACACACATATGAATCAATTTTCTAAATATAAAATACTGTACAGAGGATATGAACAAAAATATTGATTATGGTAGTGAGTTCAAGACCGATTACGTAGTGTACATAAAAAAAAAAGGGTTTTTCATTCCCTGAGTTTGAAAAATTCGGAAAGTTAGGATGTTAAGTATTATGCTACTATAGTGGATTCAAATGATGACGAAGAAAGCTTCTACACGGTAGTTGAATAAATCTCATACGTGTACGTATAAATAATGTGTGTATGTGAAACAAATTGTGAATAATATATTGTTACCATAAGCGTTGATTTTGAATTGTTTGTTAAATAAATTCTATTAGTTTTCTATAACGTAAATATTAAATTTTACTAAATATTTTTTTTTTTCGTTCTTTTATATAGAATTGATTTAACTTGATATTATGTACATGAGTTTTATGGCATAGATTGATTATCAATGGCTCGTTGTAAAGTTCTCTTATTATTATACATATACAAACTATTCTAACATAATAACTACGAATGTAATCTCTATATATAATAGCTGCATATCTACCATGACTACAAATACGAAGCAATGCTCAATATATATGATCTTACGTAGAATATATTTATGTACATGAATTAGATTTTTATTGCATAAAATTCAATAATATCATACATTATATACCTACCATGTCGATATATCGCAAAATTTGTCTGTAGGTGTTATGTAACCGACTGTATATATAAGATATGAATAATAAACATTGGTGCACAATTAACTGTAGATTGCAGATACGAAGTAAATATCGTGCAATATTGTTTTTTTTTTTGTTGTCAATAAATCTGGATCAATTATACGTTCACATTCCTAGCAATATAATTAAAGCCTCGAATATAGAGCAAGACGCAAATTTGAGACCAAATTAAACACTGATTATCGATTATTGGACAAAGCAATGGAGTTTATAGTTTGCATTCTGTATTAAAACTTGACGGTACGACGGTGAGCCGTCTGATCAGGCTGAACGATGATTTAACGTAACAATTTATGTTCATTATAGTAGACACTTACGGCAAGAATACTCACGCGCGAGAACTTCCTTGCGACGGACCTGGACACCGATGATAGCCTCCATTGGTACCTCCGTTCGAGGTATACTGATAGCATGTGGGGGCAAATAGATCGGTTCGAGATTCCCAAACGTACATTCCTGCGGTATTCCCTTGTGGCAGTAGGCATGAGACTGAAATGGGTAAATTTATTGTGTTATGACATTATTCCATGTTTTTTAAGACACATATGCAAATTCCACGAATAGGAAAGGCCTGAGACTGTATATCGCCGATGGTTTTTCTTTTGTTTAATATTTTCATATTACCGTCATGCCACACCATTCGCATCGATATCCCGAAAGACATTCTGCGGACCAGCAAGTCTTCTTGCACACTATGCATTTTGAATTGCTTGGAAGATTTCCTTCTCGCCAATGATGTGCGTGGCGAACGGAAGCTAAATCCTTCCCCGGCAGGTAAGTAGCGTTCTCCTTACAGTCGGCAACTGCAAAATCCTGGCAATCCGTGTGCACGAAGTACTCGCATACTGGATACAAGAAATAGAAACACTGGATTACCTATTATCGCTAATTTTTGCACTCACATTTTTTTTTTTTAATCTTTACCATAATGCTCAATTACATAAAATTTGTTGAAAATAATTGTCAAATTTTTTTTAATACTATTGGAAGACATTTAAAAAAAATTCTCACCAAAGTTTTGAAGAGTGATCAGTTAAAAAAAAAATCTTTTAATTTCTAGACTGCATAGAAAAATCTGTAAAATAATTTCAGCTGACTTTCTTCTGTTTTTTTCTTTTCAACTTCATACTGCTTGAATGAATTGTCAAATGAATGTCAATATGTATCAGATTCAAAAAAATGTTTTTTAATTGTTTTCCTCTCCATGTAATACTTACTCTCACAGTGAATCGATGGCATGTCTTCCAGGCGTTTCCGACATACATTGCAGAATTTCCTTTTGTGGTGCGCTTGTTCCGACCAACAATGTGCAACCGGGTTCTGAAAAAAAGGGGAAAAAAAAACAAATACGTCATGACTATTTTCTTTTCTCTTCGATTACATATTCTATCGAATATATGATTATTGGGAAAAACAAATTCGATTCTGATCATTGAACAAAAAAAAATTCGTTATCACGATTTTTCTATCAGTTATGATTGTTGCATGGCCAAAATTTCCACGAGTCATCACTGATTGTACTGCGATTATTCATGCATTCTATGATTCAATCCATCAACATTCCTGTAGGAAATAAATTCTGCGTTTTTTTTTTTATCAATTTTATCCGGAATTTGAAAATTTAACGTAATTATCAATTTTCATAGAAAATGATGTGTTTCTAATAAAAGAATAAATTCCTATCTTCTATCATGTATGTACCTATTCTTGATGTAATATTTTCTTTTGTTCTAGACTTTATTCACGTAAATCAGTAATACAACAATTTTTGCTAAATAAACTTTATCATATTGCATAAAATAATATTCGTATTAAAAATTGTGTGTACATTATGTATATATACGAAAAAGAAAACAAACAAAAACGTTTCAATTTTACCTTTAAAAAAAAAATCGTATAGTGATAGTAATTTTTATCAGGGATGAACGAAAATCTCAATTGAACCCCCATCTCACGGTATATCTAAAGAATTTACGCTTTTCAACAAATTTTATTAAACGGAAGCTATAACATAAAAATTATCCAATATTTGAATCAAATGAATGTTGATCGATGAAAAAAAAAATAAATAAATAAGAGAAATAATGCGATAACAGCCTCATTTTTCATATCGTTATAATTCGTCTTTTTTCGCGGATCGATTTTATTTATTATAAATTCAAAAGAGGTATAAGCATACTACCAAATACGAATTGAAAAATCGTATCGATATCGTGAGTCAATCGATAATAATTTGTTACCGATGCAGAAGTGATAAAAGTCTGTGCGAGAGTATAAAGTACGAGTTAGATAGACGTTGTTGAAAAAAAAAAAAAAGATAAAAGAAACGTCTATGTATGTGCAATGCACATCCTAGTGAAGGCGTCTGTGATAGTCGGTCAAGTCTTGTCTGACCAAAGCGAGAGCGTATCTACTTCGACAAGCTAAGCGCGAAGAGGCAAACAGCCCAAGAGAGCCGCCGAGCTCTGTTATTGATCGTAGGGCTGTCCGAATTGCCCGACAAGTCACAGTCGACAGAGAGAGCACAATATCGCGGAGATAATGTTGAACAAGCCTTTTACCCTCGAACAAATCTAACCTACATTCTGAATCCTCGAAATCGGAGATAAAAAAAAAAAAAACAATGTGAGAACTTGAAGAAATGAGGAAGTTTCATTTTTTTTTTTAATGCTGTTATCCGATAATTTGATGATTAGGATTGATGAAAACAATATTTCACCTAATTGTTTATAGTTGGTTTTCGACGTAAATCAAGTTTTCTTAATACAGCGTTTGAATTTCGCGCTCGCGTGTGACGTCACACAGTACCTTTTACTCGCAGTTTTACCGTCTGGCGGCGCTGCGGACAACCATGGTCAGCGGAATAACACGGAGGCCGAGGTACTGTGTGACGTCACGTGGCATTTGAAAATTGATAAGCTAGTTGATTCTATAATTGTCATGGTTTTTTAAAATCGTATTTAATTACCACACGCCCATTTGTCATGGATATTTGTTAAGATTCAATCTGAGAAAACTTCCCTTTCTCTCATTGTATTCAAGATATTCAATAAGCTTACCTTGATCAGGCTTGCCGCGATGCTGGAGCAGGGAGAGACGACGGTCTTGAGACAGCGGTCGTGCACCACGAAGTTGCATACTGCGAAAACGATTCTTCATTCATTGTCAGTCTCATAACATTAATATGAAATAAACTTCGATCAGTGAAGGTGATTTAGGTGTCCAAAATTGGAAATTTGTGGAATGAAAATCGGAGGAATTGGGATTTTGCATTCATTTTTTTTTCTAATTTCATGTGCATATGAGGTAGAAATAGCTCAAAATAATCAGGTCGTGGTTTCTCTTCGTAGTAATTTTCGAACCGTTGTATTTCGGTTAATTTCGTTTCAATGAAAAAAAAGGAAGAAAAAAATGTGTACCAATTATTTTTTCGCAAATTACTGATACCGGGTGATTCAGAATTCGTGACGAATCTTTCACAGAGTATTTCCTCTTTGAAAATGGGATCAAAGGTTCCTCAGCCATATTTTCGATAAACAAATTATTTATGTCGAAATTTTCAAATTTGTTCATATTCTCTTTTTATTTATTTTTTGTGATAATTTAAACCAAACTTGCTTCTTAAATTTCTGGTCAACAATGTGATTGCAAGTTATTTAGTTGTTTTTTTTCAAACGAATTTTTTGAATTATTATTGAATTTATTGTTAAAATTTGAAATTATCGACGTGATCGCCGAATCGTTTCAACCCCCATCCAAAAAAGATACTGAAAAAAAATTCAATTGAAAATTCAATCACGAAATATGAGGGAAAAAAACTGATTGA
Organism: Euura lappo; assembly: GCA_018257835.1. Lineage (NCBI taxonomy): Eukaryota > Metazoa > Arthropoda > Insecta > Hymenoptera > Tenthredinidae > Euura > Euura lappo. Next base: position 45,877 of record JAEUYN010000930.1, on the reverse strand, counting down.
AATTGAAGTTCCGATATTGTTCTATACAGAAATTGGCGAAAAAAGTTTTGTCTAAATATTTATAAAAAAGGGGGAAATTGAAAAATTGGATTAAAAAATCGTTCTTCGAAAAAATGGCTGAGGAAACTTTCGATACAATTTTCAACCAGGAATGATCCTGTGAAAGATTCGTCACGAATTCTGAATCACCCTGATATGAAATAAGAAAAGAATGGCCAAAATCCCAATCGGATGACATGAGAAGATAACATCTGTTATCATTATATTCAATTACTTTCATATATTCACTATAAATATATCGTTATTACTATTTCAATTATACATATTTCTATTCTATGTGATTGTTCCTTATATCGAATTGATAAAAATAAAGTTCATATTTGCGAGTGTACTTGTTAGTCTGTCTGCACACATAACAGTATAGCCTGGTCGTTAGTTGTTTGGGGTAGTAAGAAGTGTTTGAAGAAAAACTTGAAAAAAGAAACGTTAAAGACAAGAAGCGGAAGAGTATTATTCTGTTCAAACTCTTGAGAAGCGAATACAACAGTCTTCGTGCTACATCAACTCGGAGAGAATATAAAACAACGTTCGTTACAACTAAGAATCTAAATGTTTAATCCTGTTCATACCTATACAGGGTGAATTCCTAACGATGAAACACTCTGAAGTTGGCTACAATCGGGAAACAAGCTTTCAGCGACACTTATGAACCAGTCCAAGCTCCTGTCTGGAAGCTCATTTCTCGATTCTATAACCAACTTCCAACTGTGTTCACACTGTTAGCTATCAGCCAAACATTTGAAGCTTCTCTTGAATATAATTAGCAAATACTGATTTCTGTCTATGTATAATTTTCATATAGGCTCGAAAAGCATTCATTTTTTAGAATATTTCACAAAAAATTTCATACTTCTGCCTCATTCTTTCATTTCAATTGAATCAAGCACTTTTGGCTGCTAATTATGGCTGCTAGCTTCAGTTCCATCTTTACATGAATCTGACGCCAGCAGCCCTAATTAGCAGCAAAAAGTGGTTGATTCGATAAAAATGAAACAACGAGGCCACAGAGTTTGAAGTTTGTGAAACATCGTGGAAAGGAATACTTCCATGAAATTACAGGCATGAATCTGTACTTCGTGATGATTTCATTCAGAACTTTGAAATGTTTGGCTGCCAACTGTCACTGCAGCCTTCAGCTTCACGTCCTTTTCAACTCGTTAATTCATTGGCTATCATTCATTCAATGATTTTATAATTGGTGGATTTCTTCCACAGACTTGATAACGGATAATATATTCAAGACAAGATGAAAGTCACACGAGTGAAATGAATATACAGTGTGAGAAATCTGCTTTATACTCTGTCTCGCAGCTGGCCTCTTAGCTGCATCATTTTTTTTTTTTATCTCATGTAAGAAAATTTCATCTGCAAGAAAGCTCTACGCGAGACTACGGAGTGAATTTAGTAGTGTTGCACAGTGAAAGAGGAGGTAGGATAAAAAGACTCAATAAAAAAAAAAAGACTGAGTGCATGCAGATCATACAGAGACGCCGATGGGAGCCGGGGAAAAAAATGTCGAGATAAAAAACTGTGAGATGCATGACTTTTTAGTAGGATGTAATTTGCAATTCATAAGACCACTTCGGTGTGTCTTGAGATACATAATAGCTCACAAAGCTTGTCTATAATACTCGATCGGATTCTTGAGCTTTAGCGATTAGCCCAATCGATAATCTCAAGAGTTTCGGTGCCGTATATTGAAGTGCATATCGAGTATGAAAAGATAGTGAGAAAATAAAATAATTCAAACTCTCTAAAAGATCGTTGAAAACCCTTCAGGCTAATCTCGAATGGTCGCGGTTAGAGGCAGAACTATCTGTAATCAAAACCGTGCGGCTGTGTAACGTATCGTATTAATAAACTATCCCAACAAAATTCTAGTTTATTAAACCAAAGCCGTTAATTGCGTAATCCGTTTGCGTCGACAGTGTCTATTTCCTGCTGATAGGACCGCCAAACCTCTAAAATAAAGTGCCCTTGGAACGAGTTGTGCGCGCCTCTTCTATATTCCGATTCTCGCCTAAGGTAGTTTAGACCCGGACAGAAATTCTTGGAGATAGATTTCACAACGGAAACAATCATCCATATTCCATTGAAGATAAGAAATAATGGATTCGAAATGGAATAAAATAAAATATAAACTTTTGGGAAAAGATTAAAACGAGTCCATTATTTGTACGACTGGGAACATCTGACCATGAGGCAAAAAAATGTGAAATTATGCTGGGGTACTTTTATTTTTTTATCGTGATTCGTGATATTGTTGAACTTGAAACGGTACAATGCGTGAAACCGGATGAAGTAGCTATCGATGGTAGAGGATTGACAAGCAGCACGAGGCGTTTAGAAACTATAACGTCAAAATCCAACTACCAATAAAAAGTGGACGTTAAAAAGTACACATGTCGCTCTATTTTAAGACGAGAGAACAGATTCGCGTACTCTCTTGCGACGTGCTATATATACTAACGGCGTTATAATTCGTCGATTGTACTCTGAAGTGAGACAGAAGAGAGTTTGGGAAATGAATAGTATTTAACGTGTGAAGACTCGGAGATCAAACTTTTGGCACCTAATGGACACTGCCAATTTCGAAGGGGGGCAACGAGGAAGGAACATAAATGAATCTCCGAATTCGCCACGGTGCCTCAATTCATTCTAGACGTAAAAAATGGAAAATTTAACAATAATCGAAAACTTTTGGAATTTTTGTGTAAAATTAGGGCGGGTATGAGAACAAACTGCCCAATTTTGCAATTTTGCAACTCTAATTCTAACAGTTCTGCAAATTCTAAGTAGTGTCAAAGGCATTATTTTACATCGTATATCAAATTAGCAATCAATTGAAGGGTACGGAATATTTTTTTATGAACAATTAAGGTTTTGTGAACATATGAAGAAAATATGTTCCGGTCAACGCAAAAAGTTGCCAGTTTATGCAACTGTTCGGATCATCATTCCGATGAATCTGTCAAGTTTGCAGAACTTTCAAATTTTTTCTTGGTAATTTACTGCGAACACAAAAACCATATTTGTTGATTTAAAAGAAATGTTCCGTACCCATCAAGTGGTTGCAAATTTGATAAATGTTGTAAAATACTGCCTTTGACTGTAGGTACTTCGAATTTGCAGAACATTTGGAATTTTCTTGGCGAAAATATCGCGATATTCCATTTTTTTGTGTGACTTTGACAATATTTCGTAATTGGAAAAAGGTTGCAGAATAGTTTATAGTTTGTTTTTATACCCGCCCTAATTTTTCCATTTTTTGTGTCTAGAGTGACATGTCATAAAACTGAAGCTAGCAGCCATAATTAGAAGCCAAAAGTGTTGAATTCTAATTCGAAGTATGAAATGTTTTCGAAATATCATGAGAAATAATTTCTTTTGCGAGATTTTATAAAAAATTATAGACATAAATCTGTACTTCATAATCATATTCAGAAGAAGCTCGAAATGTTTGGCTTCTAGCTTCAGCTTCATCAGGATAACCACGAGTCGATTTCGCGAACCTCAAGGACGAAGAGTTTGTCACTGTGAGTTCGCGTGACTGCGACTAGTAATTAGATGAAATAACACTCTCTAATTCATTAATTATACATTGCAGTCTAACCCCGTTGCCGAGACGCCACACATGGCACGCAAGGGGTCCTCCTGTTTTTTCAGTGGCTTCGTACATTCCCCGAATGATTCTACTCTCTTTTTATTCCGTGTATGTAATACTCGGAGCAAAGAACGAAAAATAAAATGGGAGAAAAATGATAAATTCTCGTAATCATTCAATCATTTCCTATTTCTAAAACCACAGGTTAAAGAGAGAAGTCCTCACCCGACTTTGCTCCGGCGAAGGAAGTCAGATTAGATTACGTTATAACTAAGAGGCGAGTCACTTTTACTCTAGATCCTGTATGAGAATTCACACATGTTCTACTTGTACGGTAGGTAGCCACTGTAAAGAGTAAAATAAAGAAAATATCCCTGGCCAAATAATAACTTTTTTCTGACTGAAATTAGTGGTTATTCGAGTATGTCAATGAATAATTCTCTGAATCAACGGTAAAATATAAGAATTTTTTTAGAATACTTTTCTATTTATAATTTATTCAAATTCTCGTGTGGCCAGCATGTATAACATTTCTATTCGCACCCTGAACCTCGATCCTCTCTAAACTCATCATCAGACGTCTAATCAGACTTCGTAAAAAAATCTCCAACTGCATTAAAAGCTAGTAATACCGGCACTGTTACAAATATGCTCATAAATCCATCTAAAAATGAACTATCTAGTCTTGGACAATTCAAAGAATAGAGAAAATACGAAAAAAAAGAAAAAGGGAAAGAGTAACCCAGTTCTGGTTAGACAGCGTTCGGTTATTCGCTCGCTGGTTACTCCTCTCAACCCGTGGCTTCGCGGGGCTCCGCGGCTCTGTTTATGTGAATGTATCTAGGTTCTGTGTGGGGGGCACGGACGTTGACGTCACAGGGCTGGCGGGTCGCGGGAAGAAGACAGAGCGCAACCAGCGGGTGTGCCGCCATATCGTCCACATAGCGTTCTCTCCGCACAGCTTCCATACTTCCATAGCCACTTCCACAGTCGCCATAGCCGCCACCCCCTCGCGATCAATGCTCGTGCGAGCCGCGATGCGCGCGTCCTCGCAACCCAGCCTCGTCCTCCTCGAACCGGTGCGACCGTCGTTCCGGGCAGCGGCGCCGAGTCTTGATACGGCCCTGAAAACCCCCTGCGAGTGCGGGAAGAGCCTCGTTCAGATTGAACCTCGAGCAACAAGCTGAACCTTCATGCAGATTTTCAGGGGCTGCAACCTTCTCACGCCCGGTCGATTCATCGGACCTCGTCGAGCCGTTGGCATCCGTATCCATTCATGTCCGTCCCAACATCCATTCATTACCGTTGGAGGTCAGCCAGATATACTTTTACCGCTTTTAAAATCCTCTTTTACTTCACATTGCGGATCGTTTCGTGGGATCTCGCTAGACTCCGATCGATCGCATAAATACGTAATTCTGCTTGTATGATACCACATAATACGAGAAGGGCATCATCGTGTCCCTCGCGACACTGTAGAAGGCAGGGGGAGGGGGTGTAAAAGCTAGATTGAAGGGATCATGCACGCGTGTGTGTATTAGTCTATGGATATGGTGAGAATGATATCGATTGAACGAATGGTAGTAGTTAAGTGTGTGAGGATGTGTTTGGCGTTATACCTTCGCAGATGTACCCCTGCTGTAAGAGGCCCCAGAGCATGTCCGTGCAGTGATGACAGTAGGTGGGTTTGTGAAACGTTTTCTTACTGAAGCTGTGCCCATGGCTGGCTGGTGTCTCGGCCGAGACCGACGCCATGATCCCTGACCCACCGCGGCACCGTTTACGCCAGATTTTCACCGTGAAATTACACAAGGCACACGCCGCACATCAGATATATGTATATTACATGCCTATGTGATCTCGAAACCGTACGCGAACATTTCGATGCCGTAGGGTACTGTCCCTTTCGATTAACGTCGCGTTGTGCCTAGGGCGCATTTCCAATTTCACACCGGCGTATATTCGACGTCGCCGTCTGCACACAGCTGACCATCACCACTGCAGAATATATTATCGTATATTGAAGATCAAATATAATATTTTGTGTAACGAAAAGGAAAGAAAAGAAAATAAAAAACCGATTTACTTTATATACCGTTGTTGTTATTGTTATTATTATTATTATTATCGAACGATGCGATTTTGTACGCCGTTCGGGGTCTCCTACACCCTACGACAACGGGGTGTCCGGAAAACCGCAACCCCTCCGTGCCTCGGTATACAGAGAACAGGGCAACACCGACGTGCGACGAAAACCACCTCGCTCGTTTCGGCACACTTTCTTCAGCCCCACAAGAAGGGACGGCGCACGCCACGTACGCCACCCCAACCCGGACTCGAGCCGTACCCGTCCTATCAACCCGACGAACCGACGGAGCGACGGAGCCACGGATCAGCGTCTCGACGTCGGAACGACGACGTCATAAACTCACGCGCCGACGCGCCTCCGCACCATGACATTCGCGCAACGCGACTACGCGTCCCTCTTCTCTCCTTCTAACTTCTATCTATTAGTTTCTTTATATCTATATATTAGTTTATCATCTACATAGACAAAGATTTAGACATTTTTTGTTCTCATTCAGTGTCTGATTGATTGCATCGAGTGCATCAAGCTCCGGCTGTCCGTTTGGCTATTTAGCGCGCGCGTTCAAAGTCAGGGTCTCGCATAAGAACGCGCTCTTCTTGGTCCCCGCTGGCACACGCGCACTATCAGCTCAGCCCAGAACGGTTCGAATGGAAGTAGCAGGCCTGGTGCGAGCAGGGATCATATCGTAGAGTCGAGTCGCGTCACAATACGAGGATAGAGATACCTGCGGCGTACATAACGCTCTTTAGTTCCTCGGGGAGGTCGTAAAGACTCTTCTCTTCGTGTATTTCTGAATCTAATTGACGTAGAGTAGCGGGTTTCGTTCCCTCCTTCGCAATATCTTCTCCAGCAGCTGGCGACGACGTAATTGTTTTTACAGATGATATTGGTAGCCGAAAAAAGCCCCTCCACCGATAATTCGGGATCATATTTTTCTTTTATATATCAAACTACGACGACGACGACGACGACGACGGCGTACGATTATAATGGCGCGAAAAAACAGGCTCCTAGCTCGGTGTGCTCCCGTTATCGCGGTCTGCGGACGGTTGTTCTCCAGGAACCATCGCGTAGCCGGATTTTTCACACGCAACCTTTAGCGCGCAAGATTGATACAATTATGTGGGTATTGGGCAGGTTCAACTTCCACGGGCTCCAGCCTCCCTCTTTAATCGACGAGCTCGTATCACTTCTGAGTATGTGACTCGTCGCTGAAGCGCACCCAGCTCGATAATAATCGTCTATTTTACGCGCACGTTTTTCCCCGAACTGCGCCCCGAGGAAGCCAACCGCACGCGCGTTACGAGGCCTCCGTCCGTCAACGACGAATTCTCGGTCGCGAATGACCCGACTACTCTCAGATATCCGAAGAAACCCGCATGCGCGACTACTATATTTCTCTTCGAGGATTTGTGTTAAACGAGCGCGGTGCGCCACCACTTCGTGGTCACAGGAATCGCGCTGCCTCCTCGAGCAGAGAAGAGAACAGGTGCGGAAATATTCGGGGAGCGATTGCAGATTATATCTTAACAAGATATCTTTAGAGACTCTCCTACGTCGACGTAAAAAAAAAATTCCCATGACGCTTATACGGATCCTTCAAGAACAGGGGATTCCCCGCTTCATTTCGCCAATCGATCCTTACACTCGGACGCGATTCGCGGCTATCTTCTCGAGGCACGATTCAAATGGTGCTTTTCGTGATTATGATTAGTTCTGTTTTATTTTACAGATCATTTTCTTCGTCAGTTTTATTCTACTCCATTCATTCATATACTTATACTTGTAAAACCACGATGTGGAACGTTGACGCATTAAAATGCAAACAATTAGCTAATTGTCAATTTTTCTATCTATGTGATGATGTTACGGAATTATTTTATTGAATTAATTACACTGTAAAAAATGATTGTGAATTCACTACACATTAAATACACGAAAGTGTATTGTTTATGGACAAATTTTTCAATATTACTATACATTTATCCCAAACATACGAAATTTCGTATGAACTTTACAAAAATTGTGTGGTAAATTCATCGTATTTGTAATTTAATTTTTACTAAAATGAGAAGTGATTCTATGACTTCTGTATGTGAATAAAACTCCAATAATACATTGTTGGAAGTTCACAACAAACTTTTTTTTAAAATGAAATGTGCGAAATAATTTTATAATTTACCGTATAAAGTACTTTGCGAATTCTATAACAGCGAGAAGCTGCTTCGTCAGTTTTTTTTTCCTTGAAATAAAATGATGTATTGGGAAAGAGGAAAGATTGAGAGGAAGATTGAAAAGAGAGAGAGAGAGAGTATAATTATTGCTGCAACAACGAATTATAATTATTATTATCATTATTATTTGTGTATATATATGTATAGTTGATTGTGGACGGAGCGTAAAAGCACGTTCTACGGGAATAATACTAATACATTTTTTTTCTTCTTCTTTGTTAAAATTGCGCATATAATAATAATTAATACATATAATTTGCGCTTTAGATATACTAAAATTATATAAATTGTTAATAATACATAAATATAATACCATATAATATCGTTTGTGATTCGACGTGAGAAATATCACCGAGCTTTGAAAAAATTCAATCAATTACAATCGCACAACCGCGATGAATAAAAATTAACATTATCTGAAACAAAAAACAAAACAGCTCTCTGAAACTATATAACAAGAATCCAATCATGATCATAAAATAAAGACAAAAGTATGCACACCGATTATTAATGAGTAATTAAAAATTAATATAGCTGCTATGTTTGGTATGAGACATACCTAATTGTAAGTAAGTACAACGATACTGCAGGAAGCTGAAAGCTCCTAATTATTAGCTGTATTATATCGAACATTTAACAATTTTCGAAACATATATATACTGGTCCACGTTTTTTTTTCTATTTTACAAATGATGAAATTTTTTTATCCTTCTTGGTTCTTTTTCTTCTATAATCTCCGAAGCTACATCTTGATTGTGGCGAGAAAAATTTTCCCGCATACGTGATACATAATAATAAAAAAACGAGGAAAAGAGATTAAGAGATAAATGCAACCCGGTATTTACGTAACACGTATGTCATATGAGGCTAATAAAAAATCACGATTTGTGCGTTTCATTTGATATACAATGCGCAATAATTTTGCACTCAACGAATTGCTAATAATACTCGAGAAATCTCATATTACAAAAAGAAAAATATCAAGTTTGTTTTTTGTCGTGTTCATATTCATAATTATAGATACTATTTATTATACTGATTGATATTTTTGCCCGTGAATGAAATGGAATGATTATTATTTTTATTCCGATAACGAGAATAACGGAAAGTAAGTTTCTTTTTCCTCCTTAATACGTGAAAATATTTAATATTGCTCCTTCAAACCGCCCAATTAAAATTATTACTATAAAATGATTTATGTATGTTCCTGCAGCTCCACACTTGTGGGGAGCAAAAGGAAATCGATTAAAATTAATAATGAATAAAAATTAAACGCAGAAACTATTTTATGTAATATTAATAATAATAAAAATGGAATGCTTTTGATAATTCTTCTTGATAATCTTCTCCGTTTTTTGTATTATTGGAACGTTAAAAGAAAAGTATCTTTTATCCAAGTCCATGATCTTCAAAAAATCCTTGCGGAGTCTCTTCCTGTAACACAAATTGAATGTAAAACTTTTAAGACTGTTTTTTATAATAAATAATGATTAAATTAATGATTGTTGCCTAATATAATATGAATTTGCGAGATATGATGAATAAAGGGATCAATTGATTATTTGATGCTGCGTAATTAAACATCATAAGAAACAGAACGATGATATAATTTGTATAGAATTGAATATGATTATTAATAAACGTACCACGTACCTATAGGTTTTTTGTAACAAGTTATCATCTTCTCGTTGCAGCTTCAAATGATGAACTGAACCCTTTTATCATATACGTATCGTTAATAAAATATATCACGCTCCTTAATCGCACAAGAAATAAATAATGATAATACTCAATAAGTTCGTCATTTAATAATAATTAGATAAATAATAAATAAATAGAAATAACAGAGGGTTAATCCAAGACAGGAACCAATTCTCATTAACATTCTCTAATACCGAGAATTATTATTATTATTAATTATTTATAACACGGTATAAAGGATGTTAGCAACATTGGTTATAAGAGTATCACAAACAAATAAGATATAGAATATACCTTTATTTTCACTGTATATACTGAAAAGTGTTTTTTTTCTTATCTTATCTTATTTAACATTATAGAAATTGACATAAGGTAAACTCTAGCTATATATTAATATATATTTTATAAAACTTTCTTCTTTTTTTTTTTTTACTCCAGTTATAAGACTTCCAAAAAATTACTAATTTCTATCGTCTTAAACTTTGTCCAATAATACAATTAATTACGTACATCTTGTATCGTTGTCAAAAAAGAAAAAAAAAAAAAAAAATCATTGCTAAGAATTATTATTATATCTGTTAAATATCACATGCGAATATATAACTGACAATTTTTTTTGTAATTTATAGCGATATAAAATACGATTTTAAGATAATCCACCGCGACAGTCAAGATTATAGTTTTAGATTATATATTATTATATATTATATATATATATCTGGTAACAAAGTACGTGACCGTTAAGCTTCTTCTTGTTTCTATGTGTATAAGTACTAAAAAGATTAAATATATACTTGAAGAATTACAATATTCTTCGTTTTAAGAAAAAAAAAAACACAATATGTGTCTTATTCTGTGTGTACGTAATAAAATATGGCAATCGACAATCGTTAAGATCTTTGAGATCAGAGTTGAAGTTTTGATGATAAAATAATGATAATAAAAAATAATCTCAATTAGTTTCATAAATTTAACGTAGATGTGACGATGGCATCGTGCGGGGCGAAGTTTTGTCCGATGTCCGTTGGTCACTTCGCAGTCTGGCTTCGAAGAACACACAAGATTGTTTTCCATTCGCCTATAAAAGCCCTATTTCCCGGAGAGCGCCTTCAACAGCTTCATCCTTCCACAAACAAACAAACACTAACTAATATCTATGCGCGGTTGACCATATCGTTAGATAAGATTTTCAATTCCTTTTTTTTTTTTTTCTTTCTTTCTTTTCTTTTTTCAAAATTCATATTTACACATCTATAGAAAAGTTTTTAAGAAACTATATTATATCTAAAGCTCTCATCAGATGTGCAATTTTTATTTGCATATTATTAAAACAGCCGAGAGATTTTTTTATAAAAACTATTTACATATGATTTAAATGATTGGCGATATATAAGACTTCTGCGCAGTTGATAAATAATCGACTTATCAATTATATACAATAATATCGAATAAATATTGTGAATATCAAAAGCATATGAGTAAGATTGTGGAATATATATATTCATTTATTTAAAATTAGCAAACAAATAATTATTACATCATCAACACCCTATGTATCGTATGCCGTATGTGACGGCATTTCTATGGCAAATGTATTATTGATATTGATCAGTTCTCCACGTCTTATTATCAATTTTGAATTGAATAATATTTAAGCGATTAATTCTATCATATATATATTATATTATTATGCTCTATAAATTATTTCGCACTTATTATTATTTCAAAAACCACTATTAAAGTGCAAATGGTTAACGATAACGCTTTTGGCAGAAATTATTATACCCTTGTTTTCAATAATAAAGATTAGTAAATGAAAAATCTTTCAAGGACACGCCGACGATTATAACTAGATAATAAAAGCCCTCGATTAGTTTGCAAGCCCAAAATTGTAACAACATGCGTAGGAAAAAATATAATCGCAAAAAGCTGGCAAGTGTCGCGTTTCTTCGAACGAATCATTTGTACAAAATCTATTGATATTCATTGACGATAATGGCAAGTAACAATAATCATTTTCGCAAGTGAAAAAAAAGCATATCTTAGATACTATGGCAATTGCAAGCGTATAAAATAAATATAAGAGAAAAATTGTATATATATAATATATAAGCTCGAAACGGCAAGATGGTGATGTTTGTTTAATAAATAATTATACTATAAGAGAAAATATATTACTATATACGAATATTGCAAAAAGAAAAAAAAAAGATAGAGAAAGATCTAAGATCGAATATAATTAGAGGTAATTAATTGTTAAACAATTAACGCTCGTTGAACGAGGTGAAAAAAATTTACTAGCTATATATTTTTTGCCAAAGAGTCAGAAAATCATTTGACTTATTGTTCAGTGCACTTTAATTTTCATCATTCGTGTTTCTTTTCTTTTATACTCTGCGGAACGCTTATCGTTACGTTGATACTTTTAATACTGTTTTACTATGATTAGCATGAAACAAAAGTTTCAATCGGCTCGGAATGAAAGGACAGAAGACGATAGTCAAGTCGTTGTTACATTATTTAGAAGAAAAAAAAATCTACTATATTAAGAAGCTTATATAAATAATTCAACAATTTGGCACAAAAATTACTTGAAAAATAATTTACAAGCTACCGATGGATCGTACCATGACAATCTTCAAATTATTATGCAGAAACGAATCGCTGTTTTTATGGAAGTAATTTTTGAACCATTTTATTATAGTTTTTGCTTTTTAGCACAGTTTTAAAAACTGAATCTACCCGTTATGTACGACGGAATCGTGTATAGTTACTTTGCCGAAGAATGAAAAGAAGACCCCGGCTTGTTAGGAATTCTTATAAACTTATCAGTACGGATATCTTATCTATGGACAATCGAATACCTGTATATAATTAGTCAGCTGTCATCGTCATCGTCATTGACGATTATTATGCAATTGATTTGATGGACCGTCGATAGTTTTAATCCATAGACGACAGATGAGTGCGAAGATGAAAAATCGAGCGCGATATTTTCTTATTTTCTACGATAGCTGATTGAGTTTAAGATCCTTGACTCTCTAGTATCTACTTCGTAATTGTCTACAAATTTATATTTCAAAATTCAAATTAAACCATAGAAATGCCGTTTTTCAAATTGATTAATTAATTAATTATATTGGATATAAAATCCATGACTGAATGACGGAGCTTTTATGTTCAAGTTCTCTTTAAAATTAATAGGACGAAATGTACAAGCTGTCTATACATAAAAATCACTAAAATACAAATTAGAATATCATAGATGAAAATCATGTATCAGTTTACACAGAGTAATTGTGTTACACATTTTTTGCATGCCATTTTTTTTTTGTTGTCCACTTTTGCGTTTCTACTACCCGATAATACAAATTATATATTATCTATGTATCAATCACAGAATAACGAATACAGGTATAATAACATTCATGCACGCAAGATAAATGACGCTCACATATTTTTTTTACAATTACAATTCCTATATTATAGCACGCTTTAAATTTTCTTTTTTTTTTTGGCTCTTTGAAAAAAATAGCAAATATTGCGATATATGATTCCTATCTGAGATCTGATTTGCTTTGAATTTGCAACGAAAACGAAACTCGTTGGAAGATCTATACTCAACGTTCCTAGAGTTTGATTCGAGTCTCGTTTGCCTCGCGTATTTTCTTGGCACATAAAAGAAACAGTTCCGATAGACTTTAGATCCTACTATTCTTTTGCTCCATAATTATGCATGGAAAGCCAATTTACGGTATCTATATTGTACGTATTATGTATTATGCAACAAATATATTGTACAGTTTTCTTTTTAATGGAATTGATCGGAAGCAAATATTATTTTTTTCTTCTTTGTTTTTTGGTAAGCTCTGTACGTTCTCTTACAGCGTATTTTTACTCATCGTGCTGTAAATTTTTATGTTAATAATCTTGCTGTTAGGTACACGCCACACACACACACACACACAACTACCGTAGGATAATAAAGAACAACGGGTTGTCTCAATAAGTTACTGTTTTTCTCCAATATGGATAATTCAAGGGTGTGCGAATATGGAATAATTATAAACCAAAATTATTACAAAACAAAAATAAAAAAAAAAAAAAACAAGATTTTATCTTCAATATTAATGGGGTATTCCATGCGGAGCGGGACAGCAAAGCTGAGGCCCGTCCAGAATCTCGTTCCTTACTGCCTAGCGAAGGAGTTTCAGGCCCTGACTGATTTTTGATTTGTCTTGAGACACGATTTAAGGAATTATTTCAGCGTCTATTCGATTCACTTGAAAATTTTACTGAACGTAGTTCGAAGTGTCTCAAAAGTATGGTAAAATTTTCAGCTGCCCCCTTTTTTTTTGTTCCTCGGCAATGAATTACTGAGCGATTTCTTCGGAACAATTAAATTAATCTATATATTAAATGGCTGTTTTTGAACTGTTTTGTATTAGTTATTTGGCGTCCGTACTTCATTTAAATAAAGTCATCGTAGAGAAAAATTTTCTTGTTCCTAGAATTTTTTGTTGAATAATTTATTGCCGGCGAACAAAAAAAAGGGCGGCTGAATATTTTTTACCATATCTTTCTGAACACCTTGAGCTGTGTTTATGCAGAAAATTAAAGATCAACTAGGGTCTCAAATTGGACAAGCGTCAAATTTGCCGACCCTGGGCCAAAGCCTGTGCCGCTTTGCATGGAATACCCCTAATATTCTCTAAACATATGAAGTAAATTTAGGACGGGATTGGAATTCCGAATGTTGAAACTACCCAGAGCATAAAATTCCGAATTTCCAAATACAGAATTCAAATTTTCATACAGTGAACGATAACAAAAGGTTTAGGAGCCAAGAGGCAAGATTCTGGAATAGTCGAAATGCCGAATTATAGTCATCCGAAAATCGTTAAACAACAGATAATTATACCGAAAAGTCAATTTTAGGAGCCGCAAAACCCCAAAAATTTTAATTACGACCGACCAAAATTCAGAAAATCCACATTTATGCACAGTGTCATCGAAACAATGAAAAATTAATGGAAATTTTCGTATTCCACGATTTTTAGTGTTCGAATTCATAAAATTTCGGAGTTTGACACGTTCGAGACTTTGAGCTTTCGGATTATTTGAATTCGGTTCGTTGAAAAAGTCCTTTTGTTCTCCGTCGGTGTTATATTTAAAAAAAAATCGGTATTTTACGCTCTCGGTACTTTCCATATATTCAGAATTCCGACCCCGCCTTGAAAATTTGATGAAATTCGATCGAATCGACTGTATCACACGGGATAAATTTTAGCTATCCAAGTACGGTTTTGTTTTCCTCTGTATTGGAAATAATCATAAATTATTATTATTGGAATGAGATGAGTTGAAGATTAATTGTTCTTTCGCACACCCTGACGATATCCTCTCAGGTCCACGATGTATAACTGATAAGATAAGATATATATATATATATATATGTATATGTATAATATTTGAAACATGCGATGTAAGAAGACCCAGGATAATCGGACATTGAACGAGGTGGTTTTAAAGGTAGGATAAGAATATCATCTTGCAATAATAATGGTAGTGGTAGTGGTAATGGTAAATAAGACAGGTCACAACTCAATGGGTACATCCCCGTGACTAACCTCCTGCAGTAGATCCTGGGCAGCTATCGCCTTCAACACGTTCTTTTTACTCGTCTCCTGTATCTCACCGCCGACCAATAATTCATCCAGTATGAAGTAAGCCTTCTCAAAATTGAAGATTATGTCCAACTCGCACACCTGCCAAAGGGCGGAAACACCATTTATCCTAACTTTCGAGTAACAAACTATCGACGATCTCGTTTCTACCAAGTTTTTCAACGATCTTGAAGATAATCGACCGATTTTATAAAAAAATATTATTTTTCTTCTCCATATACTCACACTGCCGAAGTATTTGTCGAGTAGTTCGACGTATCGGTGGATTATTTCGAGCGTTAATAATTCATTGTCGTTCTGTTCTATGGCGCAGCAGAAATACAAGCTTGCGTATCTGGTGAGAGAAAGAAAATAGAAAAAAAAATTTTTTAATCAAAAAGGAAGAAGGAAAGATCGTTTTTTTTTCGTACTCACCGTTTGTAGACGACCTTGACGTCCTTCCACTCTAGAAAACTGGACATTTTCGGTTTACGTGCCAATATAGTAGTGATCAATTCCCTCGTTATTTTTTTCTTCAGCTTGTCGGGATGAGCGACGTACCATTTTTGTAGTCTTAGTTTGCCCTGACGGCTGAATAACAGCATAAATTGCATCTGGAAATATAGAATGTAAAAAAAAAACGGAACAAAAAAAAAGCAATTGACAGACGTAACTAATCGACGAGACGACACCAATGAATATCAGACACTACGTGGATTCCGCGATAGTTACCATCTTTTAAAAATCTACTATCTCTCTTAATTAATATTCGGAAAATTGAATCGATCGCAACACCGAACGCCACGACACAGTTTTTTCTTTATCTTCGAACAAACACACCTCTACTCACTTCAAACTCTCTCTCTCTCTTTCGTTAGTCTCGATTATCTCTCTCGCTCCAGTTCGATGCCACCGTGAGGGTGCTCGGTGGGAAAAAAAAAAAAAAAACGAATATCGAGATTCTTTATTCAATCCATATGACTCTCTAGTCAAAGAGGTGTCCCACGACGCTAATCGTGATTCATTTATCACTGTTACAATGGCTTGTGTGAAGCCTTCGATGGGTTTGGGACAGGATGCAACGTCACTGGCATATGTATTGTGTCTGCTACTATTTCCGGTGAACGGTTGAGGTTAGGTTTCGAACTAGCTTGAATTAGGTCAGGTTAGGTTAGAATCACCGTCACGCTACAATGAAAATCAAATTTCCAACATTTTTTTTTTTTTTTTGAAAAGTTTTAATTCCCTTTTTATGGTAAATAATTCGAACTAGGTTAGGTTAGGTTAACTTTCAAACGCACAAAACACAATAAATAGTTTTTCAAACTTGAAAAGAAAATTGTCACAGTAATTTCTATTTCTATTCCCTATTTACGGTAAAAAATTGAGGTTACGTCTCGATCTAGGTTAGGTTAAGTTAGGTTAGAATCACCATCACATCACGCTACAATCAAAATAAACTTTCAAACACTAAACACAATCTTATTCAATTTCTTTTTTTGTTCAAAAGAAGCGTCACAGCGAGGACGCAAATAATTTAGTTTTGACAGTTCGACGTCAAAAGTCACGTGCGAACTATTGAAATTGTGTTGATTTCGTTGCGTACGTATATCAAGTTTGTGCGGTTATGTTCTATTGTTGTTAAGCAAAATAGCAATTGAACATCGTGTTCATTCTTTCTTTTTTTTTTTGTTTTTTTCAAGGGTCAATCAACAATGAGGAGTTTTCTGAATGAACGTGACCAATAGATAAACATTATTATATTTCTTTTGTACTTTTCGAATCGCTACTATGGAGAGGTTTAAAATATTCGAAGGATTTTCCAAGCTGAAACCGCTTTGCGATTCGTTGAAAAAAAATCCCGATATCGTTAGTGCGAATCAGTTGAAAATTCACGTGGAGCAGATTTCGCCGGCTGTAATTCAGGACCTGCAAGAGCATATTTTACTGCCTTTGGTCACACATCTGCTGAAAGATGACGTCAGGTAAATATTTTATGCTTGCATCGATCGGCGATTCATCAACGATATTCATTTTTAGCAAGGAAATAAAAATCCATTTAACCGACTGCCTGCGTGCCGTGATTTCGAAGACGAGGATCGCCAAGGTTGACGTATTCTCAAAAATCTTCTCCACGCTGCTGTATCAAATTTTTGATAAGAATAAAAAATATATGGGTAAGCAGAGACGATATGAACGGTTTTCTTATTCAGAACTTATCTGGTTCCACAAAAAAAAGTTAAAACTGACAAAAGTCAATTTTTTTTTTTTTGTCTACGATGCACGAAATAAAATCTATCGGTGGACCGATTCAAGTTTTTCAGGGCTCAAACTGTTCAGTAAAGAAGCTTTTTCGAAATGAACAGAGAACTTGTTGATCCGATAAAAATTTGACAAGATATTCACCATTTTCTATAATAAAATAGCGTTTTTCTGTTTTCATACGTTACTTTTCACGATAACTCGAGTAAAAATAAAGTTATGAAAAAGTTATCTGTTCATATCGAAAAGGCTTCCTTACTGAACGGTTTGAGACCAGAAAAACTAGAATCGGTGCACCGGTAGTAGATTTTATTTCGTTTATCATAGACAGAAAAAAAATTCTTTCTAAAATCATGTGAAAACCATTCAAAAGTCTCAAAAATGATTTTTGGTGGGTTCGACATTTTTTACATTTTAAGGTGCATGTTAACCGAGGAGAGTTTCTCCATTCGAGTGTGTAATTACAAACCTCAGAGAGACAGAAAAAAAACTGATAAAAAGTTACAATTTTTTTTCTATTCTCTATGATATACATAATTTATCTTAGCTTGTGTTTCTCCTCTGAAAATTAGAGGGCAAACTTGACTCTATAATTAATTCAGTGCCTCTGAGACACGCAACGATTTAAAACACTAGAATTATAGTTTTTCGCCCCCTGAATTATTATACCCAGACTGCACATTTTTTCGGTACCCTTATCCTACCACAAAGATAAAAATTACAGTGATTTTGCGATACGTCCATTCCTCATCGATATTTGTTATTTTTTTTTTCAAACGAACATTAATTTTTTTTCAGTCTTGATGGATAGAAAATTACATGCTAAAAAGATAACATTTTTTATTATTTCTGCATTCATGAAAAAAAGATTCGAAATTATATCAATGAAAATTGAACACATCGAGAAAAAAAATGCTCTACGACTTCTTTCCTCGGAGCTTAAAGACCAAATTCTTTCCTAGAATTCTGTGCAAACAATTATTCCAAGCATTTTCAAGCTGTTACCCTCCTCGCGTCCTCTATCCTCCGATCCTGAGAGGTAGAAAACGAGTCTCTGAATATTATAATAAATATTCATTACTCAACAGTAATCGAATCCCACGAGGAACTTAAGGAGAGTGTTTTATTGGCTATCACCGACCTGATTACGCACAGCTGCACGGATGTTATCGAGTCTTTTTACGTTCGTGAGAACATCGGGAAATTCGGCCAAGCCGTTTACCTATCAGTTACGATCGCTAAGACCGAAAGATCCCAGTCCCTCAGGTGAGTATTCACCAGAAAATCTATTTCATCCGATAACGAATAAGATTTTAATGTCTTTCACAGATTGGTGGCAATTCAGTTGATCATGACGTTGTCGCTAGTTCACGACGACTCCGATACCATCGACCCTGGACTTCGAGATCAAGCAGCTGATATAATCATGCTACTATCTCCAGGCATTATCACAGGGCTCCAGGAAACGGCTCAAGGAACGGAAATTCAAGGGCATAAGATTCCAATGGTAGTTACTCGGAGCTCGTCTTGAGCTATGATGCGAAGAGAGCGAAGAAGACTGATTGAAAATCAGCCGAAGACATTCAAAGAACTGTAATAATTATTTCAGATGGCTCTGCGCGCTCTGAGCAGAATACTGTCTCTGCTAATGGAAGACTTGCCAGAACCGGACGCAGTAACGCATTTGATTTCCCTTTCCGGAGAAAAAGACGATCCGTCTAAAGACCCGTTGGGAATTTCGTCAAGATCGAGAGACGGAATGATGAAGTTTATGGAAACGGCTAGCCGGAATCAGGAATGGCTCGACGCCGCTTGCGCAAAGCTCAATCCCTGCATACAAGCGCTGGGCGGACTGGTGAAACACTCGCATTTCAGAGTTAGAAAGGAATTGGCCGAATTCTCTGGCTCGTTGCTGATCAGATGCCCTAGGTATTGGACGAAAGCGGAAAATCTTCTCGTGAATCACGAAAATAATCATTGATTATCGTTTATGAAAAGGAATATGAGGCCGAACCACAGAGAATTAACAGAGATTCTAATCACGCTCTCGGAAGACGATATCGAGGAGGTAAACACGGCCGCAGGAACTGCGTTGAATGAATTGAGAACTAAATACGCGGAGGGAAACAACGCGATCAGACCCATCGTAGAAGAATTGGAAGAATCCTTTTACACGTTGCTCACAAGACTGCCTAGAATAATGAGAACCGGCGGTGAGAAAAGCGTCTCTGTTTCGAAGATCAATCTCAAACTTTAACTAATTTTCACAGATCAGGCCGAGCAGATTTCCTGCCTGAATCAGTTCGGAGGATACGTTAAAATCCTGGGAACTGATCGTCTGCCAAAAGTCATGTCGTCGGTTGCCCATCTCCAAAGATTACTTCTGGCGTTGGTTTACACCACGGAATTGGATTGCAGCGATATTTCGCTGCTCGAAGACGTGGCTATTAAAGGCAACTATGTACTAATTTAAACAGCAAAGAATCCATAGCCCTTCCAAAGTAGGAAGTAAAAATTAATAACGTAACGTCGTGTCTCTCCTCAGATTTCGACAGCATAATTCACCACCACGGTTTCAATTCTTGGCGGCATTTCAAATTCCTCCAAGACTCGACGGCCGAAGTAAAGATAAAAAATATCTGCCGGCTCCTGGGCGAGTACGGAGACCTCAGAATTCTCGTCGATACGATTCTTGACATGATATCGAACATGTCGCAGTACAGAAAAGAGCTGACGCTGTTATTGAACTGGATCGTCGGAGGTAAACACGCGGACAGTCATAATTTCATCGATCGTATCGACTCACACTCTCCATTCCGCAGCTCCAGTCGCACGCTCTTCCCAGTTATCCGAGTATCGATCGGTGATCGAATACTACATCACACAGAGTACCTGGAACTTGCCTCTGACTGTATCGTCGGAGGTGAGTCTGAGAGAGGCGCAAAGCAACGTCGCGCAATGCTGTCTCTTGCTAGAAGGATTGGAAATCATTGCTCAAACCCTGAGATCCGAGTTCCAAAGATTCATTCTACAGACGCTCTACCTGGTAATCGAAAGAGCCGGCAAGTCTTCGATGTTATTTGGACCTGAAATATCATCTAGAAGGATCGAAAGAGCTTATAGAATGTTTGAAATTTCAGGAAACCGGCAAACCTTGATCAGTATAGCCGGTTTTCACACGCTTGCGGCGTTCGCAGAAGCTATGGGCTGCGAGACGACGGAAAATCTGCTGCGATCTAACGTCGATTACCTGTCCTATCACATAACGCTGAAGTTGCGTAGGGTAGAGCGTAATCCAGGAGTACTAGACGTCGTCGGCGTGGTAATGAAGCAGTGTACGATGGACGTACTGCCCTCGCTCGAAGAGATTGTACGAGACGTGCTTTCTCAAAGCGAAGTAAACTTCCAGGAGAGGAACTGCTACTCTTTTCTCAAGGTGTTTCACACTTTTGTCGCTTGTATAAGAAGATTACTGAGGAAAGAAGAGACCGGGAATATCGAAGAGAAGATAAGCGAGGACGCAGACAAGGCGGAGACCGTTATTAACATGGTACTAGAACACTGCAATGCGAAGAAGATCTCTGAGAACCTGGAAGATGAGCCTCAGGGTGATTCAGAGGACGAAAAATCCGATTTAGAAACAGAAAACAGAGATTTACAAGAGTACAATAACTACGAAGGCAAGAAATAATGGACACAAAATAATAAATTTAGTATGATGATTTTATAACGATTGTATTCTCTTGTAGATGAGAAGAAGCCAGCGATACCACTGCACGCAAAAATGACTGTGTCTATAATGAATCGCTGCATTCACTTCCTGCCGTCTAAGGACGTTGCGATAAAGTTGTTAGCGATAGAAACGTTGCAAGAGGGTTTGATTGTTATCAGCGATTTTGAGGATGAATTATTACCGATTGTACATCAGCTTTGGCACCCGTTGGTTCATCGGTTCAGAGATCAGAGCCCGATCATCGTTAATCGAGCTTGGGGACTGCTTTGTACTCTAGCTCATGTTTCTCGAGACTTTATAAGATCGAGAACACTAAAGTGAGTTTTTTCAACGTTATTTAAAAGATTTTTCTAATCTTTTCATGATTTTTAACTATTACAGAGAAGTATTGCCAGCTCTTTCTGAATTCTTGATAAAATCGTCCAAAGAAAGTTACAAAAAAGACTCTGGCCATGTGTACAAATATACTCAAATATTCAAACTCCAAAAGGAGTTGTTATCCCACTTCGGAGACGTAGTCGATCGCTTAAAAATCCACGAAAGAGAACTGTGGGATATTCTAGATGCGGCGAAGCCCTATCTGAGCAAATATCAACACCGTGATTTACAGGTATTAAACTTTGCGTCGAAAAATTTTCAGACCGATAAGAATTCAAACAACTTTTTTTCTGTTCGCTAGGTTGCTTGCGTAAAGTTGTATCAAAAGGTAGCCGACTACAACGAAGATATAGCGTGGGTAAAATGTCTCAGTATTTGGAATCCCGCCGGTAATATTAGCGAAGCGCGATCCTCAGATATGGGCGAGGTATTGTAAATTTTTTTTTATCTAATTCGTCGCTTGGCTTAAAAACAATTATTTTTTACCTTTACAAATTTCAATTTATTATTACATTTTTTTTTTTTCTTTCAGGTGGCAAATTTCAATATACAAAACGAATATCAGGTGAATATAGAAACGATCGTAACTTACATCAAAGATAAAACGTTCAATATGTAAATATAACATTGATTTCATCATATGTATGTACAAAACTATGTTCAATGTATCGTCTACTCAACTAGTTGTGTAAGTTATTATTTTATACTTTTTATTACTTTTAAACTGCCGTTAAATACTTGATTTAATAAATTGTTTACTCACACATTTCTTCAAATTCTTCTGTAATTTTTTTTTTTTTAATCATTAATATCGTTTAGTTATCGTTAATTGTAAATTCAATCTTATAGCGTTTTATATTGATTTTTTGTTTCCTAGTAAAAAGAGAAAATTCAATGTTTAATATTTATGCTCATTTTTTTTTTTTTGTTTTTTAAAGAAAATGAAAAGCTTAGTTTTTCATCGTCGACTGAATTCTAAGTTCTGCGCATTTATTTCAATATTCGTATTCGTATTCGTTTATATATTTACTGAATATGTTACGTACTTATCGGACTAGCTAAACAATTAAAAAACAAACAAAAAATCTATTTCATCTTTAGAAGAATGTTTTTACATTTTTTTTTTTTTCAATACATTCTCCTAATTGGCTACTACTCTCGTTTTATCGTTACTATTATTATTATTATTATTATTATTTGTGTAATTAATTATTTAATTAAATACATTTAATCATTTAAATATCCTAACCGACACCATCAATCATCTGAAATACTGATTGATAATATTGAAGTATCTAATATTATTTAACAAATAAAAATATTAATTACTACGTTGATAACAGTGTCAGATCATCACTGAACTGAAACGTCAATTATGTTTTATTATAATTCTTTTTTTTTTTTTTCATTCGTGTGTGTACTTTGAATAACAACCAAATTCTGTTTAGATTTCAGTTCTGTTAATGTAGAATCCCTTTTGCATTGTGTTATTAGTAATTAAAACGAAACATGGCACTGGTCTCAAACAAACTCTGAATCTATCGACCCAGTTTTTTTTTTCTCTCTTTCCTCAAAATCCTATTTCATCTGGGAAACGATTAGTCGGATAATAAGGAAACAAAGTACATCCTTAGGCTGTGTGAACACAAAAAGCAAATATTTCAAAGATGTGATTACGATAGACACAGATAGGTAAATTATCCATGATTATGTACTTTGTAAAACTTGCCTACAAAATTCGCCTCTTATCTTTGGAGAGTTTTCAACTCTTTTACTGGACTAAATATAATACCTATATGTGAATAAAAGTTAGTGATTGCGTATCGTTTAGTTTGGTTTAAATGCTTCCAAACACATGAAACTGATGATACATGGAATGGAATTGAATTAATCGAATGGCTCTATTGTATCCTGACCTGTTCAAATCAAATCAAATCAAATTAAATTAAATAGCAACAATCGGAAAATAAATCTGAAGGAAAACGATTCCAGTAAAAGAGTTGAGAGAAAAAAAAAATCTATACTAAATCTATAGCAAGATCATCTTTGGGTACATTAACAAATTTACTAGATTTTTGTACCTTTAAATATCTATTTATAAAATTATTTGTAATTTTTTCAAATTGTTTTCTTTTTTTTCACCTTTTTTTTCAACAAAGCAGTGGTAGCGGTGTATTTTGTCTATTATGAACAAAAACCAGGTAAAAATGTTACACGGTTTAATAATCCTATCTCAATACATCATTTCCATGCTTGTTTCTGTGCCTTTCTAGATGCAAGTTTTTTGGTAATGTAAGACGCTAATAGTAGAGCCAAAAGTACTATCGTGATGAGATAATAGTCAAAGTCTTCCTTCAGCACGTCGAAGGTCTTCGACGGAGCAACTCGGGTGTAGAACAAGTCTGTGAAATTGATTAGACACGGTTTTATAGTCACAATCCTAACGATCTTAAATCTCCGGGATACAGATATAGCTTACCGAGACCGTGGACAAAGACTAGACAGGTACTTTCGAGACCGCTGGGACTAGTGTGAATTCCCGAAACCCTGGATATACTCTGATTGTAATTAACAATAGCGTCCATTTGAATCGGGATCTCAGGCATGTACGGTATGACTCCCTCCTCCCTCATCTCAGGATTTATCGGTCTCCTCGGATCGACCAGCATCCATGGTAACTCTAGGATTCCTCCGTTCGCCAACGCCACTGCAACAATTCCGATGTAGAACATAATTCGGTTACAAAATCCAGAGAACACTCACCCATAATGTGTTTACTGGCTATTCCCTTCTCCGTGATTGTTTCTCGGAGGTATTCGATCGACGCCGGAAATATGAATGCCTGTCTTTCGACGATTGGTAGAACGGTTGTGGTCAGAGATGAGAAAGCTGGGGATGAAATGTAACGTTTTTAGTATAAATCGTAGATTATATACTAGATTTTAAATTCGTTAGAAACCCACCTGTTGTATTGCTCTGTATCTTTCCTTCGTACAATTCTAACGTGGATATTTCAGTCCTGCGACTCTTCTCGTTGAAGTAGCTATAGACGAGCCAGTTTTCCGAATGCACAACTTGGATCGGTCCTTTGACTCTCTTGTGAACCGTGGAAAACACCATGGCTCCAGATACTACGTCGAGAAGATACAAGCTGAGCGTGTCTGAAAAAAGAATCATCGTTTTTTTTTTCAACATAATTGGGATTTAAAAAGCTAGAAATAAAATATGAAACATACTTTTATGCGTCGCGCCGACACCCTGAGTCACAATTGCGACTAGATTGGGATTGTTGTATTTGTAGAGTACGGATCTATCGCCCAAAACTCGTCCCTGAGAGTGAACTCGTTCTATCGTGCTTTTCGATACGACGTTTATTATCTCTTGTGTTTTCGTTGGTAATGTGAGTTGCCATACGGTATGAGCCGCCAATTCCTTCGAGAAAAATAATCAGAAATCAAAGATAATGTTTTTACTTTATCAAAAGCTGCTAAAATTAACACCATATTGATGCTAATATTCCAGTTTTGGTTTCTGGTAGCCAAAATATCAATTTCCAAATTCTTATTTTACTAGAATCTGACCAATGAAATGATTATTTTGTATTCAAATTATCATCGCAGGAGCATATTTATCAATAATATTGCAGCCTTCGCACACATTCATCAATTAGGCTTGATTTAGGTACCAGTAGTGCTTAATGTGCCAAAGGAATGCATTACAAGCTAATAAGTCCAAAAACCCCTGAAATTTGGTTCATAAAAAGTCGGGATCAGAGCGATGCAATTCTCAAAGAGTGTAAAGGCTACCTCAGGTGTGCTGTAAGCGAGTGAGATTCCGGTCAGAACCCCAGTTTCCGGATCTGCTGTGAAAAGATAAGTGTTTCTAGCCACAGAGGCAGCCGTTGGTTTAGCGCTCTCTGGGAACACATGAACAGCGTCCGTATTATCCAGGAGTATAATTCCCCTGAGGAAATCGTCGGTCGATACATGCAGCAGCATTGACTGTTTGACTTTGTAGCCAAGCTTGGTGAGTTCGCCTATCGGCTGACCGGTCATTGGATTAAAAGTGTAAATTACACCCTCGCCAGTCTCCTGTAATTGTAGACAATGATCGTTAGATTTAGTACATCAAAAAGAAAAACAGCGAAAGAATAGGATCACCTTGTCTGCGGCGAGTAGAGCGCACTGAGGAGGATGTGGAAAGTGTCGGCTTCCCCTCTGCGCGTATAAAATCATTTTGTTTGATAATTTAGAGAAACTGCGAACGTTATTGACTCTCAATTGCCAGATGATTTCTCCCCGCTTTGACTCTATGCCGTATATCTGAAATAATAGACAGTTTACATCAATTTTTAATCCTAAAACGATTCTCGAAGTGTGCTAAGATTCTTACCTTTCCAGCACTCGTTACAGCGACGATCATTTTATGCAGTCCAAATTCGTCGCGCACCAAATCGGCTCTTTGGTTCGATTGCGGCGGCGAAAATCCCATCACAGCTTGTATAAGGCTCCTCAATTGATTGGCTTGAGAGAATATCCTACGAATCATCATGCTAAAGACGTCCCCTAGAGAAATTAAGATACGTTGTGACTTATGACGAGGTGAGAAATGGCAAATCAAATTAAATGTATTAAAAAAAAGGGGGTAGTAACGACCAATCATGCTACTTATTGATCGGCAGAGTGTCTCTAGCGCTGTAAAGAATAGCTGGAAGTTTTGATCACACTCAAGCTGCTCGTTCCATGAGAATTCTAAACGAATATATTTCATACAGTCAATGCATATCAAAATTGAGATCAAAAGTTCCGCGTCCAATATAATATTTCAATTGTATAATTTTAGACCGATTCAATCTTGGAACAAAAATTTTCTTAGCCACTTGTTTTTTCTTCAGCGAAAATCGTACTCAAATGAAAAAATACAATAAGCAATGTTAAAAGCTCGATGAAACCTGGATGGATTAATTAAACTCGGTATTTGAATAGTTGATTAGGGAACCAAAGAGAAATTTGTTAATTGGGATTTCCTCTAGGATCATGACTTCATTTTTCCACGTACACCAATATTGTACACAAATATCCACAATTTGTCTTGATAATTGAAACAATATCAATAAAGAAGACAAGAAAAACAATGATTTCATGAAAATATTGATCCTGATTGTTCGGTGATTGAAAAATAATATTGAGTTCCTCGTAAAAGTAGCCGACGAACGTTCGATCCCAATTAAAATCTCGTCGAGGATTTATCCTGTGAATTATTCGTTGATAATCTACATCGTCAATAAAAGCACAGACTAATTAATTAAACCAAAGCAATAAAATTTACTAAATCTAATCATGCAACGGTAATAAAACATTGAAAATAAACGACAATTTCAACTCGCATGTCTCCGTTTCTCGACTACTTACATGAACCATCTACATCAAAATCTTCGAGCAGCCGTTCATAAAAGAAAATTTAATTAATACACGATCATGGAATTTGATAATTGACTTAATTCTACTATAATTTATCGGAGGGTGAATCGAAATTGATAAATATTGATAAATATTGTGGAAATATGAGGAAAAATTGATAAATACTGGAAAATATTGGAAGATATTGAGGGAAATATCGGGATACGTGGTGTAAACATTTTCGATAGTGATTCACCGCCGGTAATTTATATGAAAAATCAAAATTCGTCGACTCACTCTCTTTCTGATCGAATTCAGTTTCTATAGCTTGTTCCCGCTCGGACATAGGCAGCTCCATTATCTCCACCGCCACAATATTGGCTAGAGCCTCTTCCCTCACCCAAACTAGCCGATTATTTTGCAGCAAAGAAACGCTGTGATCTTCCGAAGACAGTAAATGACGACATCCGGTGCCTTTAGGCTGCCTCGGACAAACCGAAGCCAGAATCTTAGGTGCTCGAAGAGAATTGTGCGTCAGAGACACGGACAAGTTCGGAATTGGTTCGGACGTCGACAATCCTACAGCCGCGATGTCTATCGCCTGCAAAAAAATCAATATTCAACACGTTGACACGTAAATTATAAATTTTTTTTCACGTCTGACGAAAACTTTGAATTTACCCCATTTTTGAAGGAAGTTTTCAGCAGCGCCTTTCCTTCGTCGGCTGTGATAACGTAGAGAGCAGTGTCTCCGCTGATATCGTCACGAACGGGCGAAGACTCTTCTCCGATAATGAGGACTCGTTTTTTCGTTCCATTATCAGAGCTGACGGAGACCGTGGGCTCGTCTCCGGGTACGAGTTCTAGTTTATACGGTCCTTGTTCTCCGGCTCCGAATATGTTGTTTATGGTCATTGACTGGAGCTGCGCGTTCGGGTCGAACAAATGGACGATGAAGAGTCTGGCCAGGGAATCTGCTCCGTTGAGACAAACTGCGTACGGCGCTGCCAAGACACATCTGAAAACGATATCAAGAAAGTTATAAAATACTCGATATCAGCCGGTTTATCAATAATTTCTGAAGACTCACGTCGTTTCTTCGCTTATAAAAGGCGCTGATACTTTTCTTGTTTTCAGTTTTTCACCACTTTTACTGTCGTAAGACGTTACTTCAACTCCGCTGTTGTAAATCGGCAATATGTGATGCAGAGTTCCGTATTTAATGTGCCACATAACGTCTTCTATCCTGTAATATAGTCATTCAATCATCAAGAACTGAATTCTTAAGACGCTTGTAATATTAGACACAGTACGAGAGACGAAGTACATTCAGTGTCTTATTGCAAGTACAATTTTAGTGCTCACAGTGAATTATACAGCTATAATCCTCCCAGTCCCAAATACCTACATTTCGTGTTTTTTTCGTGACATTTCACCTTAATTCTGATACTCTTGTAGAAATTAATGATTTTGAGATTAAAATTAGTCTAAAGGCCAGCTCTCGGAACGACATACGATCCATAGCAGGTTCAGGTGATGGAAATTTAATCAAATATCTTATTTGGCAGCTATCGATTGGCCACTCTCAGTTACGGTATATCGACTTTGGAAAGTTTTTTTTTTAGTCATCGTTCATCACGCTGAGCGATCGAAGTCAGTAACGAAACCCCATTGGAATAAATTAACGGCGAATAGAGATCCTGGTATTTTGGCAACGAAACAATTCCGTCGATTGGTCGTAAATTATGGAACGATTCGCCCCGAGGACGGAATGAAAATCATTCTCTGGATCGATTACCGACGATTTTGTCTCTCGCCGAAATACCATATCACAGATCGACGTGTGTTGA
Source organism: Euura lappo (assembly GCA_018257835.1). Taxonomy (NCBI): domain Eukaryota; kingdom Metazoa; phylum Arthropoda; class Insecta; order Hymenoptera; family Tenthredinidae; genus Euura; species Euura lappo. The sequence goes on along the minus strand of JAEUYN010000930.1, from coordinate 16,901 downwards.
TGGAGGTCAATGGCACGTTTTCAAACTTTTACGTTAATAAGGATCACGGTTGAGGATCGAGTGAAGTAAATCAACGGTAGCTATTCAATGTTAGCAATGGATGAAAATTAGTTATCGTAATACTGGGGATAATGTTAAGTGTAGGTAGACGGTGCCGTAGCAACGAAAAATCAAATAGTGTATACAATTGATTAGACCGGGGATTAAAATCTTGGACGATATATCGATACCGTTTGAGGATGTTTTATGTAACGAAACGAGCAACGATTAGCGAAATTATTTATTCGTCAATGTTCATTGTTTAGTTTACTTTGTTTAAAATGAAAACAACCACCAACAATAATCGGGATTTATGTATCGTCTACGATTCTGATTCTCAGTTGAATCACATTACTAGTTGAAATGGAGAGATTTTACGATAATCTCGAGTCCGTTTTACATTCATTGGCAGCGCTTAGTGATATAGGTAAACATTTTCAGTATGATTTTGGCCAACTTTCACAGAAATTAGTCAATCGGTGTGACGTTGCTGGCCCATAATCAACGCAACAGAGTCTCAGATATAATTTAATTAAGTTACAAAAAAAAGGGGAAGATGGAATCTTAATTTATAAAAAAAATACGTCAATCCGACGCACAATTATCTCTGAATTAGTGTTTTGAAATCGACGAGTCGAAAAAAAAGAGTAAATTTCATCCGCATTACTCGAGTATGATGTTTCGACTATTTTTTGTTGTGCGCTGGCCTTTGACGATAAAAAATTGAACAGTATTACACCAAGAATAATTGCATTAGTGATATTTTGTTGCATGACGTGCAAAAATTGAGTGTCATAGAACCTTTTTTCGGCATATAATCCCTTTGTGGAATATGAAATAAGCCCAGAGTCGAGGCTGAAAGAAATCATCAACAAGATTGTTACCCACTGCGTATAAACAATCAAAAAGTTCAACCTTTCCTCCAACTAGGAAAAGATTCTAGATCTCCAAGCGCTCTGATCGTAAGAAGACTAAATCCTCTCACTGTTCTTCGCAACAGTACCCGTTGATCGTTAAACAACTTAAAATCGAACCTCTCAGGATTCTGCTCCGCCAGCGGCCACTCGTTGAGGATGTGACCGGTGGCCAAATCCCAGGCTCGGACGATGGCCGGCACTCCGCCGCTCACCGTGACGAGATCTCCATCGGCGACACCTCCGAGGGCTCGGATGCGACCGGCGCAGCCCTGTTCCAGGACTCGTCTCCATAGTATCTGACCTAACGATCGTACGACGATAAGCGGAGTTGTTTTTTTTTTTTTTTTCACGCAATCAAGTTTGAATTACCTGATTTCAGGTTGAGAGCGGCGACGACGTTCTCTTCCGTAGCTACGATGATCTTTTTAGCAGCCGACACGGTGTCAAAACTGGCTAATTTTATTTTACCGACATAATTTTGTCTCCTGTAAAACCAAGTTTTGTGTTTTTCTATTAAAAATTGACGCGGTCTCACCGCTAGAGCAGCTACGTGGTTATTCGCAGCTGGGAATCGGGTCGGTGTGGTTGAGGTGAATTATTGAGGAGGTTGGGCCGATGATAGTTACAGAAAACGCAAAATTGAATATTTATTAATCGTCTTTTGATTACCAGTCAAACTTCCCGACTTGATCTTCGTAGAGGCAGAGCGAGAGGTTGAACAGTCCGAAGAATATTATCAGGTACTGCAACAGTTGTATATCGGTCATAAACCGGTGAAACTTTCCTCTAAAACCTGGCAGAAACGGTGCCATGACTGCGACCAATGTGAACGTGTCCGCTCTTCCAAACGCGACTGATTGTTCACCTCACGGCTCACTGCCTAGTGCCTCGCTCACTTCACTCACTTCGCTCTTGATAAACCAACCAACGAGTTGAACCTCGCCACAAGAGTGGAAAACAACGATTCGAGGCTCGATCGATTCGGGTCAATATCGACTATAAAAACCGCGAAAATTTGAATTCAAATTACTTTGGACAAATTTTGGACCTAATTTCGCGAAAATTTGAATATATGAATTACTTTGGACAAATTTTGGACCTAATTTTGTCCTGGAATTAAACAAGCGCTTTGTCACGCTGATTACGAGTTTGATTCGAGTCAATATCGACTATCAAAAAGCGCGAAATTTTGAATTTATGAATTACTTTGGACAAATTTTGGACCTAATTTTATCCTGGAATTAAACAAGCGCTTTGTCACGCTGATTACGAGTTTCATTCCAGTCAATATCGACTATAAAAACCGCGAAAATTTGAATTCAAATTACTTTGGACAAATTTTGGACCTAATTTTGTCCTTGAATTAAACAAGCGCTTTGTCACGCAGATTACGAGGTTGATTCGAGTCAATATCGACTATCAAAAAGCGCGAAATTTTGAATTATGAATTACTTTGGACAAATTTTGGACCTAATTTTGTCCTGGAAATTAACAAGCGCTTTGTCACGCTGATTACGAGTTTGATTCGAGTCAATATCGACTATCAAAAAGCGCGAAAATTTGAATATATGAATTACTTTGGACAAATTTTGGACCTAATTTTGTCCTGGAATTAAACAAGCGCTTTGTCACGCTGATTACGAGTTTGATTCGAGTCAATATCGACTATCAAAAAGCGCGAAATTTTGAATTTATGAATTACTTTGGACAAATTTTGGACCTAATTTCGCGAAAATTTGAATATATGAATTACTTTGGACAAATTTTGGACCTAATTTTGTTCTGGTATTATTGAATGAGCGACTCTTGTTACGCTGATTGCGAATTTGGGATCAAAATAATTGTATCATGTCATATTTTCGATTGATAATTGAAAAGAATTTGTTATAGAATTCTTTCTTTATTTATTGAAAGCATGTGTATCGATCACAATTAAGTTCTATTTCCCTACATTTTTTTTTCAACAAAATCTTATTCCAATTGAAGAAAAAAAAACTGCTTATACTCGTAGAGATAATTGAAGATTGTGGTTTATTATTATTATTTTTATTAAAATTAACTTGACGTGGGAGAGATTTTTGCTCTTCAGATTCGTTAATTAATACAAATAGGAATTCTCTACGGAAACATATTTTCAAATTCTAGAATTCTAAATTTTGTTTCAAACTAGGAGCCAGAGATGGTGAAAAAAAGTCAGAATGAAATTGTGAAGCTTATGTTACAATTAAATCTGACGATAATAATAATAAGAATAATAATAATCATAGTGATTGGGATAAACAAAAAGGAAAACTAAATAAAGAATAATTGTGCGAGATAAATAGTAAATAAATAATAAATATACATTTGAATAATTTTAGTATGTATTTTCTTGTTTTCTCAAATATTCACAAATGAAATTATATTAATAATAAATGTAGAAGCAGATTCGTGGTGACTAGAATACTTTTTTTTTTATTCATTAAATTTTATTCATTCAGTATTTGTATGTGTGTGTGTGTGTATAATGTCTGTGTAGCTGATCTTGCCCTTACGTTTCGTGCTATGATTGTATAACATGTTTTTCATTGTTATTTAATTTTTTTTCTCCATTTTTCGAATTTTATACACATATAATAATATAATATGATACAATATAGATAAATTGTAGTATGTAAATCATTTTCATTTTATTAAACTTTGGTTTACAGCACTCTGCATGTTTTTTTTTTCTTTTGAGTAAATTCGTACAAAATCTATTGGTTGTAAAGCAATTCCATTTATTGCATTATATCCGTAAGTAGTATTTATTCATTTTTTTAATTTCATTTATTTATTTATTTTTTTGTATCTTTTTAATATTTCATGTCAAATTTTATATTGTTGTTATATCAATTAGTTCATTAGTTTTCCATTATTATTGTTGTTATTAATTTTTTTTTTCTTTTTGTCACATTACTTTACGCATTGCTAGTTAATTATTTTATTGGAAAACTATATAAATACCTCACGACGATGGTTATACAACGGAATGTAGTATCTTATTATTTTCTCCCTTAACTATGTGCGCAATTTTTTTTCTTTTTTTTTTTATGTAAAATTAACGAATACAATTAATTCGTAATTACAGGTTTTACAATAATATAATATCGTGTTTCATTTTCTACCATTCAAATTATCGTTATTATTATTAATTCATTATTAATATTATTATTATTATTAATATTATTATTATTATTATTATATTGACTACATTGAAAATGAGATTCAAAAAAAAAACATCTTTTCTTTTATTGTTGATAATATAGCGATGAATGAAAAAGTAAATTAAAAAGAAATTCCAAATGTTGAAAATTAGGTAAGAAAAATTAATAATATTTTTATAATATGTATATATTATGTATGTATGACACAAAAAGCAAGGCACGTACAGAAGAATGTCAGTAATTGTTTATTATATTAACGCGCGTGCAAATGGTACTATATATTCAACATTTAGTATCTCAATCTTTTATGCTTCTATATTTTAAAAGCATTTGCATAGTTTTCTTTTTTTTTTGTCTACTAGTAAAAAAAAGAAGTGAAAAAAAAATGAATAATAAATAAATAGAAAAAGATTCAATTGAATAGTACACATTAAAAGTGATGTTTTACTATTATGTGCCGTTTTTTTTGTTCTTGTTTTTGTTTTTTAAATATAAATTATTCATGAGATGTGATTTACTAATCGATTTTCTTTCGTTTAACTCTTACACACACATTCTATTTAAATTGGTGAAAAAATAAGTTTGATCAGAATAGGAAAACCAACAACTGATTTTCAGTATTAGATAATACCTCTAATGAGTACAGCAAGAAAAGAGAAGTCGAAAAAGATGATCACCACTTTGTAATAAATGCAATCGTTTTTGTAACGTTAAGCGTAATTTTAACTTAATTAAAGTCAGGATATAAAATGATTATGATTAGTGTCAAAAAACCTTTCACTCTTTCAATTGTTAAGAAATACGCGTAATCAGAAAATGTTACAAACTCAAAAACCTACGTATTTATATTTAAAGAATCTTTGATGAGATCGTGCGACGTGTACAGACTGCAAGTGCGAATGAAAATTGAAAATATTCTTTCATTTCGTATAAAAAAGCAAAAATAAAATTGTTCAATGAGTTTGTAACAATTTCGGAGAGAAAAAAATAAATGCAATAGTATATAAATAATTGATTATTAATTGTTATCATTATAATTATTATTATGTATTAAGCATAATATTCTGATTGAACTCAACAAGTACAAAAAATTACTACAGACTGTTTTTTTTTTTTCGTTCATTAATTTAATTCTTGTTTGTTTGTTTGTTAAAATTTATCATTCTTACTTTTTCGTTTCTTTATTTCATTGAGTAAGTTCATTCTATGCTACATTATATACATCTAGCAAGCAGCAACATCCTGCCTTGTTAGTTCAACCTTACCTACTACAATATAATATGTTATATTATTTTTGGTTTTAGTTCGAATAACTTTTTTTTTTATTTGTTTTTGTTTTGTTTTCTTCATAGTTTAGTTTAGTTGGGAATATTATTTCAACACATGGCATATATTGTTTTCTGTTATCCAAAGTACATGGCACGTATGTCTTACGGTTTTAGGCCTCTATATATATGCCTTTATCAGTATTATTCGATTTTTTTCTTTTTTCTTTTTTAGATAAATATAAAAAAATAGCATGTTTAAAAACTAGTTTTAAGTTTTATTTATCGTTAGTAATATTACTTTGAGGTGCATAGGGGCGTTTAGAGAGCATAAAATGCTTACGTCTATTTTATGATTCAGGTTCCCAAAAAAAAAAGTAAACATTGTCAAAATATTGTACTCAAGTAATACGGATGAATGTTACTCTTGTTTTTCAATTCGTCGATTTCGAGACACTAATTCAGAGATAATTGTGCGTCGGATTTACGTATTTTTTTATAAAATAAGAATCTATCTTCCCATTTTTTTGTAACTTAATTAAATTATATCTGAGACTCTGTTGCGTTGATTATGGGCCAGCAACGTCACACCGATTGACTAATTTCTGTGAAAGTTGGCCAAAATCATACTGAAAATGTTTACCTATATCACTAAGCGCTGCCAATGAATGTAAAACGGACTCGAGATTATCGTAAAATCTCTCCATTTCAACTAGTAATGTGATTCAACTGAGAATCAGAATCGTAGACGATACATAAATCCCGATTATTGTTGGTGGTTGTTTTCATTTTAAACAAAGTAAACTAAACAATGAACATTGACGAATAAATAATTTCGCTAATCGTTGCTCGTTTCGTTACATAAAACATCCTCAAACGGTATCGATATATCGTCCAAGATTTTAATCCCCGGTCTAATCAATTGTATACACTATTTGATTTTTCGTTGCTACGGCACCGTCTACCTACACTTAACATTATCCCCAGTATTACGATAACTAATTTTCATCCATTGCTAACATTGAATAGCTACCGTTGATTTACTTCACTCGATCCTCAACCGTGATCCTTATTAACGTAAAAGTTTGAAAACGTGCCATTGACCACCATCGACACACGTCGATCTGTGATATGGTATTTCGGCGAGAGACAAAATCGTCGGTAATCGACCCAGAGAATGATTTTCATTCCGTCCTCGGGGCGAATCGTTCCATAATTTACGACCAATCGACGGAATTGTTTCGTTGCCAAAATACCAGGATCTCTATTCGCCGTTAATTTATTCCAATGGGGTTTCGTTACTGACTTCGATCGCTCAGCGTGATGAACGATGACTAAAAAAAAAACTTTCCAAAGTCGATATACCGAAACGGCGAAGACGAAGATAGTACCGTAACTGAGAGTGGCCAATCCATAGCTGCCAAATAAGATATTCGATTAAATCTCCATCACCTGAACTTGTTAAATAAAAACCTTGAACAGTAGACTTCAATTATCGAAGTAAAACGTCATATTGTGCCGTTAATCTCTCCCCGTTTCTTCGACATCCTCCCTCGCTCTGGATGGCTTCTCATCTTCTCCCAGAATATTTAAAGCACGCTGCACCTTCGTTGTCGACGTTTCTGTGGCTCGGGTCGTAAAACTGCGCGAACAGCCTCGTCGAATACTTGCTTCAAACCGCGTTGTGTCAACGCGGAACATTCCATGTACTTTACCGCTCTTATCTGGAGTAAAAAATACAGTTTTAAAATATTTTCTCAACAACATCGAACCGAAACAATATTTCCCATCATAATATCACCTTGTTGGCTAATTTCTGCCCCTGTTCTCTCTTGATCGCGCTGAGCCCCTGCTCGGCCAGGGCGGTAAGAGTCTCTCTGTCGTCTCTAAGATCGATTTTAGTACCGACAAGAATCATCGGCGCGTCAGGGCAGTGGTGTTTTATCTCAGGATACCACTTACTGGTAACATTTTCAAAAGACGACGGGCTCGTCACGGAAAAGCAGATCAAAAATACGTCGGTCTGTGGATAAGATAGGGGCCGCAATCTGTCATAGTCTTCCTGACCCGCGGTATCCCATAGTCCCAGACTGACCGGTATGCCGTCGACCACCATGGGGGCGGAGTAATTGTCAAATCTGAGTACGAACAGAAGATAAACATGAGTTCCTAGCAGGAGATTCCACGCAGCCGGTTGTAATTCATAGTTTAAAAGTTTACATATCGCAAACAACAATCGTCGAGTCGCGTCGAAGAAGAAGAAAGGAAGTGCCGCAGGGATAATTACCAACAGATTGCTTCCTGTGAATAGTGGGACATTCTCAAGCCATGCCTAAACTATTATTAGACACCCTTCTGCTCTATGCTTACGGGGTGGAGGGGGAAAGGAAGACGAGCACGAGAGATAAAATCGTGCGTGGTTCTAATTTTATTTGTTATTAACGCCGTTCGTTCTGTTATCTAAATCACAACGCAAGCTTGAGAATCTGGTTATTTATGATCGCCAGATTACTAGACGCAGGAAAAAAAACTGCGAGTAAAAAATTCGTCCGATGGAAGAAATTTAGTAACGTAGGGCTTCAATTGTGTGAAAAAAGGATCAATACTCACACGGTGGGTACGTATTCTCCTGGAAAACTGTCAGTGGTGTAGGAAATGAGTTTGCAGGTTTTTCCAACGGTTCCATCCCCGACCACAACACATTTGATAGGCCGACCGGAGCTCATGATATGTTAAATTTTAGGCTATAAAATGAACAAAGTTTAGCATTAGGGTTAGAATCGATGAATCGGGGGCTGAAAACGATCGCATCAGATATTCAGACGATGCAAGTAGATCGCGAGGCTCGATCGGGGTGTCAATGCTTTCGCGAGTATAACCCTTAAAAAGGGCTTGCCTCCTCTACGTGTAATTATGGCAGAAGTACACATACGTAAGTATCGCGGATTTTAGCCGACCGGCTTGTGACGGATACGAGGCTTTTGTCTACTCACCGATGTTTCCTGACTTGTGGGAAAATTAAAACAATTTTATCAAACAAAATATTTTTCGGTATATTATTCGCGTTTCTTTCAACAAATTGGCAGAACCGGAGCCATGACAATGTTCAATGTTCAATGTTGGTTGAAAAGTTGTGTGGTCGTATATTTTTTCTGAGTGGTTTCAGCTTTGTGGAAGGTATCGCGCGAGATTGACTGAGATCACGGAATCGACGCCATCTTGATTTACGGAAATACATCGCGGCGGCATCTGATGTCGTTCGTATCGTACAGTCGAACCCGTTTCTCGGTCGGTAAGCGACGGCGATGCGACCTTCTTTACCGATTCTCGAATCGAAATTATGTTTTTTTCATAATTATTTCTCATTATTCCAGTTATCTTTCATTGGTTCAGTTATTTACACGGATATTTCTCATTATTTCATTTATTTTTCATTATTTCAGTTGTAAAATTCTCATTGTTTCAGGCATTTACACGTTTATTCTCATTGTTCTCTTCATTTTTCCAGTTATATTTGTTATCATTTTATTTATTTTTCATTGTTACAGTTCTTTACACGGATATTTCTCATTATTTCATTTATTTTTCATTATTTCAGTTGTTTCTCATTCTTTCAGTTATTTGAACGGTTATTTCTCATTGTTCTATTTATTTTCCCAGTTATATTTGTCATTATTTCATTTATTGCTCATTGTTTCATTTATTTACACGGTTATTTCTCATTGTTTCTTATAATCATTTCGGTAATTTCTCAGTATTCCAGTTATTTTTCATTATTTCATTTATTTCTTATTATTGTATTCATTTGTTCAGCTATTTATTATTATTCCATCCATTTCTCATTGTTTTAGTTATTGCCTCTGTTATTTCTCAATATTTCACGAGCTATTTCCCCCTCGAGTAGTTCCATAACGATATATATTAAGTCCCCTTTTCAATTGTTTTCGATGATCAATTCTCTTCAATGATCATTCAGTCCATCATTGGCCGAGTTTAGTAATTAGTATGAATTCATTTCATAGATATAGAATGCTTGAGTGTATCACTGATGTTATAACATTACCTAAGAAACATAAACCCAGTAGTTATTAGTCCGCTGAACACTTGAGAGTTATACAAGGTAACTTTTTTACGATTAATTGGGATATTGATCAGTAGCATAGATGTTACATAATATAACTTTCAAGCTCTAGTTTCTCTTTCAAACGTTGCAATTGACAATAAAACCATAAAAAAAAAATAAATAAAAAAAATATTTCAGTTGTTTGATGTTCAGTTACAATTTTTATTTACAGTTATGGTAGTGTAACATGTTGTGTATCGTTATTTTGAATAATGAAACCTTACTTATTTTATTCGAGGTTTTTCAGGGGGTTCTATGTACTTGATTTTCACCGACACTCAGATACCTATCTCCAAATATCTCAGCTCACGGAACTAAATCTCAAAAAATAGATTCTTGGCGGAATTCTACATGCAATTCCGAACAAATACATGCAAAAATATTTCAGTTTCACGCAACAATGAAGAAATGTATACAGCTAATCTATTCTTTAGGATTCAGTTCCTTGGGTTGAGATATTAATATTTGATAACATGAAAATGGAGTACAGCCCCCCTTAAATTTGAATGGGGATAAAAATCTGTCCCTCGATGTCATGACAATGGAGTTATTATATTTAGAGTCAAAAATTTTCTAACGAAATGCTTGAAACCGAAGTGCATAAAATCCTTCTATTCAAACTCCATGGAAATGAACAAATTGGAATATAGGGTATACCTCATACATGCTCTCAGTTTTCAGTAGGTATTGAATCTATGTACTAAAATTTTGCATGCCTGTAACAGAAGTTGAGGATAATACATTCTATCTCCTCTACAATTTCCGCGCTTCTCACGATCAGTTGCCCCGAAGTCTCAACTGTTCTGTATTCAGCAGAGTTTGGCGTCCGACACAGCAGAATTTCAATCCTGTTGCAACGCATGTCCAGTGATTAAAATTAATCACACCATCATTATCAGAAAATTTCTTAAATAAGAAAATTCTCATATTTAAGATTCCCTGAATTTTTCAGCTTTTCTAGGCTTTCCAGCCGAGTTGGCCTCCCTCATAAAAACGTAGTTGGAATTAAATTTGATATTCCGAAGGTTTTTATACGCATGTGGCGGGTCTCACGTGCTGCTAAAGTAACTCGCCGCCGAAAATCAGTCCAGATGTTAATCAGAATTAGAAAAAATTTGAGATTCGCGAATCGGGTCGAACCCCGATCCCCATGGTCAAACGATGCGGTAAATAACACGTTATTAACGAGTTTGATTTCCTCGTTGATCGAGCGGGAACGACGCTCTTCACATTTATAGAGCTATTAAAGTTCAAGCTGAAACCTACAGACGAGAGGTATAGAGCCTCGGAAATTATTCGACGGATGAGAAAAGTGGAAAGAGAGAGAGAAGACGATAGTCGAATGTGAATTAAAAATCTATCTTGCACTGTATATAAAGTCTGAATACTGAATAGCTGTGCGATTTGAATTTGAGACATTTCGAATTTCTGATAAAAAAAACTTAAATTAACTACAATTCATTGTTCACATTGAAATATTATATACGAGACTCGAAGACTGTGTATGTGGCATTCCATGCCAACTCGACCAATGATTTTCCCTCAACATTTTTGATTCGCTTCACGATTTTTTATGATATTCTACCAATACAAAAAAGTGCTTCTGAATTATTTCAGATTTTTTCCGCCAACCCTTATTTTTTTATGATTATTCGAACCTATATCAAAATCGAGATCAAAATTGAATTTTTTTTTAAATCCTAAAACGTTCTCAAAAATCTCATTTTCCATCCCGATCATTTTGACATTTATTTTCCATTCTTTCTAGCACTTCAAACATTTCGAACGAACAAAACGCCAGTTTTTCAACGTTACGAAAATTCTCGAAAAATTCCCAAATACCCCGTGGTCATTTCTGAATCCATGACTATTTGAGAGTTGGAAAAAATGATCGAGATGTATTAGATTCAGAATTGACCACGGGGTATTTGGGAATTTTTCGAGAATTTTCGTAACGTTGAAAACTGGCGTTTTGTTCGTTCAAAATGTTTAAAGTGCTCAAAAGAATGGAAAAGAAAGATCGGCCCATCATCGGACGGGTGTCAAAATGATCGGAATGGGAAATGAGATTTTTGAGAATTTTTCGGGATTTAAAAAGAAATGCAATTTTGAGACAGGTTCGAATAATCATAAAAAAATAAGCGTTGGCGGAAAAAATCTGAAAAAATTCAGAAGCACTTTTTTGTGTTCGGAGAATATCATAAAAAATTGTGAAGCAAATCAAAAATGGTGAGGGAAAATCATTGGTCGAGTTGACATGGAATGCCCCGTATAAATTCGTAGAAAGGAATTGATGCTTGCAAAACTTATCAAGTAGTTTAACAGGTGGGTAAGATGCCCGTGGCATCGTGATAATGGTCGCAGACGCTGAGCCACTAGCCAGACCAGTTGATTTCAATGCCGACCCTCGTTCCGAGTTCCCATTGAAGATAACAGGTGATTTAGACGTACATTCAAAATAGACTGACAGAGAAGGGTCCACCTGAAAGTAACAATAATTGTGGGGTGCGTCTGGCATTCCTGGAATAAATTATAGCCATCACAATAAGAAAGTTCAATCATTTATTTTTTTTTTATCATTCGACGATTATGGTGAACGAAAAATGGATGCCACTCGATTATTTATACGGTTATATGTACTTAGTTCTCGAATGAATCAATGGTTTCCCAATAAAGCGTTTGAATTTCGCGGTGAGCACATGACGTCATACTGTGCCTTCCGCGCACTGACGGCGCCACCATCAATCAAGGTCAACAGAAGAATGAGGTACTGTAGCGTGACGTCACGTAGCTTTTGAATATAAATAGTTTTTGAATTGCTGACGACAGTTTTTCCTCGATAAGTTCAATTTATAGGAGGAGAGGCGATCAAATCGAGTTAAAAAGAGTTAAAAAATTGAAGATAAGTGTTTTTGTATTATCACAGAAGTGTTGTCTGTATTATCACAGAATGAATTTGTGGAGACAATAAACATGTTATTGCATATTACTTGAAATGTAATCGTTCTAAGAAATTCGCTATGTACACGAAGAGGTGACGCTGCTATAATATAAATTGTGATAACAATATATTCGTACCATTGCATTCAAAGTAGTGGCGAAGAAGACGAATATAATGACTCAATCAGGGACGCATGATAGCGGATAGCGTGTGATCGTTGTGGCATAGTTCAACTGAACGTACTGTAGGTATAATATAATTGTCAACGATGATTAATCACAAAAATAATTACCCCGAATTTTTACGCGCCCCTTTAAAGTATATTACCTAATATGGGTGGGTGGTTTGCGTATAGCAGTACATCATTTAATTCCTCACCCGCATAGACAATGACTATATATTCAGCTCGCTTATTAATTTGTGGTGAAATATAAACTTTTTACGATAATGAATCTGTCTCACTGTCTCGTATTCGGACAGATACCAGAGCTGGTATAGCGGTTCAGTTTTCTCACTATTAGTCAAATTCTTCCAATCGAAGTCACTTTTTTCAACTTTTTCCAAGATTTGATCACTTGAGTTACTTTTCTGGTCACAATTTAGTTTCGCATTGCCAAAATATCTTTTTTATTTCTCAAATCTGTTCGATATCGTGCAAAATCGCTTCAAATTATTCTCGTGTTCTACTCCAATTAGAATTACAACCGATTGCAACGACCGTTGATGTAGTTTATACTGAGTTATGATTGATTTTTTTCCAGTCACTTTCAGTCACTTATTAGTCACTTTTTGGAGTAAAAAACACTCACTTTTCACACTTATTTTAGGCCCCTCTATGGCTTTATCGCTACCCGCCCTGAAGTACGTACCTGTGTGTATGCATCGAAATTCCAATATATAATAGCGTTGCAATAAGTGCATCGTGTGCGTAGCTGTAGGTTCGTCTGAATATATAGGTACGCCAGCTGTACAAATGTGCATCGCGAGGATCAGCTGATATTTTATTTCACTTCAACCGTATGTCTATAGCTTTTTTCATTGCGAAACAGGCGTCCGTTCAGGTAAATGGCGTGAATAACCATGCTACATTACTTTCCCATGTCCGGTATGCGCGTAATTTTTTTACCCCTGCTGGTGATGCTGATGCTGGAGCTAAAACAAAATGCTAAATAAAACCTGCAATTGTATTCGCGAATGCCACAACAATATGAATATCCAAAGCAGGAGGGTTGTGATTTTGGAGAAGACGAAAAAAAAATACGTGGGTCTTCTTCGCCCTTATTTTACCAAAAAAAAGAGAAAGAAAAAAAATCGTATAAACGAGGGTATCTTCAGAACATCCCTAGGTTGTTATGGCATTTTTTTGCTCTGTTTTATACAGTCGTTCGCCAGCTGTCCTCCAGGAAATTGGTGCAGTTCGAGCAAACGCCTAATCAACGACGCTGCTGACAAGAGAGTTTATTCATCTTTTGTGGTATATCGACTACAACTAGTTTGAAGACGTGTAAAAAATGTATATTTATGTTTAGTTTAGTTTAGTTTAGTTTATTTTCCATGGGGCAGAGCCCCCTAGGATCATGAAAGAGTACACCAGAGTACAGGATATAATATACTCTACAAAATAATAAGACTATATATATATATAAAGTAGTAACAAGAACAATAAAGACAAGAATAACAGAATATGAACAGCCAAAATAATAACAATGTTACCAATATTAATATTAGAGTGCCTAGGCGGGTGGGACATCATTATGAAAATATGTTGTACAGAAGGCAACCCATAAGATAAGTACGCCGGTTCCTAAGTGTAAGCCAATTTAGGCTTAGGCGAAACGGGGTGATGTTGGCATCTCGCCTTGCTCCCAGCACAAAGTGGACACAAGCATTTTCTAATCGCTGGAGCTTGATGTCCAGAGTGCCAGGGAGATCGCGATAGAGAACTGCACAGTAGTCAAGGTGCGGGAAGACGAGCGCGGTGACCAGCCACTTGCGGAGGGCAGGCGAAAACAACTCTCCGTTGGTCTTGAGTTGGTGCAAAATCGAGTTTACCTTACTGGCAGTATGAGCTACATGATCATGCCAGAAGAGCCGGGAATTTAACATTAACGCCAAGATTGCGGACAGTGCTAACAAAGGGAATAATAGTCCCACCAACCACAAGGGGAGGTAGGGACGAGAAATCTATCCCGTTCGCAAGCCTGGCATTCCCAACGACTAAGGCTTTAGTTTTACCTGGGTTTAGAACCAGAGAGTTTTCTTCGGCCCTGCAGGACGCGATGGCTTTTATATCAGTAACGACCCGCCGTAGGGTGTCCTCAAGCGCCTCAGGATTGCAGGAGAGATATATTTGCAGATCGTCCGCATAGAAAAGGTGCTTGCAATGACGAATAGATAATGGAAGATCATTGACGAAAATCGTGAACAGTAAGGGGCCAAGCACTGATCCCCGAGGAACGCCCGAGGGCACTGTGACCCACGACGAGCACGCGCCCTTAAGCCTGGAGCACAGACTTGTCGGTGTTCGGCGTTCGGCGTTCGGTGTTCGGCGTTCGGTATCACCTACGCACTCACACGCGTACATGATTGGTCGGCGCTAAGTGTGAGTGACGTTGTGGCCCATAGGTGATACCGAACGCCGAACGCCGAACGCCGAACGCCGAACACCGACAAGTCTGTGCTCCAGGCTTTAGTACCCTGGACGGCTTGCGGCCGATCACTGAGGTAAGACCGGAACCAGTTTAGAACAGAAGGGGAACAGCCCACCGAATCAAGTTTGGAAAGTAGCAGATCATGATGTACGGACCATGTCAAATGCCTTTGAGAAATCGAAAAAAAATGACTACGGTAACCATCCGAGCATCCATCGCAAGGCGCATATCGTCAGTGAGCTTCAACAAGGTCGTTTGGGCGCTAAAATCCCTACGAAAACCGGACTGAAAACCGTCTAGGCAGTTCGATGAACAATCCTCTCAAGGATTTTAGACACTGCACACAGGATGGAGATGGGCCGAAAATCTTGGCAAGACCAAGACGCCGAAACTCCCGCCAAATAGACCCCGGGTCTGGGAGGCTTGAGAAAAGCTCCTCGAAATATTTTGATTTAGCAGCCCTCAGCTCTTCCTGCACCTTGTTTCGCAGCACCTTATACTCAGCATAATGCAACTGGGAATTGGTCTTACGAGATAGCTTAAAGATGTAATTACGTCTAAGCATTGTTTGCCTAATATCGGGGGTGATCCAAGGGGCAGGCGGGCGCTGAACATTGAACGTCGTAACTGGGGCATGCTGATTTATGGCGCTCATAATGTGGCCATTTAGAAGTAGAACTTTATCATCAATAGGCACATCTACTTTGATGAAGGACCAGTCCATATCCTGGAGATAATTTAGCAAAACATCTCCATCAATGCCTTTCAAGTCACGAAAAGAAATACGTTTGGCCGGAGGCCTAGGCGCCTTAAGGGTGTAGACAACAGAGATAAGCTCGCGCCCTGACAGGAAAGGGACGCCCGACTGCCCAGAGGAGACCAACTTATCCGCATCATCAATGATGCACAAGTCAAGCCAGGTGTGCGACTGCGAGGTATGGTGAGTGGGGCCATATAGTACCAGAAACAAATTATTGCACTCGAAGAAATCTCTGAGGTGCAACGAATCATAGGATTCACGCGAGAGGTCAGCATTAAAGTCCCCGGTAATAATGAAGTTGGAAAAATCAGATGGATGCCGCGGAAGCACCTCCTCAAACTCGCACAGGTGGCCAACCCTAGGGGGCCTGTATACAACGCCGAACAAAAGCTTGAAAACATTTGTAACTGCTAACTCAAGTAGGAGGTATTCCGGCTTAGAACAGTACTGATCACCAGAGGAGGCAATGATTTGAACCCGTACACTGGAATGGACGTAGACCGCCACTCCTCCACCACCCTTACCCGCCTGTCACAGTGAAAAATATTATAATCCAGAATAGCAACTGAAAGATCAGACATGTGACTTTTCAGAAAAGTGTCAGACAAGGCGGTAGCATGATAAGAGTGAGCAGAGAAGTATGCTACAAAATTCATCAAAATGGGCAGTGAGGGATTGCACATTCGCGTGACAAACACTTAGCTTATTTGTAACCAAGACCTGAGAAGATAGGGCAGTAGCCCCCCGTCCGAAGCAAATGGATGACACTTGATGAGACGATGGATCAGGAGCACGCGTAGACAGCGACATAGATGACAGTGATGGTGACCGGGACACGACGGTTCAGCTGGAGCTAGAAGACGTAGTCGGAGGTGCACTCTGCCCCCCATTAGCTGGAGTATTGGTAGGCAGATTTCCGGTAGGGAAAACGGGAAGGTCCGATAAGTCCTTGACAAGATGGGGGCTCGAGCCTTCCCTCGCCTTCATATAGATTTTGCCACGCCTGACCCAGACAAATTT
>JAEUYN010000929.1:0-41539 GCA_018257835.1 Euura lappo | reverse complement strand
TTAATCTAAGTTCCTTGTATAGGGGATTCTAGTTAGCCGTTAGAAGACTGGACAAGTTACTAGATTTCAAGTTTCTCATCATGGATTCTCGTAGTTCGTGGTGATATAGTGACTTCTGGTAACTCTTCATGAGGATGTGGTTTGTGGTCCGGTTAGATGTTACACTTCCCCCCTTATTTGCGAATGTCGAGCTTTGTGCTCGGCATTCCGCATGAAATTCCATTTTCATTCTGGTTTCGGCGCGGTGCTCGTTGATACGCTCCTGACTTCAGGAGTTGGTACGTCGTAATCAGGTGCGTCGTAATGAGGTATAGTTCTCGTAGGTGTTCTTGGTGTGTTGTAATGAGGTATAGATGTCGTGTGAGCCACCAAATCTGGGTAGATTGGTTGATGTTTGATGATTTCTATTTCTTTCGGTGCTGTTGGTTCCTGTGGTCCCTCCGTAGTCGGTCCTGGTTCTTCTGCGTCGTCCGTTGATTTCGCCATGTGTAGTAGCACGTTTGTTAATGAATCCCAAAAAGCTCCTAGCAATTTTATGCTCCATCCATAAGTTGCTTTTAAGGCGTATCCATGCAGTATTGTGTCAAAAACAAATTTGAGTAATTTGAATACGATGCATATTCCCAATAGTCCGGCGCTGGTTATTCCGAAATTGGTGAACCATCCCCACATTTTGTTCCAGGTGGAGTCGACTATTCTTTGCAGAGATTCTTCGTTTAAGAATTGCATAATTGATAGATTCTCATTTGCAATGTTGTGTCCTGATACTCCTCTAGCTACGTCGTTTAGTAATCCAGGTCTTTCTGCGGCGAACATGATGTGGTTGCTGAGTCTATCCAGATCCTCGGCAAGATAGATTCCGCTGGTTGCTAGATTGCCAGGATTTACGTATGTCCAAGTAGGTAGTGTCATAGGTTCCAGCGTGCCTGGTTGTACCGCTTCGGTGAGATGGGGTAGCAGTTTGTACCATTTTTCTCCGAGATTGTACATAGGTGGTATAAAAGATTACATTCTACTTGAATACCTGTTCTAAGTAGTATGTGGCTTTTCGGTGTCAGGAACATCGTTTCATTTCCTTTATAGATCGGAAGCTCCTGGTAACATTCTTTTGTTCTTCTGATCTTGACTTCGACGGGTATGCATTTCACGATGTAGATAATTACTTCGTTTGCGGAGGTTCGCAGTAATATTCGGTCAGTGCGTCAGTTGTCCACATGATTTTTCCATATGATGAGTAATTTGAGATATATTTTTAGGGTTTTTCCCTTCATGAAAAATAAAAATGATTCTACTCTATGTTCGTCAATGATTTTATACTGGTAATACCTTCCTCTGTTGATTTTGATTGAGTTTTGGACTTTTCATACATTCTAATGTGTGATACTTCGGTTGTGAATTATTCGTTTGACATGATTTGTTTCATAAATTTAACATATAGTTCTTAATTGTAATTATTCTATATCGTTACATGTGTAGATACGATGGATTTTGATTGGACAGTTACATAATGGATATAAACAGTTTTTGTAATTAAGAAGCAAATTTTATATCTATACGTTAGAATACTTATTCTACTTAAAATTATTTTACTAGGCTGAATCAGGCATGTAATTTGATTTGTTTACTGTGTGTCTCATGTATTTGGTTTATTTGCTCTAGACCCGTTTTTCAGCTAGTTCAAGTTGTAGGATTGTAAGTATATCATTAACAGTTATTATTTTCTTTTAATTTTTGAACCTCTAGAATAAACTATTTTGATTTTACATTTGAAAATTAATTTCAAAATTCATGTACTGGAGATTATTTCATTTTTTCTTAATGCGGTTTTGGCAATTTATAAACATGTATTTTGAAATAGTTCGGGAATATTCTTTTAATAAGATCTTTGACTGTATTCCAATTTAAATCATCTAATCCGCATCCTAATTCAGGAATTGCTAATTCTCTTATTCCCAACTTGTTACATTGATCATAAAGATTTTCTAAACATATTCTTAGCGTTTCGTAAGTCGGTTTTTCATCGCTATATGTTTTCGTTATTAAATAAAATATTACGCGTTCTTTTCTGAGAATTAATGTGTCACCTACTTCGGGTTGTTGAATTCTCAATTCTTCTATGTAATTGAATTTCTTTTTGAATTGCAAGGCGATTCCTGCGTTCATTCTGAGATCTTTCGCTACGCAATGTGCCAATGGAATATCAGGTGGTGCGTTGAATAGATCGTCTGTTATCTCCGTTATCTTGATTCGATTGTCTCGCTCTATTCTTTGATCTTTCCTTCCATTGTCTATGAAGGGTATTACTACTCTCGGTTTTCCAAGGATTAATTGATCGTTTTTTAGATCTACTTGTGAGTCCGTTTTGTCTAGAAAATCTAGTCCTAATATGAGTGGAGTTGACAAATTTGGTATGACTACAGCGTGCTGTGATATCGCTGTTCTGGCAACATGTATCGTTAGTAAGATTCTTTGATTTGAAATTTGAATACTGTCCCGTGTCGCCATTCTGATTCCTACGTCTGGACTCTTCACTCTTAGTGCTGGTTTGGGTACCTGTTTTTCTATATTCTCTAGAGTATTTTTATCTATAATTGTTAGTTGAGACCCTGTATCGATTAGTGCGTTTACGAAGACTCCTAAAACTAATACTCTAATAGTGGGTTGTTCATTGTGATCGTCGAATACCTCCGCTAAAGCTACTGTCGCTGCGGGGGGTTCATCGTAAATGCTAATTTCGATATTTTCAGAAAAAACTTTGAAAATTAATTGCCGTATTGTTTTCCATTCGAGGTATCCTGCGTCGCAATCTAATTTTGTCATTGCTATTTTTGTAATACCGTGGTCTTTGCACCGTTCGTGACAATTTGTTAATGCTTCGAGAACGTGTTTATACGTTGGTTTAGAATAATGCGCTTCTCTTGTCACTAAATAGAAAACGTATCTTTTTTGGCTTGTTTGTAACAAAATTACTTTTCCAGGTTCAAGACGTACTCCGATCTCTGGTAATTTTCCAAATTTCTCTTCGAATTTCGCGAGTTTACCGGTCATTTTTAAATCTGCGGGTATAGGTATAGCTAAGGCTGTGTCTAACGTTGTGTTAAGTATGTCTCCCGTTAGTTCTTCGATCTTAGGTCCGAATCTTAATTGTTTTACTCTACCGTATGTTCTTGGCTTATTGATCTCCGAAGGTGTAATTTTCTGATTCGTACTGAACTTTCGATTGGCGTTTGCTTGAGTCGATGTGCTGGGAATTGCATTTTCATCGACGTTATCAGTGATTTCGACATCGTTGAAACTGTTTTTTGTGTTGAATTCAACGTCGTTGGTAATCGCGTTATCTGTTGTAGGAGTGAAATTACGAACTTGCGTTTCGGTTTTATTAATTTCGTTTGGATTTGTCGGTAAATGAGCTAGTTTGGTTCTATTTAAATGCACGATTTTAGGTTTTCCTTTCTCGCCTTGTATTTTGATGTTACAGTCGCTAAGAACTTCGGTTACTCTGTAAGGTCCGTTATAATGATCTCCGAATTTACCTTCCTTTTCTTTTATGGTGAATACCTGTTCTCCCTCTTTTACCTGCATTGGATTTAATTTGCGATCGTAATACTTTTTGTTTTTTAATTTTGAGTTTATCAAATTTTCTCTCGCGTGTGCCCGTATGCTATGCATTGCATCTAAAAGTTCGGAAATATATTCGCTGTATTCTCTGAGGGTGCCGTCAACTGGCGTTTGACTCGAGGGTACACGTGCTATTCGTCCGTATACCAGTTCGTAAGGTGTATATTTGGTCGATTCGTGAGTGCTGGTATTGTATGAAAACATGGCTAGTTCGATTAGATTGTCCCAGTCATTTCTGTTCTTTATGAAGTGTTTCAAATATTCTACTAACACGTGATGAGATCTCTCTAAGGAACCGTTGGATTGCGGGTGAAAAGCTGTTGTCTTAAATTGCTTGATTTTGAAATATTTTGCGACTAATTTCATAAGATTTCCGATAAATGCTTGTCCTTGGTCTGTTAACACGGCTCTAGGTGTACCAAATTGACAAATAAACTTCTTAACGAAGGCTTCCGCGATTTCTTGCGCGGTGGCTCTCCTAAGGGGAATTGCTAACGAGTATTTGGTTAAATTATCCTGCATTGTGAGTAGAAAAGAGTATCCCTTTTCACTGGTCGGAAGTGGTCCTACTATGTCTAGAGATATTTTATCGAAAGCTATAGTGGATGTGTCCGTTATTACCATAGGTTGTTTGACTTTTACACGGACTAGTTTTTTCTTTTGGCAACTTACGCATTGCAATATGTATTTTTGGACTTCTTCTTTGAGATTCGTCCAATAGTATTTTTGTTTGATACGGTTGTAAGTTTTTGTAACCCCCTTATGTCCTCCGAGGGCTGAAGCATGAGCTTCCTTTAATATTATCGGTCGGTCCGCGATGCACGGTTCTATTATTTGATTGGTGCATATTAAAATTTTTACTGGGGTATCAGTGAATATTATTCGTATGTGGTCAAGGATATCTTTCCATTGCAAATTCTTAATTCCTTCTTTGGTCTCTGAGATATATAGAAGTGTGACGTTGGTTTGCGTCATGAGAACTTTGAGTTCTCGCAAGGCTGATATAAATTGAGACAATTGATTTCCGTCTTCCCCCAATATGATTACAAACTGTTTTCTAGATTTTCTCTTTCTATACCAAGTCTCACCTCTTTTAAAATTATTCTTTTTACTCAATTGTATGGCTCTATTTTTATATGCTAATATTTTTCCTCCCGAGTCTATGGGTGTGCCGTCTTCGAGGGCAAACCATGCTATTGCACCTTTCTTTGTCCCTATATTATCTCGAATATTTATGACGTTTGAGGTGTTCAAAAGGTCTTCTATGGTCGCACGTGGTAAATCTTCTTCGATAGCAGGTTCTTGGGTACCGATTACAAGAGGTTCGTTAATCTGATCGTCGTCGGTTGCTTCTATTTGCGCGGTTTCATCCGGGTGCTCGAGGATTTCGTCGGGGTCTTCAACAAGTTGCCCGGTCTTGGTAATCTTATCGCTTGTATGTACATCGGCTTTGGTTGTGACAACTATCGGTCCCTCGTCTTCGGACGAGTCCTCGTCATAATCCCTATGTATTATGCACAAGTGTGCATCTACTGGGTTCCTGGATAGCGCGTCTGCGTTTACGTTCGTTTTACCTGCTTTGTAGATTATCGTGTAATCATATTCGCTAAGTTTTAGTTTCCAACGAAATAGTTTCGAGCCAGGATCTTTCATTGAGTGGAGCCAAGCTAAAGGTTTATGATCGGTTATTAATGTGAATTTAGTTCCGTACAAATAAGATCTAAAATATTGTACGCTATACACTATCGCGAGTAATTCTTTTTCAGTTACGGAGTACTTCATTTCCGCTTCGTTCAAGACTCGAGATATATACGCGATCGGTAAATCTTTTCCGATTTCTCCTTGGCTAAGTATTCCTCCAATAGCAAAATTAGACGCGTCGGTAGTTACGATAAATGGTTTTTTATAATCTGGGTATTGAAGTATAGGTTGACTGCATAATAATTCTTTCAATTTGTCAAAGCTTTGTTGCTGTTCGGTTGACCAAGTAAAAGTTATGTCTGTTTTTAATAAATTGGAAAGTGGTTTGGCTATTTTTGAAAAGTCTTTGATAAATCGACGATAATATCCTGCTAAGCCTAAAAATTGTTTTATATTTTTGGGATTTTTAGGTATGGGGAATTGTCTGACTGCTTCTAGTTTTTTCGGATCTGGTCGGACTCCGTCGGCTCCGATAATATGGCCGAGATATCCTACTTCTTTTCTGAGGAATTCGCACTTGTCTGGTTGTAACCGTAAGTTTGCTTTTCTCAAACGATTTGCTAGGTTGATGAATTTTTCCTCGTGTTCTTCTAAAGATTTCGCGTATAAAACTATATCGTCTAAGTATACGAACATTTCTATTCCTTGTAAACCCGTTAACACTTGATCCATTAATCGTTGGAACGTAGCGGGTGCATTTTTTAAACCAAAAGGCATTCTATTAAATTCGTAGTGACCGTAGGGTGTTGTGAAAGCTGTTTTACCCTTATCATTTTCATCCATTTCGATCTGGTGAAAACCTGATGCTAGATCGAATATTGAAAAATATTTTGCTCCTCCTAATTGATCTAAGATATCCGTGATATTAGGTAGCGGATACGCGTCTCCTAAAGTTTTTTCGTTTAGAGATCTATAATCTATGACCATTCGCCATCTCTTATTACCCATAGACCGAATCCATTTCAAATCGGGCAGGCTGGAAATCGTGATGTCACGGAATTTTTTCAAATTGAAATATGTTGTTGTTTGATGAAGAAAAAGCGACCCGTATTTCTTTGTTTTGGAAAAAAAAATTTTGCTACGAAGTTACGGCTATTTGAACATTTAATCGTGCACTACCAAAGTTCTTGGAAAGGGAACACTTTTTTTCTTAATAACGCTATATCTGCGGAACGGATCATCGCAAATACTTCATCTTGGTCTCATTTTGTAGAGTTTTTCGCACTCTTTTGGAATTCGAAGAAAAATTTGAGGATTTTCGAAAATTGACGGAATGACGTTCATTTTTCGAAAATTAGGGAAACCCGATTTTCGCGAAAAGTGATTTTTTTATTTTCTCAAAAATTTCACACAATATGTGGGGTGATATGACGGATATACCCTCGAAGTTTCATCGATGCTAAAACACTGCTTCATATCGAGAAAAAATATTTCGTGCGTCACTGAAATTCGTCAATTCCTGTGCTGGTGTTGACTTTGTGGGTTTCTTTGAGATGTGTACAGATTATTCGATCCAAATAATATTACTAAAACTTGATACATACGTACCTCAGGGAGTAAATGACCAAATGCCGTATGATGTATAACATCGTAGACCGAATATTGATCTGCTAATAAAGACTATCACGAAAAAAATACGAAATTAAAAATCAGGGATTTATTGTAGTAATAACAATATCGTATAATAATATTGTTGAGTTATATGCTTCTATTTTCGTGGTGTACAGTGAGGTATAGGGGATCAAATGTTAAACTGCATCAAAAATGTGAACGGGACAGAAATGCGTGCAAAACGAAAGTAACAACAATGCGGATGAAAAAAGTTTGCAGAGGACAAAAGATGAAAATAGGAAGAAAAATGGAAAAAGCTTATGGATGATCGATGAGTCAGATTGTGACCGATCCAAATGTATGGTTAATCTATCAGATTGTTACCGACCATCGATCTGTCAGGATTAGATTTTGTTTAAACTTCATTTTAAGAGAATTCAAATCAAAATGCGACAGATACAAATATATCAAAACAAAATGCACGAAGAACGAGAGAACAGGTGACATTTTCAATGCCTTCAGAGGCTTGCATTACACACAAGGTCTGTAGATTTTATCATTATATTATTATTAGCATTGAAAATGCTCCCGTGTTCGGGTCAGTAGTGCGGTCTGTGGGGTCAAATCTTGAAATGATGCAACGGAAGCGATGCAACGGAAGCAATGCAACGGAAGTGCGTAATGAAAAGTTGAAGAAATAAATAATAAAAGAACAAAAACAATAGAACGAGGGACATTTAGGTGATGTAGATTTCACTGTACACATAATGATTCTTAGTGTAATCATAGATGGCAATAACAATAGCGCAGCATGTAAATTCAGAGATTCAGATGAAAAAATGCTGCATGTACTCCCTCAGGTACGTATGTATCAAGTTTAGGTAATATTATTTGGATCGAAAAATCTGTACACATCTCAACGATGCTCACGAAGTAGACACCAGCACAGGAATTGACGAATTTCAGTGACGCACGAAATTTTTTTTTCTCGATATGAAGCAGTGTTTTAGCATCGATGAAACTCATAGGATATATCCGTCGTATTACCCCACACATCGTGTAAAATTTTTGAGAAAATAAAAAAATCACTTTTCGAGAAAAACGGGTTTCCCTAATTTTTGAAAAATGAACGTCATTCCGTCAATTTTCAAAAATCCTCAAATTTTTCTTCGAATTCCAAGAGAGTGCGAAAAACCCTACAAAATGAGACCAAGATGAAGTATTTGCGATGATCCGTTCCGCAGATATAGCGTTATTAAGAAAAAAAAGTGTTCCCTTTCCAAGAACTTTGGTAGCGCACGATTAAATGTTCAAATAGCCGTAACTTCGTAGCAAGATTTTTTTTTCCAAAACAAAAAAATACGGGTCACTTTTTTTTCGTCGAACAACAACATATTTCAATTTGAAAAAATTCCGTGAAATCACGATTTCCATTTTAGCCTTGCCTGCCCGATTTGAGATGGATTCGGTCCATAGAGTCTTCTTTCTTAGGCACTATCCACAATGGTGAATTGTATGGTGAAGCTGAAGGCTGAATTATATCTGACTTTAATAGTTCCGTCACCTGTTTTTGTATTTCATCTTTATGAATCTGTGGGTATCTATATTGTTTAGTATTGATAGGTCGTTCATCTATTGTTACAATTTTATGTTTTATTACCGTAGTGCTTCCTAAAAGTTCGCCTGGTATGTGAAAAATATCGGCGTTATCGTGTATTAATTCTTTTATGTATCGCGTCTCTTCCGCGTTCAAATGGCTTAATCGCAGAAGGGACTCCAAAACCTCCGATCTAGTTCTGGAATTTACATTGGAATCTTGTGTTGTGGTTAACACGCTTGAATTTGATTCAACTATTCTTTTGTTTATCGGTATTTCTATCGGTATATCGATATATTCTTCGTCATTTTGAATTTCGTCATTTACTTCAATTATATTTAGTAATTTTACTTCGTCCTCTGACGGTTCATTAGTTGCCTTATTACTTTGACAATGAGCTAAACATTCTTGTTTGCTGATTTTTGATTTTTTTTCGCGCGATTCGAATTTTTCTTGAATTTTTGTTTTCTGATACTTGTATTTTTATTCATATGCTTTCGATTTATTTTTCTTTTATTCTTCGTATTTGTTTGGCCTATTTTGGCTTCGATTTTTCGATTTATTTCATCAATTTGATTTTCTTTTTCCTCGTTCATTTTTAGTTTTATTCCGCGGTTTGTTTCATTCATTTTTAATAGATTCGTTTCGATTTGATTTCTTTGATTAACTTCATTTCGATTTAGTTCATTTGTTTCAATTTCATCTTCTGAATTTATTTGATTCAATAGCTCCGATTGCTCTGATTGATTAAACCGATCGGTTCGACTTACTTCGGTCATCGAAGGTTTTCGAGATTTAATTACTTCTTGTAATTTTTGGATCGGGATTTTTATTTTTATCTCTTCGTTGGACGTATTGATTGCGTAAAGATATGCTTTATTATCTCGGTTAGTTACGAATGCGTTTCCTAAGTAAACACCGTGGCCTGCGTCTATGCGCGGCAGATATCCTTCTGACAAATTGGTGTCTTCGAGATTAACACAGACGCTTACACGAGTTCTGGGCGGAATCGTAGTGATTCCTTCCTCTGGACGTCGACTTCCAGAGTCCTCGCGATCGTTATAAACGTAAGGTTCAAAATCCGAATTCGACAAACTAGATTGTACATCTGTAAATTCATCGTCGCAGTTGCCATCCCGCGTTTCACCTGTCAGGGTCGGATCCCTGTGTTGATTAACAAATGGAATGCACGTTGTACCGAATTTTAAACATTGCTCTTTGAAATCAATTTCTGCGTCGTTTTCGCGAAAGAATTCCGTTCCTATTATACCGTGTTGCTTGATAGGTAAATCTTCCGGAATTATGTGAAAATTGCTCGGTGTGCCTTCTATCTCGATGGGTACTTGTCCCATGGTTGCGATGCTTGTGGGCGCGATCCCGTTTAGTTTATATTTTTTATCTTCATTTATTTCGATTTCTGGATTTAAACAATTCTTTTTGATGAGGTTTAAATCGGATCCCGTATCTAGCATTAGGGTGCTTGGAAATTTAAATTCGTTCGTGTCTACCCTGATTACTGGAATCGTTTTTACATGATGACCGCTGATCATGTTTAATAGTTTCGCGATATATTTGTCTTGTCTTTCTTCGTCGTATTCATTATTTTCATCAATATTATTTTTTATTTCGCGGTTTCTAATTTCGTCTGAGGGTTTTATTTTCTGGACCTCAGGAATATTGTCTTGTCTTTCTTTAATTAATTTGTCATTTTTATCAATATTATTTTTCATTTCGCGGTTTTTAATTTCGTCTGAGGGTTTTATTTTTTGGACCTCAGGAACATTGTCTTGTCTTTCTTTAATTAATTTGTCATTTTTATCAATATTATTTTTCATTTCGCGGTTTTTAATTTCGTCTGAGGGTTTTATTTTTTGGACCTCAGGAACATTGTCTTGTCTTTCTTTAATTAATTTGTCATTTTTATCAATATTATTTTTCATTTCGCGGTTTTTAATTTCGTCTGAGGGTTTTATTTTTTGGACCTCAGGAACATTGTCTCTTTCTTTAATTAATTTGTCATTTTTATCAATATTATTTTTCATTTCGCGGTTTTTAATTTCGTCTGAGGGTTTTATTTTCTGGACCTCAGGATTAATATTTATACCTCGGATTCTATCGGTTCGCTTTCGATTATTGTCAGGGCGCGGTTGGGTCTTGGGGTGGCCCCCGAATTCGCACCCGGTCTCGAGCGGCCTTCCCCGTTTCCCGAAAATGCTACTTGATTGACCGCCGTTTGTTCTCGGTATTGGTTATATTTTTCTCTTTTACGGCATTCGTCAATGCTGTGCCCCCAACTTTGACAGAAACGGCACTGTTCGCGCTCTACTACTCGGTTCTGTTCTCGCGGCGGATTCCGCGGATTCCCTTGGAAATTGAAACGATCTTGCGGTTCATATCCCCGGTAGCGATCGTCTCGGTTTACGTCGTATGATCGGTCTCGTGCCGGATTTCGATATTGACTTTCCCGAGGGTTTTGTCGGTTCGGTAACTGCTGCTGTGAGTACCGATTTCCGTTATTGAAATTATTATTTCGTAACTGATAGTTATTACTGTAGTTAGGATCGATTCGCGATCGATAATTGTTTTGATAATTGCGCGGCGCGTTTGAAAATTGGTTGTCCCTTTGACTGAAGTGATCTTGGTTTTGTTGCTGATTTCTTGGATAATAATTGTTTTGTACTCGCGGGTATTGATTAGGATGATTTCTAAAATTACAATCTCGCGCGGTGTGATTTCTTCTTTTACAAATTGAACATTCTTGAGTTTGGCTTCGCGTGTAATTAAGGCTAGCTTCTCGCACGTTGTTACTTTGATCTCCTCGTCTGAGATTTGATTTTATTTCTTCTTGTTTTTCGACTTTTCGCGCTTCGTTTACTAGATCTTTGAACGTTCCTAGAACGTTATTGACTTTACCGTCGAGTTCTGGTTTGAGACCGAGCAAAAAGGTCTTTTTACCGTCGGCTTCGGTTTGTTGTTCGAACATTTCTAAATCACCTGTGCGTTGTTCTTGGATAAAAGCTTGTACAATATTTGACATAGCCTCACGTATTCTCGCGGCGAATGTAATGACATCTTCGTTTTTACGTTGATATAGTTTTCCTAATTCTCCCTGACATTGATTTACTGATTTAGCTGTTCCGTACAATTCGTTAATTCGCGCGGTTAGTTCCTGGATTGTATTAAAAGTTTCTTTTTCGATTGCACGTTTTGCTGGGCCTATTATTTTGCTTCTAATTATTCTCGTGAGATTACGTTCTATTTCTGGTGGTAGCATTTCCTTTGCGTCTTCGCATCCCTGTACGAAGTCTCTAACTTGAAAAGGTGTCCCGTCGAACGTTGGGACAACGATTAGCGCGTCTTTAACGGAAATGGATGTATGTGAACTAAATTGCACGGTTCTATTTGTTGGGTCGGAATTTCCGCCCGTGGCCGTGGATGACCCTGCATTCGTATTATCATTGGGGTTAGTCATTTTAATGGAGTTTGTGGTTTTTTGTGAATTAGCAGCCTCTTGTTCCTTCTTTTGCTGACGTTGGATTTTTTGTAATGCTTTTACGTCTTCTAGGGTTCCCTCAAATAATTGAGTTCCAAATGTTCGAGTATTGTGTCTAGTTACGCGGTGTGATTCTTTTGATTTTGTTTTTGATTCTGGACTGGATTCGTCCGAAGTGAGCAATTCTTCTTGTTGCTGAATGGTTAATTTTGAAAATGAATCGCTTAAGTTCGTTGACACTTGGTCTGGGTTCATTTGTTACGCGTGTTTTGGTTTAGTGAACATTTTATTTATTGCATTTTCATGAGTGTGCTGAGAAGTATGTACGCGAGGAATATGGATAAGGTGAAGAAAGCTACCCAAAGAATCATTATTGTTCGTAGATTTTGTGTTAATTCGCGCGTTGTGGCTACGCTAGAATCATTAGCTAGGGTTATGCGAATATCTACTGGATCGATCCCGTTAGTTTGACGAAATTCTGAAGTCTGCATTTAATTTCTTGAATACAATATTCGTAAGAAAAAATTTTTTTTATTGAATTTTTTCCTTCAGCGGCTTGTGGCTGTGTCTCGTGAAGTTGAATTGAAATTTTTTATAGACTTGACGTGTAATCTTCCCCATTCATTCGGTCGTCATCGCGTCACAGAAAGTTATTCGCGATATTCGACGTTTGAGAGTCCCGGATACCGATGCACCAAAATTTATCTGTAACGTCCCAACCGTTGTTCACAAAAGACCCCAGGAATTACTCCCTAGAGTTTAATGTTACTAGTGGCTAGTCCTACAGATCAGTAGTTCAGGGTGCTCAAGTACCGATAAAGTATTGAAATACACTGAATTGGGGTTGATTTCTACGTTATCGTCCGTGGATATGTTACAGTCTGGGTAGTAGGGCAGTCTGTTGGATTATCGTCCGTAGGACAGGAAGGATTATTAAAGGATTAATTAATATGTGTGTTACCTTGTTCTCGTATGGATGGTCGGCGTTGACGGGGTGATACAGCGGTTGCGGCTGTTAGGCTCCGGATCTCAGCAAGGGTTTTAGAGGGTTCTCTCGAATTAAAGATACTTTGACTTTGTTTATAATTTTAATAATGTTTATTTGGATTTGAAATGTTACAAAGACAATACTTAGGTTATATGCTATGCTCGACGTGAAAGGTACAGAGAGAACTCCAAAAATAATGGAAGAAGTGAGATAATGAGAATGAGATATGAGAATATGATTGTGAGATTGTGAGATTGTGAGATGCTGCTCTTGCTTGTTCGCGGTTTATATAGGCCATTTTGAGGCGTTTCAAGTGGGAGTAGATGAACGTGATTGGTCCACGTTGGTGCGATAACGAAGATGAGCTGTCACCCTCCGCGACCCCGTCTTCCTGTCGCTCAACTCCCCTTATTCTTGGTATCTAGCATAGCTGTGGATGCCTAGCGCATTCCTGAGTTTTCTACTCGTTTCCTGTATGGCCTCATTCGCTGGGTTCATACACGTGTTGAATGATTCATACATTTATTAAATGATTACTATAATAGGGATATAATATATATATATATATATATATATGTATATGAATATATATGTCCAATGATTATTCAACTGTCCAGTATTGTTTTGGTATGGATTTGAATATAATTAAATGTGGTTGCAACGTTTTATATACGTGCATATATATATATAAGTATATGTACATGCATGTATCTGTGTGTACATAGAGGAATCTGGACGGTTGATTAATACTTAATTAGAAATTGGTTGATTATAATTATGCGTGGGTTTACTAATTTATACGGCTACGTTGGTTATTATAATCGGTCGGTATTTACGGATGCATATATGCGTGTATATGTAATATAGCTGATTACTTATTTGTAGCCATTTATTAATTACTTCATCAATTTATGTAGGTATCTTTGAGCGCGTTGCTGATTAGCATATATGTATATGCATCCGTATATTCTATTGATTAGGCTTATTGATCGTGTTTAGGCGTTTTTTCTATGGTATGTCTGCGCATTCCATGCTGAAGTATTTATGACCCTTGCACGTGGTTGTTTGAACGTCCCTGTTTTTTTCTTTCTTCGAGGCTTATCTGTGAGTGTCTCCGGCGCGGGGCATCGGCCTCTTGTAGCCGTATACGTGTTGTTCTATTGTTATAGTGTTTCGAATTTATGTTAACAAAATGTAACAGTCGTAATTTAGAATTATAGTTATGTTATGCTTATTAATTAGCTATCCATTTGAAGGATATCGTTACTATAGAGATATGATAGTATCTTATAATTGTATTTCCCTTTGTCCCATAATATGTATATGGGGAGTTCCATGGCATTTCACCTAATCGGTGAAGGTCACCGACGCCGATTTTAATGCCAATTTTTTTCTCAATTCGTCCATCGAAAAAAGTGAACACGTGTTCGGCCGTTTTTCGATTAGTCCACTTTTTCTATTCTTTTGCATTTTCCAATTTTTCATCCTTTTCGCAAACGGACTTTTTTCAACTGGCTCCAACTTCAAGAGCTTTGACTTTTTTCGAAAAATGATGGGGACATAAAATGTGCCAAAAAGTCCGAGCTTTTCGAAAAAAAAATTGAACAATATTTTTCAACCACATACTTTTGGGAAATTTTCGTTAATAGAGAAAAAATCAATATTTTATTAATTTGGACACCTTTGATTTTCCTGAAACTTTTTACCTGAAATCGAGCACACTGTAAAAAATAATTGTGAATTTACTACACATTAATTACACGAAAGTCTTGTAAAATTACAAATTTAGTATAGCAAAATGAATCACTATGCATGTTCTTTGAATTTATGAACAAATTCTTAATATTAATATACATTCATCGCAAAAATACTAAATTGTGTATGAATTTTACAAAATTGTGTAGTAAATTCGTCATATTTGTCAATTAATTTTACTAAAATTTGAAGTGATTTCATGACTCCTGTATGTGAATAAAACTTCCAACACATTGTTGGAAGTTTACAACAAACATTTTCTACAGTGCACTTACAATCAAGTTATCCTCCAAAGGAAATTATGGGCCTCGGATTCGTTCGGAAGTTACAGCATCATAAGTGCCGAGAAATCGGACAAATCGCAAGAAATCTCAGGGAAATCAATCTGAATTTCGACGAGAAAAGCGTAATTGATGAAGAAGTAAATACTGATGATTGAAATTATTGAATCTGAACTATTCAACTATTTTAATATTTGGCACGCGAAAAAATTATAATCTCGTTTTTTTTTTCATATCGTTGGGTATTTTTTGAAAAATTTCATTTTCCAGCAAAAACTCATTTTTGGAACATGAAAACTTGTCGGACCAAAGTTAAGATTGATTTCCCTGAGATTTCTTGCGATTTGTCCGATTTCTCGGCACTTATGATGCTGTAACTTCCGAACGAATCCGAGGCCCATAATTTCCTTTGGAGGATAACTTGATTGTAAGTGCTCGATTTCAGGTAAAAAGTTTCAGGAAAATCAAAGGTGTCCAAATTAATAAAATATTGATTTTTTCTCTATTATCGAAAATTTCCCAAAAGTATGTGGTTGAAAAATATTGTTCAATTTTTTTTTCGAAAAGCTCGGACTTTTTGGCACATTTTATGTCCCCATCATTTTTCGAAAAAAGTCAAAGCCCCTGAAGTTGGAGCCAGTTGAAAAAAGTCCGTTTGCGAAAAGGATGAAAAATTGGAAAATGCAAAAGAATAGAAAAAGTGGACTAATCGAAAAACGGCCGAACACGTGTTCACTTTTTTCGATGGACGAATTGAGAAAAAAATTGGCATTAAGATCGGCGTCGGTGACCTTCACCGATTAGGTGAAATGCCATGGAACCCCCCATATGCTGTATATATTTATATAATAATGATAGTAATAATATATATTTTCATCATAAGGTATTAATTTTATAAGGTAAGAATGATCATTATAATCGTGTCCATTTATCAGCAGAGGTAGGCGGGTTCGTCTCGTATATAGAGCCGGTTTAATCTAAGTTCCTTGTATAGGGGATTCTAGTTAGCCGTTAGAAGACTGGACAAGTTACTAGATTTCAAGTTTCTCATCATGGATTCTCGTAGTTCGTGGTGATATAGTGACTTCTGGTAACTCTTCATGAGGATGTGGTTTGTGGTCTGGTTAGATGTTACACTCTAGTAGTCAAAATAAGAATTCGCAATGGCGTCGCCCGTATCAAATAGGACCAATTTTGTTTTTCTTGATTTTCTCAAAAACGATGAGGGAGCAATTAATAAAAACAACGGAGCAATTAGGAGCAATTGTTTGATATTAAAATCATTAGGAAATTCGAAAGTCGCGGGCCAACTTCACATAGGTCTCCTTTTGGTTTCGCTGAAGGTTGTGACATCTAGCGGGCCGGAGGGGGACTACATAGTTATATCGAGAACGAGACGAAATATAATTGTTGTTGAGCCATGTTAAGAAAATGTAACAACTTTTTGGGATTTTGGAAGTGATTGGAGTATTTGTATGATATACCTTCACAATATATACGTAAATACCTGAAATATAATATTCCCACCTGCATCTTTCAGCACAGTATTCTGACGAATATCGTCTTTGCTGAAATGCTTCTCGCAGACGTAGTGAGACTTTTTCAGAGTCGTTCCACCAAGAGCCAAGGCTTCCCTCCACTTCCTGAATAGATTCTCTTCTTTCGGCACACTGAACATATGGTACGCTTCATTGCTTTGCCGGCGTCCGCTATTACAGTTTTTAACGCAACAGTATTTCACCATTTTTCATTTTTAGTTCCCCGTATGATAAGTTACTCCGTTTACGCTCGCGACATAAAGTGAATAAACCGCCAATCCGCCATTACTGTTTAGTGTTTACATTTTAGTTTTTACCACTGATCTCTATTATACACTGGATAGCGGACGGGTACCCTTTCTGCCGCAAGAGCGTGAGGCAATTTGGAGCCTGGCGAGGGGACTTGGGGGGAAGGAGGAGCGGGGCGAACTGGTTCCCTATTTACAGCGGGAAATTCAAACGGGTTGAGGGTTGCGACTCTCATATTACAAGGAAAACCAACGTATACGATTCAAAAATTAAGATTTTGTAGTGGAGTTACGTTAAAAAGGGATATAATATGTTTCATTGTCAGTCGAGAGTAATAAAAAAAACAATCACGCCCGTCGAGCAGGTCTCATTTTATTTTCGTTCATACAGGATCATGTAACCGTTGATTGAGAATCAACGACGCAACATATAGGTGATTACGTTTATGGGACAATGCTGAATAAATTCGATTTCTGAAAAGTTAGCTCGTCGTCGAAAATCAAATATAGGTTATGTTGTGAATAATATAGAATATTAATAATGATAATAATGACTCGGTATAAAACAGCAATTGATTATTAAAAGATATATAATTGTTTTTGATCGAATAAGCAAATTCATGCCAAATAAATGCTTGTAAGTGGAGCTGATCGGCTAAAAAAAATCAATTATTGTAAAATCTAAGAAAAAATTTATGCTCTTGTAAAAGTGTAGGAGTTGTAGAAATTCTGGTGTAAGCAAACTGTGTGAACAGAAGAAACCATACAATTTGCCAATTGTTTTGAGCATACGAAAGCGAAATCCACGCTCCCATTCATCAGCGCACGGGCGCCCGTGAATCTTTTTTCAATTTAAACTGCCCGCTGTAAATAGGGAACCAGCAAATGGCGCTGTTCAATTGGCTTCACTCGACGGGCGCAGTCCGCCATCCAGTGTATTGTAACATCTAACCGGACCACAAACCACATCCTCATGAAGAGTTACCAGAAGTCACTATATCACCATGAACTACAAGAATCCATGATGAGAAACTTGAAATCTAGTAACTTGTCCAGTCTTCTAACGACTAACTAAAAACCCCTATACAAGGAACTTAGATCCAACCGGCTCTATATACGAGACCAACCCGCCTACCTCTGCTGATAAACGGACACGATTATAATAATCAATCTTATTTTATAATATTAATACTTTATAATAATGGTAATGGAATATATATACATGGGTAATCACATAAATACATATATATTACTATACATAAATATATATGCATATATAAAGGAAAACATAATTATAATTATTACTCTGGTGTGGAATAATAATGATACCCTTCAAAACGGATATCTAATTCAGGAACATAGCATAGCTATAAGTTTGATTCTTATAACTTTAATATAAATTAATATAACAACAATGAAATCACGGAACAACGTGTATACGGCTACGCGTTGATTAACAGGAGACCGCAACCGCGCGGAATACATTCATAGATAAGCCTTAGCTGCTTTCCTCGAAGATAAAAGGAGACGTTCAAATATTCAGCGCGAAAGCCATAAACACGTCAACCTGGTATACCGAGCGGTATTCATCGTTAAGAGTCAATACATACCATTGAGTAAGGATAAACAACGATGCACACAGATACTTATATGAATATGCTACCCAGCCGCATATACATGAAATAATTAATAAATACACACAATCAGTCACATTGCATATGTACGCATATACGTATCTATCAAATCATTGTAATGATCCATTTAACCATATAAACTAGTAAATATATATATATAATCAAGCATTAATCAATTGTTCAGAATCTGCAAATATACACATGTATAGATACATATATATATTCATTCAATTACACAAAAATTCTATATTAAAACGATACTGAACAATCGAATAATCATCAGAATATATACATCTAAGATAGGTATTAATCATACGACAAACATGCACGACGTATATGGAGTTGCACATTAAGACGACCCAGGTTGCAAGAAATACCTACAGCCATAGCTACCGAAAATAGCTAAAGCGATAGGAAAACTGCGGCCGCATAGTTCGACATTATCAGACAAATGACAACCAATCACGCTCGTCTACTCCCACTTGTATCACCTAAAAAGGGCCTATATAAACCCTCAAAAAGCAGAAGCATCATCTCAAATCTCTCATTTTTATTCTCGATTTTCTCACAGTTTTTCTAAACCTTCTCGGTATACTTCACGTCACGTTGAGCATCGCTCATACACGTCGTCCAAATTAAATATTGTCTTTGTAACATTTTCAAACTTATCCAAATAAACTTTATTAAACTTTAACCAAAGTCAAAGTGAATTATTCTGAGAAAAGAACCTTTCTCATCTATCCCCAACTCTGCCGAGATCCAGAGTTGACCAGCCGCAGCCCAAATCTTCATCGCTCAACTTGCATCGAGTTTCCATCAAAAACAAGGTAATATAAATATATATACCGTGACTTTTCGTGGAAGGCGTACACTTCGGGGGTGCCACCTGAAACTCGCTCGGCAAAAGTCCCTAGCCCTAAGTTGGCATCCCTAGCGTTCGGTGTTCGACGTGGTTCGACCATACCCTGTTCAAGCTAACTTGATTCGGTGCGAACTCGAGAATAGCGCGCGTGAAATTTGAAGGTTAAACGCATTTTGTTAAAGGAAGCGGAACGGAAGAACAAGAACAACGAATTCTGCTCGTGCAGGAATTATTCTGCGAATATTAACCAACAATGTAATTTTGATATTAGGCGCTCTATTCAAGAAAATTAGTGAATCGTCTTAATAAATGGAGTGGCGGGAAAATTGGATCAGGTAAGAAAGTTGATTTAGTCAATTGATCAACAAATTTTATTAAGTAATGTCAGGTTCGACTAGTAATCAATTTATTATGAATCAAGCAATTTTCCAGATGTTTTTGTATCGTCGAGGCTCATCGAGGGACTTGACTCCGGAAGCCTGTTTCGCTGCGACTTGATTGTATCGTCCAGGCTTATTGAGGAACGTGACTCCGGAGACCTGTTTCCCTGTGGCTGATATTTGTATCGTCGAGGCTTATTGAGGAACTTGACTCCGGAGACCTGTTTCGCTGCGGCTGATTGTATCGTCGAGGCTTATTGAGGAACTTGACTCCGGAGACCTGTTTCGCTGCGGCTGATTGTATCGTCGAGGCTTATTGAGGAACTTGACTCCGGAAGCCTGCTCCGCTGCGGCTGATTGTATCGTCCAGGCTCATCGAGGGATTTGACTCCGGAGACCTGCTTCGCTGCGGCTGATTGTATCGTCGAGGCTTATCGAGGGCCTTGATTCAAAAACTTGCTTCGGCTTGATTGTATCGTCGAGGCTTATTGAGGAACTTGACTACGGAAGCCTGGTCCGCTGCGCCTTGATTGTATCGTCGAGGCTTATTGAGGAACTTGACTCCGGAGACCTGCTTCGCTGCGGCTGATTGTATCGTCGAGGCTCATCGAGGGACTGGACTCCGGAAGCCTGCTCCGCTGCGGCTTGATTGTATCGTCGAGGCTCTTCAAAGAACTTGACTCCGGAGACCTGCTTCGCCGCGGCTCATTGTATCGTCGAGGCTCTTGGAAGAACTTGACTCCGGAAGCCTGCTTCGCCGCGGCTGATTGTATCGTCGAGGCTTATTGAGGAACTTGACTCCAGAAACCTGCTTCGCTGCGGCTTGATTGTATCGTCGAGCACGTTGAGGCATCAAATATTAACACGATTTACTAATTTTCTTGAATAGAGCACTTAATAAAAAAAAACTACATTGTTGGTTAATATTCGCAGAATAATTCCTGCACGAGCAGAATTCGTTGTTCTTGTTTTTCCGTTCCGCTCCGTTTGACAAAATGCGTTTAACCTTTAAATTTTACGCGCGCTATTCTCGAGTTCGAACCGAATCAAGTTAGCTTGAACAGGGTATGGTCGAACCACGTCGAACACCGAACGCTAGGGATGCCAACTTAGGGCTAGGGACTTTTGCCGAGCGAGTTTCAGGTGGCACCCCCGAAGTGTACGCCTTCCACCACTGATCTCTATTATACACTGGATAGCGGACGGGTACCCTTTCTGCCGCAAGAGCGTGAGGCAACTTGGCGCCGGGCGACGGGACTTGGGGGGAAGAAGGAGCGGGGCGAACTGGTTCCCTATTTACAGCGGGAAATTCAAACGGGTTGAGGGTTGCGACTCTCATATTACAAGGAAAACCAACGTATACGATTCAAAAATTGAGATTTTGTACTGGAGTTACGTTAAAAAGGGATATAATATGTTTCATTGTCAGTCGAGAGTAATAAAAAAAACAATCACGCCCGTCGAGCATATTTTCTTTCATACAGGATCATGTAACCGTTGATTGATAATCAACGACGCAACATATAGGTGATTACGTTTATGGGACAATGCTGAATAAATTCGATTTCTGAAAAGTTAGCTCGTCGTCGAAAATCAAATATAGGTTATGTTGTGAATAATATAGAATATTAATAATGATAATAATAACTCGGTATAAAACAGCAATTGATTATTAATAGTATATTATGCACCTAGGGCGGTAAAGGTTGTTTTCGACGAGTGCGAGGTTGTATTCCGAGGCGAAGCCGAGGATTGCAATCGCACGAGTCTAAAACAACGTTTGCTCTGTGGTGCATACGATATTTTATACACCAAAGGGAAATAAAGCGGTTTTTTCGGTTGGAACAGGGCAATAAACCGCCGTTTATATCCCTGAGGTGTATAAAAGATATAGTATAATTGTTTTTGATCGAATAAGCAAATTCATGCCAAATAAATGCTTGTAAGTGGAGCTGATCGGCTGAAAAAAATCAATTATTGTAAAATCTAAGAAAAAATGTATGCTCTTGTAAAAGTGTAGGAGTTGTAGAAATTCTGGTGTATGCAAACTGTGTGAACAGAAAAAACCATACAATTTGCCAATTGTTTTGAGCATACGAAAGCGAAATCCGCGCTCCCATTCATCAGCGCACGGGCGCCCGTGAATCTGTTTTCAATTTAAACTGCCCGCTGTAAATAGGGAACCAGCAAATGGCGCTGTTCAATTGGCTTCACTCGACGGGCGCAGTCCGCCATCCAGTGTATAATAGAGATCAGTGCCTTCCACGAAAAGTCACGGTATATATATATTCAACCCTTAAATAGTAATAATCCTTCCTGTCCTACGGACGATAACCCAACGGACTGCCCTACTACGCGGACTGTAACAACCACGGACGATAACGTAGAAATCAACCCAATTCAGTGTATTTCAATACTTTATCGGTACTTGAGCACCCTGAACTACTGATCTGTGAGACTAACCACTAGTAACATTAAACTCTAGGGATTATTCTCTGGGGTCTTTTGTGAACTCCGGTTGGGACGTTACAGTATAATAGAGATCAGTGGTTTTTACCATTGACTGTATTCGCGTTGCTCACGAAATGAAAAGCGCCACGCGGCAGTAACAAGAACCATTCAAAAGAGTCCCCTGTCGAACTCCGTATGCTAAAGCATGGGAAATCGTGCTCAGTCAAACACCAGTATTTCAAATAATTGACTGTGACAGTGTTTGAAAATATCATTTCTCATTTATTTTTAGTATATTATACAGTTTTTTATCCCGCGCAGTGGGATCTCGTTCTAAAAATGTGTTACAATTCAGATTATTTGAAGGTGACTTGCCCATTGGTTTTTGGGGACTCTTTTCAGACCACGTGACGGCCCGATGCTAGCGCCACCATCGGTCGTGAGCAGCGCGAATAACCTCCGTGAAGTTGGCCGGAAAATGTCGATTTTCCAAAAAAAAAACTTCACAAAACGTTTGTTGGTCGTTTGTAGGTGATTGTTGGATAAATAAAATTGTTTGTTGGATTGTAGTTTTTTAATTAAATGTGAAATAAATTTTTGAAAAAAGTTAGCCGGACGATTTTTGATTTTGAATTTTTTTCACTCTAATCTATGCGCAATCGTTTGTTGGTTACGAATAAAGCGATTGAAACGTTTGTTGGATCATGGTTTACTCATAAATAACAAATAAACATTTCAGCCGATCAGCCGGAGGATGAGCACCTCTCCAGTCGGAATCCGGCGTGAGCTTAGCCGGTTGACATACCTATACGCTTGGCCCGCTTGACGTAATTGGATTTGAATCCGTTTCACCACTTTCATCATTCGGATTTCGAATTCGGATCAGGATAGACGCAATAAAAACGAATGGTGGAAATCGAGCGATAAACCTGGCATTGTTAATCTGCACAGGTGAGTGTTTGTGTTTTTCTTAGCCTATAGGTTATGTTGTTTTTTCAATATACTTGACTTGGATGCCTCTTTACGATTCAGTAAATTCTGATATGCAATGCATGACTATTTTCTTGATTTTCATTTATTTTCCAGATTGCAGAGACCAACTCTAAGGTATGATAGATGAGATAGCTGTTACTACTTGTCTGAAAGCGCCACAACAATACCTATCAAATTACAGGTAAGCACAAATATAATGCATAAAATTGAAGAAAATGCGTTTCCAGTGCTCCCATTTCGTCAAACTTGATCCGAATATTCCAGCTACAGCTTGTCAACGTAGTTCAAACCCCCGTAGTACTAGTGTCGTATTGCAATTGCAAATACAATGCTCAATAATGCTAACGATTCCCTCTTTATTTTGGTAGACACGTCTGGTAGATTCAATATGAGAAAGGAGGATTCCAACTTTAGTAGGGATCTCCGCCATGAAGGATTCCGCACTATTTATTTAGAATAGATTTCGATGATTGCGAGCGATTCTACTTTGTAATGCATGACTTCTTTTTTCAGAGTACGTCCCCTTTGGTGTATATATGGCGTTGTGGTTGAAAATTCTTGGAGTAAGTTACACCGGGAGGGCATTGACTTACTTCCTCTGCTAACATCTGGAGGATAGGAACGTAGTTTGTGAACAATTTATCTGCAGTTATTCGTGAAACTTAATATTACAGTGTCTGTGAGCATGTACGACAATGTGTAATTGTGTAGCAGATACATCATCCCAGCTTAGTCCAATTCTAAGCTTAATATTTAAGTCCACTTAACATTTTGAAAATAATTGTTCAAGGAAATAATGAATAAAATATATATCCTTGTAAACTGACGATATTTTAAATAAAGATCCTGCTCTACCCTAAGGATGCTCTATCTATCTCTAGTTCGACCCATCCTTAGCTACGCAACGGTAATTTGGAATCCAAGCACCTATATCTCAGGTTATCAGCTGGAGAAGGTTCAGCATAGGTTCCTCAAGTTCGCCTCTTTTAAAACCGAGAATCCCATGAGCCTGTTCGATCATAACTATACGGCTATCAGTAAAACCCTAAACATTCCCAGCCTGGCATCATATCGGACATACCAAGACCTGTTGTTCCTATATAGGATTTTTAACTTCCTTCTGGACTCTCCGGCTATCCTTCAGTGTTTTCAACTCCATGTTCCACGTGTTACGGCAAGACGAAACGACATAATTTTCCATACGAGACCCTGCACCGATCGCTTCCTCGCAAAGTCAATCCCTGCGAGACTAAGTATGTTAGCTAATACGAATAGTAACTGGCTTGAACTTCATAATACTCCGATCTCGCGGTTCAAAAAGCTAGCCACAGAACACTCCTTCGACTTTTGTTAAATAACGCTACTACTACTTCCCGCCTACTTTCTCTGTACATCATATTCTTATTGTATCCGTAAAGGGCATTGCCCGTGAAATAAATAAATGAATAAATAAAAAAAGATTCATACATTGGAATTTTATCTAGCTTCTTTCAATGGTCCCAATCGATGGTGCAAACTTATTGAACTTCAAATCTTCGATTATAAATTAGAAACGATACTCAAAAGACTTCTTTGGCTACAAATATGTTCCAAGTTAGGTACTAACATAAGTATAGATTATACTCATTGTTAATATAATTTTATTATTACATAGCATAGTCCATAGGATACGGGTAGACTATAGATTAAAAGGTATTAGGTTATACTTATTATCATCATAGTTTATATCATTATACAGCATAGTCCTTAGGATACTGCTGAGAATAGACTGAAAGGCATTTGCAAAAATTGGCCCCTTTTTCACACTTTCGAACTGTACCAGGATTGTGACACACCCCTGTGCGTTACTTATATGTTGTTATATCACAGTAATATCGATTACTCGAAGTAGACAATTTTCTGGAAACTTATGTAGTACTCAGACTGGAGAAAGCTTAGTATCACAGCGATCATTTTCCTTGGAAATAAATATGTTTCAAGGTAGGTACCAAGTATAGATGACACCTATTATCAGCATAGAATAGATTATGTCATTAAATAGCCTAGTCCTTGGAAATCTGATAAGTACAGACTGAAAGGCATTTGCAAAAATTGGCCCATTTTCCACACTTTCGAACTGTACCAGGATTGTGACACACCCCTGTGCGTTACTTATATGTTGTTATATCACAGTAATATCGATTACTCGAAGTAGACAATTTTCTGGAAACTTATGTAGTACTCAGACTGGAGAAAGGTAAGTATCACAGCGATCATTTTCCTTGGAAATAAATACGTTTCAAGGTAGGTACGAAGTATAGATTATACCTATTATTAGCATAGAATAGATTACGGTATTAAATAGCCTAGTCCTTAGGATACTGGCAAGTGAAGACTGAAAGGTATTAGGTTATACTTATCACTAATATAGGTAGATTATATCATTACATAGTACGGTCCGTAGAATACTGGTAAGTATCGCGTACAGATGTTTTGTAACTGAAAAACAGCCATTTCAATTTCGGTTGTCTGTGCGAACGTATACCGCGAGATGAGGTTCAATTTCTGTTTCCAAATCGCATCCTTCTATGTCGTTACTCAGGTCGTTATATAATTGCCAACGTCCCTTCGTACGCCGGCAGTACGCTACATAGTGGCCCGGCTCATGGGCTACTATTCCAACAAGTCTGGAAAAGTATCGCAGGTCAGTAATTTATTCGAACAAGAATCTGGAATTGAACTAAACTGATCATAGTTTGACCCACCTGTATTCGTAAGGCATCTCTGCAGACTGTCCCAGGTGTAGCGTTGTAGGCATTTGGCTCAGCTTACATTTTAAACCACTGGTAGCTTCTAGATCTGGGCGTATATCCAGTTCGATAAATAGGTGGTTATTTAATTCCCTGGAGAGTGTATATTTTCCCGGACATGGATTACGGCAACGAATATTGTAAATCGGTGAATGGAAATCCAACGCTGCTTGCAGGCCACTGAAACCAAGTCTTCCAACAGTTTTGTGGTTTGGAGCCATGAGTAAGGACGAGTACGTTCGATGACCACAGTGTGAACACTCTTCTACGTTCTTGATGCTGGGCTCGGACGTCATCACTCTTTCAACTAGATCGGCGATACTTTTCTCTCCATCGATGGAATACGATATCACACGTTTTTCTGTGCTGGTACTAACTGTTAATGGACAGAATGCTTTGAGAATTAATAACCTGTCACGGTATGTCTGTTGTGTTACTCCGTTCTGGATCAGTCCGAGTACCAGTTGAAAAGTGCTGTTCGTAGAGTTCCGAATAAAGGTAAAGTAATCGTTGTTATCGATTGCAGCTGTGAGTATTATCTGCGCAAAAGAATCGAAACTACAAGTTCTGTGCACAAAGAATGATTCTCCGTTCACTTTAACCTCACGGCAACGCAGTCCATTTGCTAGGAGTACAGCTTTTTTCTTGTTGTTTGAAAGATTCGAATTCTGGTGGCGGACTTCTGGATGAGGTTTGAAAAATTTGCTTGTCTTCCCAGGGTGGCATCTTTCCGTAAGAACCCAGATAACAATTGTGCGACGCACGAAACTATCACGACGTGCGGCTCACGCCGTGCGGGTGTTATGAGTCGCACCTGATCATCACGACGTGCAACTCACGTCGTGCGGGTGTTATGAGTCGCACCTAACCATCACGACGTGCGACTCCCGACGTGCGGGTGTATGAGTCGCACCTAACTATCACGCGTGCGACTCATACACCCGCACGTCGTGAGTCGCACGTCGTGATGGTTAGGTGCGACTCATAACACCCGCACGACGTGAGTTGCACGTCGTGATGATCAGGTGCGACTCATAACACCCACACGGCGTGAGCCGCACGTCGTGATAGTTTCGTGCGTCGCACAATTGTTATCTGGCACGTAGTGTACCCCTCATGTGCGACGCACAGCGTGCGGTCATTATGCCGTCGGGGTATTCGACATAAGATGATCGATTAATAATATTTTACCATACACAGTATTTTGAATTTTCTGTATATTTTGGTAAATTTAGTACTTATTAATTGTATTGTTGGCCGTATTGACCGATGAATTATATTTCACATGAAGTCATTCGTTGTCATAAGGCAGTTTGGCGCAGTAGGTAGGGCGTACGACTAGACATCTGAGCGGTCAGGCGAACACGGTTCGAATCCCGGTTGGGACAAAAAAACACAGTGGGCATCGAGCGGAATTTTTTTTTTTCTTTCAAATTATTTTAATGGTTTCACCACGTTATTATTTTTCGTGATAAAATTTACCTCAATCGTACAATCCCTACGTCGTTTTATCGGAATAATGAGCAACCGCACAATGCCCGCACGCGTG
The DNA here is from genome assembly GCA_018257835.1 of Euura lappo. Taxonomy (NCBI): domain Eukaryota; kingdom Metazoa; phylum Arthropoda; class Insecta; order Hymenoptera; family Tenthredinidae; genus Euura; species Euura lappo. The sequence continues at coordinate 14,111 of JAEUYN010000929.1, read as the reverse complement.
CGTCCTCACGACGTGCGAGCGTTATATCCATCAAATGAGGACGCATCTGTATGTTCTCCTGCGCGCACGCTATGCGGATAAACCCGCACGCGTGCGCGCACTATGCATGGACTGTGTGGGCATTTTGTTATCTGGGAAGGTTTCCAGGTTGAAGCTCTGCCAGCACGTTCCCTTCTTGTTTCCCACATACGTCTATATTCGCTGCAAAATAAATTTTACTCTGAGCTCCGAGTATATTTTTGTCATTATTCACATATTTCAGTCCTTACAGATTTGTTTTTTTCTACCAAAATTCATATTCAAAACAAATTTCCAGACTGAATTACATACACCGCGTATCTCATTAAACACCACATCTGAGTACAGTCAACGAACTCGTAACAAGATTATATGTAGAAAATATTCTGTTATCATACAATCCTAGACAAGTTCATAAATACCTTTGAAATTGAGGGGATTTGCGAATGTTTTCTGCTGTTCATCCAGGGGCAAATTCCCGTTTGGTGGTGTGGATGTATTGCCAGAACAAGTATCATCGATCAAATTTCCGAGTCCAGTGATATCGTCAATTTTAGAATAAGAGTGGTCAGCCAATGCCAAACGCCTCAATTCGTTGTTTTGAGATGTGTCTTCTAATGGCGTTGAACATACAAGATTTATGTTCAGATCAAGGTCAGTGGAATTTTCCACAACCTGCACAGAGCTCGCCTCAGCTGTGTCAGTTGTCCCAGCTGGCTGATTTCCAACAAAAATCGAATCTGAGTCAACGTTCCAACTTATACGTGTCGAGTCTAAGTTCATCGGATCACGTGGTTCGGCCTTTTGACGCCAATTTTCACTAGACAGCAAGTCCGGGTCGATGACTACTTGAGGTGCTGGTTGCGTTTCAACATCTTCAGAAACTGGTGTGGGCACAGTGGGCATCGAGCGGAATTTTTTTTTTCTTTCAAATTATTTTAATGGTTTCACCACGTTATTATTTTTCGTGATAAAATTTACCTCAATCGTACAATCCCTACGTCGTTTTATCGGAATAATGAGCAACCGCACAATGCCCGCACGCGTGCGTCCTCACGACGTGCGAGCGTTATATCCATCAAATGAGGACGCATCTGTATGTTCTCCTGCGCGCACGCTATGCGGATAAACCCGCACGCGTGCGCGCACTATGCATGGACTGTGTGGGCATTTTGTTATCTGGGAAGTTTCTTCCGACCCTGGTCCAGAGAGGAAATTCAAGACACAACCGCGTCAAATTTCTTACAAAATCCGGAAGAAAAAAAGGATTTAAATCTTCGCCAGCAGTTTGTGTCATGGATGCTTTGGTAACTACTCGGTTAACCCATCTATGGATATTAGTTTCATTACCACTGGTAGGCTCCTCAAGATCATTCGGAGTGAATGATTTTGGACAGTCCTTTGCCCGCTTGTTTGAAGGATCCTTGGTGTTGAAGTCTACCTGTATACCCCATGTAGCTATCAAATTTTCCAGTTTTTTACGCGCTTCCTTGGTTGTACTTGCGTATGTAATATCCAGGCCTGCATCTTCATGCTCTTGTACGCCAACAGCACAGGTGAGGCTCAAAATTTTTTCAAAATCGGCAAAAGATACACAGTCTACCATGAGCGCCACGCAACGGACGAAGAACTCCTTGACAGACGGGTGTTTCAGGGACTTGAAGCATTTCCATCTGCATACTAAATGGGTCAAGTGTGCTACATCTACACTCAGAAGAGTTTCAGGTTCTTTTGGGGGGCGGACTTCTGGTTCTGCAATTTAGTCCAGTCAAATTAGAAAAAATAAAAACATTAACCGGTAAAGAGCTGGATTTTGGTATACAAGCTTATTGAGGCTTCCAGATGAACATACTAAAATGCCCAACCGACACCTGTTGGGCTCGAGCCGCCATCTTGGAAAAAAGGTACCCTTTTTTAGTTTTTCGCCTGTATCTCGGGAACTATCGATGATATCACAAAATAATTCGAATAAAAAAGATAGTTTATTAAATTTGCTATAAGAAAGGTTCTATACATTTTTTCCTTATTTCTAATACTTCGGTCGGAATTTGCCGTCGAATCCAGAGCAAAGTAATTTCTGCTCGCTAAATCGACTTGCGAGTCCTTATTCGACGTCTTTCGGCAGTTTCGTTACCTGTAAAAATCATCCAGTGTACTAATGTTGAAATCAGCGTTATCAAAGACGAATTGACAAAATGCTCCAGGTGTGATTTCTAGCTCAGGTTGAAGAGTTGCTGAAGCTTCCAGCAGTTGCGCCTCGTTGTATGATGCACTGAAGCCCAAATTTGATAGTAGAGTCAACAGATTTTTAGACCCAAATTTCCGGTATAAGAACACAGCGACGCCGATTTGTAGCGGGGACAAGAAGGACCGTGGTCTAGTCGCTGATATGATGGCGTGTGCAATAGAAGCGCATTTCCGTTCGAGCGGTTCAACCTTACATTTCCTACCCTTTGTAATGACATTTTTCAGAAAAACATCAAGAGATTCCGGAACGCAGCTGTTGACGTCTTTTAAAAAATCATCGCTCGGCGGATATGATGAGGTTTCATAAACCTGTGTCCTAATATCTTCTCGGATTATCGCCGCCGCTGCTGTGATGATTCGAAGCCGTTCCTGGCCTGGGTCTGCTGGTCTCTGTGTATACCAATGGTCCGACAAAATTTTGTACCCAGTACTTCGGAAACATACAATTGAAACTTTTTTCGGGTTCTTGGTAATAAGTATATCCTCGCCGTATTTTTCTTCGATTTTCTTTTTTTATTGTACGCTCATCGGGAACATAGCCTTCGATTAAATTGATCAAATCAGGCAATGCAAACTGGCACTCATCGCTCTTTTCAAGAAAATCGTATATGACTTCCATGGCAGTTTGGATATCGTCGATCGGTGGACGTCCACCTTTTTTGCCCGTTGCTGGATCCTTGAAAAAGTCGATGTAACAGCGTTCATGGTATAAAGCTTCAACCGCGACCAAGTCTGCAACAATTTCTATTCGGGATGCCACTTCCCGACTCCATTTGTCGTTTCTCTTATTAGCTGCCTGCAGGACACTTTCTTTGACAAATAAGCTACGAACTTTGTGCACTTTGGTACGTCTATTGACCTCCTTTTTTTTTCGCGCTCATAAAACGTCGAATCTATTATTTCTGCACAATAGAAGCACGCATTTTTGAAATCAAAATTTGGCATAGATGACCTGAGCTTTGATTTTATTGGCGAAGTACTTGGTACTGCTTGATTAGCCGATTGTTTTTTGAGTGAAGCAATAATACTGTGCTCCCGAGTATACTCCTTTCTGCAAGGAACATGTACCGTCACTTCACACAGTCCCTCCAATTTTTCTTTTTTACCATCTCGCCTGCGGTCACTTGCTTTTCGAAAACCATTCAGTCCTCTCTCCTTCACCGTGATTGTTTCTTTACTTGCAAGGCTCTTCTCACAAATGAAACATTTTTCGTTACCAGACATATTTAATAAAGAGCCACAGCACAGTGTGCGTCGCGGAACGCTTCGCTACGAACTGACTGAGAACGAACATCTGCTGCTTGGGGTCTTGCCTATACCTACGGACCCAACCCTAAACACGTTTTGACCTGCTAGAGGCCCACCGTACAATACCCCTCCCCCTCTCTTTTTTCGATTCTGGCCTGAAATACATTGTACCGCTATTTTTAGCGTACGGGAATCTATACAGGCGGATCAAAGGCAAAAATATGAATTATTCTACTGTTCAACTCAGGATTACAGCAAAAATATCGGAGATAGAGAAAAAATGTATAGAACCTTTCTTATAGCAAATTTAATGAACTATCTTTTTTATCTGAACCATTTTTCGATATCATCGATAGTTCCCGAGATACAGGCGAAAAACTAAAAAAGTGTACCTTTTTTCCAAGATGGCGGCTCGAGCCCAATAGGTGTCGGTTGGGCATTTTAGTATGTTCATCCGGAAGCCTCAATAAGCTTGTATACCAAAATCCAGCTCTTTACCGGTTAATGTTTTTATTTGCCTAAATTTGGTCTAATATGACTGGACTAATTATGCTGAAACAGCACCTGACATACATTTGTAGAGTTTGGTTGTTATATGCCAGACATAGCGCAGAAAGTAACGCCCGTGAGTAGTCGCATACCGCTGATTTTGGCTTGGGAGCACCCGCTCGGATCGATCGTCTCAGCCAAAATTCAATAAATTCGGTGTCATGCTGTTCAGATAACATCTGATCCACGGCGATCGTTGTATTGTCGAAGTTGATGACAATTGAATAGAGGAAAATGTGTCCCGACTTAGAACCATCTGGTCGATCTAAAGCCTCTACCACACTTCCAGTCGAATCAATGATTATGGTGGATGAAGCTCGGTTCAGGCGGCAATATTCTTTATACGCGTGTAATTGTGCTGGAGCGCGATAAAACAAGTGAAATGGTCGTGAAGCGATACTCTGGATGATACCGCAGTATTCTGGATTTGTCGCAAGCTCCTCGATCGTACGTATCAGATCCCGTCCATCACTTTTCTTCACATCCAGTTCTGCATCGACCCCTTCTTTGCGAGTCTGTCGAACGACATCGTCATTTGGTATAAGGGGTGATTCAGCGTCTCCTGGCCGCATGAGCTCCCGTGCCTGTCGCCGCTTCCAGACAGCACAACCCTCGGATTTCACTTCTTGTTGGACCTCTTTACGTCGCTTTCCATTGAGCGGGCGTTTTACCACCTCGTGTGGTTTTCCACGGGTGTCCTCTGTTAATATTTTCATAGTCAGACCCCCGATACCGATGTTCTTGGTAGCTCTTCCATCAAACGTGTTTCCACACTTTTTGCTCTTGCATTTACCAATAATGCGTATAGCATAACTTTTTGCATCAGCTGAAAGCGATACGTCTGCCCGTTTGAACACGAATGCACACGGCATTCGGTATTGTAGCCACATTGCTCTTGCCACAACGTTCGTCCAAACCTTAGGCGTTAGCCTGACCTTCTGCTCTTCAGAGGAACTCTTCTGAACTGGTTTGACTTGTGTCCATTCTGCTTCTGTCAATACCAAGTCAAACGTGTCCAGATTTTCATTCTGGTTCTGCACATTGCCTGCTTCCCAAGAATCGTCATCGTCGCTGCAGCTGTCTGAGGTCTCACCTTCACTCACCGCTGTCTCGTCTGAACTGAAATTATTATTCTCATCTTGAGTTTTCAAAACTGTCACATTCATTCTTTTCCGGGCGAGATCCAAAATATTTCTTCTGTTCTCTTTCACGTTTGTGTAAACGCTGCCCGCGCTCCATTTTTTATCTAAGGCAGCAGACATCTCTTTCCATATTTCAGATGACCAGATTGGTAGCCGATCGGTCATAAAGTGTGCTCCAAATTGCACGATGACTGCGACGGCTTCATCTATGGTGACTGCAGCAACACGTGGCATATCGTTCCTCAAAACCTGTAATTACGAAACAAAGGTAACGCTACTATTCACTATTCTGACTTTTTATCTTTTTTCATTAGACATGGGGCAAGACTGGCTGACTAGCATTTTTTTTGTTGAAGCATGTGAGACAAACGGAATCAAACGTGTTCCCGTGAAACCTCATCAACACGTGAAAAATGGGTCGTCGGAAAAAATACACACATGCCTCTGGTTTCAGTCTGCTTTTGCTTGGTGGTCAGCAATGTTCGAAATAAGCATATTTGTCAAGAGGAAATATGTCAGCCTAGCTGGTGGATGAACGTTTGCCTGCACGGTAGATCTTTACGATATTTGCTCAACTTTTTATAAACCCCGACTTAATAATTGTATCTAATAAACGTTACGCTTGAATGTTCTACTAATGTTGAGTATAGCGTTATCCTTGGCGATACCGATCGTGAACAATAAATAGAATACGTACCTCAACAATAATGTAAACAAATGACACATCATCCTACACAGGTTACAGGTTAATGCACAGATTTTCCTTTCACGCAACAATTTAACCATATACTAATGCATTGAACATTTCTCGCGGTACCTCTTATAATATAATAAACTCTCTGGTCTGACTAGAGAATAATTTATTCCGATGAGAGTATCCTGATTCTAAATGATGCCTGGCGTGAAAAACTGATGGCATTCAACGTTCGCGAGTTATTTAAAAGTTGGGGAAAAGAAAGCATCTTTGGTTTTGTCCAATTTTTAGTGTCCACTTTCGGAACACATCTCGCGTAAGCTGGACATTTCCGGCTAACTTGTTTCTGCGCAGACGTTGAAAGTTTTCAGTTTCTGTGCAACCGGAAGTGTTAGAGCATAAATCTAAAATCCTAGGAATCTCGCTGTATTTCAGAACGCACGGACTGTTCGAGGTTTTGCATTGATGAAAGCTAAAACTTCGAAATATTTAAAAATGAAACGATCAGAAAGGAATTGTTATGTGAAAACAACTCTTATTGAGTCGTGAATTCCCAACCGCCGATGAGCTATAGATTATAAACAGCGCGATGTTTTAGAGTTTGATAGGAAAAAATTTTGTAGTTAATTCTTGTCAAAATTGATATAAGCCAATTATCTCTGCCGCGTGATTTTAACATACTTTTTTCATTGGCTTTTTGCACTGCTTTGTGTATTGCGTTGGTAAATTTTGTTTTATTCTTGACACATTGCGTCATCGAAGGAATTTATTCCGTAAAAATCAGGAAAAAAAGAATTATGGTTCGTAAATTATTGAATAAACTAGGTACAAATTAGATTTTAAGGTCAAGAAGGGGTATTGGTGGTTGAAAAATGATAATGTCTGTTTTCAAAAATAATTTATGAATAATATAGTAAAGCGAATGTACAGGGTAATAAATTGTCTTTTGTTTTCTTAAATAAAGAGAATATATTTAACATGCATGGAATTAGATTGATGAAAATGATATAGAACAACGGATGATCAATTACTGATACATTTTCACTACAATGCAAAAACGTTTAGTTTTTCAACACTGTTCATCCCTCGAATTCGATTTTGAATTGAGAAACAAACGTTACATTCAGAGCGTTGATAAAAAAAAAATTGATATTTAAAAAAAAACAAGACACTTGTATTCTTTCTATACCCTCATTTTCACGATCATTCATGTGAGTCGAGGGGTTGATCACTCGTGAATTTGGTGTACACCAGATTACAAGATTACAAAAGATTACAAAGACTACGAAGATTACAAAAGATTACAAAAAATTTCAAAAGATTACAAAAGATTTCAAAAGATTACAAGAGGTTACAGAGATTACAAAAGATTACAAAGACGACGAAGATTACAAAAGATTACTAAAGATTTCAAGAGCTTACAAAAGATTTTAAAGAATACAGAAGATTTCACGAGATTACAAAAGCTTACAAAGATTACAAAAGATTACTGAAGATTTCAAGGGATTACAAAAGATTTCAAAGGTTTCAGAAGATTTCACGAGATTACAAAAGATTTCAAAGATTACAGAAGATTACAAAAGATTCTCGAAGGGGTGTAGATTCACCAGATTACACGAGTGAGCAACCCCTCGATGTGAGTATACCAAGGGGTTCGATCACTGTAAAAAACGCTGTACACCAGGCTTTAAGACTTCCAAGCCTTAATGTGATTCCACAGGGCTTCGTGAGACTTCAGACGCCAGTACCTACTGGACCTTCAGAGTGATCACACCTTCGGAAAATGCATACGTAGTATACATAAAATTATACAATAATATGTAGGGGGAATTCCTAACTAGAGAATGATCAAATATTACGGAAAAAACTTCACCTAATCGAATTGGGTATGTTCAAAACGTAAGTAACTCGAATAAAATCGGATTAGAAAGACTGGTGAGCCAATTCTTTGGAATTAAAAAAATTTGGCCAACAATCCTTTTCATTTCGTGTAAACTTCGATTTCGACATTCTCAATTCGTTAAAATTCGATTTAGCTCACTGGGAGGATGATGTCAGGTGGGGACGGGTTATAAATTGAAAAAAAAAACGTTACGTAATTTTTGAAAGCTCCTCTATGGCAAATTCGATGGTAGCGAATCTCATGATTCACCACTGGTAGTTGTTTTGGTGTATCCAAGCTGCCTGTGCATGTGTTAGTGTCTCGTGGCTACCTTCATTTCTCTCACTATTTGCAGTCATTAGGAATTCACGTTGTCCAGTACTGTACACTACAGTATTCCTTCACATTTCCGGCTAACTTGTGTCTACGTAAATAGCAAAAATAGGACAGTTTAAATTTTTGCACATAGCATAGGACAACTAGACGTTAACGCAGACCTGAACGTTATTGTACAAGGCACTGTATATCGAAAACATCACAAAGCGACAGACATGAATATTATACAAGACCAAAATTAGTACCAAATAGTTCAGGAAAACTGCTTTCTTTTAGGGTCTACTGAACTCCTTCATGTACAATATCAACTCTTCTACATGAAATGTATAATGATATTGATCATAAAAACATTCATATAAAGATCACCATGAAACTTGGATTTTGAAATTATGTATAAGTTATTAATAGGTATATCAAAATGCCAAAGCCACATATAGGATTTACACTGATACGTATTGAGATCAATTGATACGTTCGTTGATACGTGTATAAAATAGTTATCTTGCTGCACTTACCGCCCATAATTACTAGAAAACAAGCAATCTTGACTGGATTGGTCCATTCCCAGTTATAATAAGAGCAGTAGTTTTTATTACTCTAATTTAATATCCTAGAAGATCCATTGGTGCTATTTGTGGTCTTGTGAGTTAAGCTTTTTGCCTTGAAAACATATGGTACTTTTTGTTATGACCAGACGAAATTCCATTTCAATATAAACTGCTGGTAAACTGCTGCTCCCAGGTATGTCTATCTGAAAACAATCAATCAAGCAAATACATTCAGTATTTCACTCATGGGCGTGAGAACAATAGGCTTTCAAGACCAAAAGTACCTACCGTGATACTTACCCTTATTTATTCATGAAAATACTGAATTGCAAATGACTTTTCAGATTCTCACTTATCCTTGTAAACTGATCTATGTCGTAATGTTGACTGTTGTCGTAGTCCATTCATGATTTCCATATAACACCATGTTGAGTATGAGCATACCCATTCAAAGCGTAACATTTCAGTAAGTATATCAACATTTTTGTTATCGTGCCTATCCATTTGGTCCAAAGTCATGATAATCAGGCAGAATAATTCTGGGAGTGAGCTTTGTAGTACACTTTTCGATTTTTCTTATGGCCAAAATTGATTGTCTGCTATTACCTGCAATGAAGAGAACAATCTGAATCATGTTTGTAATCATCATAACATTATACCAGTCCATCCCAGTGTGCTGTGTAACCTCTGAGACGCCTGCAAAGCGTACTTTTAAATGCAACACCTCGCAACATAACCTATAGGCTAAGAAAAACACAAACACTCACCTGTGCAGATTAACAATGCCAGGTTTATCGCTCGATTTCCACCATTCGTTTTTATTGCGTCTATCCTGATCCGAATTCGAAATCCGAATGATGAAAGTGGTGAAACGGATTCAAATCCAATTATGTACGTCAAGCGGGCCAAGCGTATAGGTATGTCAACCGGCTAAGCTCACGCCGGATTCCGACTGGAGAGATGCTCATCCTCCGGCTGATCGGCTGAAATGTTTATTTGTTATTTATGAGTAAACCATGATCCAACAAACGTTTCAATCGCTTTATTCGTAACCAACAAACGATTGCGCATAGATTAGAGTGAAAAAAATTCAAAATCAAAAATCGTCCGGCTAACTTTTTTCAAAAATTTATTTCACATTTAATTAAAAAACTACAATCCAACAAACAATTTTATTTATCCAACAATCACCTACAAACGACCAACAAACGTTTTGTGAAGTTTTTTTTTGGAAAATCGACATTTTCCGGCCAACTTCACGGAGGTAGCGTATAGGTATGTCAACCGGCTAAGCTCACGCCGGATTCCGACTGGAGAGGTGCTCATCCTCCGGCTGATCGGCTGAAATGTTTATTTGTTATTTATGAGTAAACCATGATCCAACAAACGTTTCAATCGCTTTATTCGTAACCAACAAACGATTGCGCATAGATTAGAGTGAAAAAAATTCAAAATCAAAAATCGTCCGGCTAACTTTTTTCAAAAATTTATTTCACATTTAATTAAAAAACTACAATCCAACAAACAATTTTATTTATCCAACAATCACCTACAAACGACCAACAAACGTTTTGTGAAGTTTTTTTTTTGGAAAATCGACATTTTCCGGCCAACTTCACGGAGGTATTGCCGTCACCTGTATTGTAACGTCCCAACCGTTGTTCACAAAAGACCCCAGGAATTACTCCCTAGAGTTTTAATGTTACTAGTGGCTAGTCCTACAGATCAGTAGTTCAGGGTGCTCAAGTACCGATAAAGTATTGAATGTTGTATCCTGTAATCTCCCGGTAGGTGGATTAAAATCGCGCGCCGCCATATTGATCTGAGCGGATAAAACGAGGGAGGGAATATTTGAAATAGTTTTTAAGATTAGAGTTAAGAATATTGTTTCATAGATATAAGACGGTCACCCAAGATAGAAATAAGCCAGAAGAAGGACAGAGGTCATAAATATTGTAAGAGGAAAAACTCTTGAAGTAGAATTTCATTTTTACTGCTTGCACATGTGCGGAGGGTTCTGGTCATTGTCAGGACGGTATAGAATTGTGAAAGTCGCAGGAATTTGAGGAAAGGCATCTCGAGAGGTTGCCCTTTGTTTAGAAGACCGTCGCCTTTTTCCCACGCACATGTGCACAGACCCTTCTGGCGCCGGGCTCTTCCGCGTTCCCGGCGGTGTACGCGGCTCCCACCCCACTACCCCCGAGAAGGGAGGAAGAGGAGAGTCAGTTGAGGGCGGTCAGTAGGAGGATTTTTCAGGGAAACGGACCCCCTAATTGGCTGTATAGATAATTTCGCGGAGACGAGCCGCCTACGCACCCGGGTCGCGCGGGAGAGATTCAGAAGAGGAACGGCACTCTTATTTCTGACTTAAACGGAATAAGACCTTTTCATTCTTTATCATACATCTCAGAACGTTCGCTTTTGTATATTTCTTCTGAACTCCTTTAAAATATATCTGAATCCTCAGTTTTGAACGTAAACTTTATTCTTTCACCGTTATTTATCCTTCACTGATTTGAATTCTCCCGCGCCTTTGGAGCTGATCGCTTCAGCGGTCCTACGGACAGAGACGGACCCGCAGAGGACTTAAGATATACAACAGTGGTGACAGCGGTGGGATTCTGTCGGCTCACAGGCGCGCGTGATTCAACTGGACCTTCAGAAGACTGCAGATATCAACCTACATCGACCTCCAAGAAATTGTACAGACACGAATTTCAAACGATAAACAGGGCGGAGAGTTTTTGCAAATTTTTCTCTTCGAACGGTGGACATTGATATTATCCACTCCCTGGGTGCTACTCCTCTCTCTTGGGTCTTCGTACGGTTTCCCCAGAGCGAAGGGCGAATGCCAGAGGACGAGTAATTCTCAGTGGCCGTGCAGGCTATCTCCCCGAAATCACAGGCACAATCCGAGGTCGAGAGCTGTCGCAGAAACATCATCGAGGGCAACATCATCAGTTACCGGAGGCGCGATCGACCCCACGACGAACACTTGGCTCATCTGCTTCCCGACAACGAAGGTACCTACACCAACGGTCGACGGAGACGGCACCGAGAGCAGCTCAACACCAGGTGCTGTGGTTGTGAAGTGGTGAAAGTGGCAAATATTAATCGTTTATATCGAGTGCAAAGTTTACCTGCCGACTTCTGTAAGTTAATTCTTGTAATTTTATATCTTGCGGTGACCAATTAGGCATAGATAACATTGTAACGGTAACTCTGTCAGTCAGATCTGTCCTTTTCGCGAAAAATTTTTTTTTTACAATCGCAGGTATACTTCAAAAGATAGAAAATGTATCGTAACGGTTTCAGAAACAGAGCATCCCGGAGCCTTGGTGACTCTAGTCTAGCAGTAGCGGTGCATTTGAAATTGAAGCAACGTCCGTAGAACCACCCCCATCAGTTTCCATTGCGCGCATGAGTTTGCCTCAACAGGTTGATATTTTTCATTCGATTAACAACCCGCCTGTGTCGGCCGCGCCGTCATCACCGACCGTTGAGCTACCCTCGTCAGCATCCAGCGTCAATAACGCGAGCCTCAGCGAACGCACCCCTGCGACCGCAAAGTCGTTTCTACCCCTAAGATTGGCAGCTGATCTAATTCCCCGCTTTGATGGAAAATCCGGTACTCTCACCAAGTTTTTAAAGCAATGCAAGCTAGCAGATTCACGAGTACATCCTAGCGACCAGATTAACTTACTTGCGTTGATCCGATGCAAAATCGAGGGACACGCGGATAAATTAATAGCCAACCGTCGGGATCCGAACACCCTCGTCGAGTTGATTAGTCTTTTAAAAGCTGCATTCGCGCGATCGTTCGACGTCGACCGCGCTCTCGACGAACTAAAACAGCTTCGGCAGGGAGATGACGAGCCTGCAGAATATTTTGGGGCCAGGGTGAGCGAAATATTGAATACGGGAATAGAAGCCGCGAAAGAAAAGTTCGACCCGCAACAGTTGATCGGCGTGAGGGTGCTTCTTAACCACGCAGCGATCATGGGATTCGCACGAGGGTTGCGCGACCGTCTGGTCAGCACCCTAATCTCCAAGGAACGACCCGAATCGCTAGACATAGCAATTGATATCGCGTCACGACTTGAATTAGAATCACCCGAACGTGCGGATAAGGTTACTCGCAGGCCCAATACCGCGAACCGAATGCAATTTAGTGTGAACAGGGTAACAGAGGAGCTTCGCAGGTGTTTTAACTGCGGCGAAGTATGCCACTTGCACGCGGACTGTCCGCAGCCGCCGAGAAATCGACCGAATTACTCCCCGTTGCCTACACGCTTCTAGAACCCTAAAAGACACGATAATAAGTTCCTGAACCACCGCTAAGAATGTTCAGTCAGTTTCAATTTTTTTTTTTTTTTGATACCGTAGAGCATTCCCAACCGTATCACCTTCGAACCCCGACCCACACCTGAAACGGATAATACAATTGGGGAAGGTCAACGTCCCAGAGACCTGGAAAAGGTATTCGCCTGCGCAGGCGGTGTACCGGTTACAGACCTCGGAGTGGATGAAGACCAAGATTACAAATTGTGAGAGTATAGAATTGAACAATTGGTAGGCGCCGTTTTCCTTACGCGTGGGAAAATGATGCAGGGGATATCAGCACTAGATGAGGTCGTGGACAGTTCGAAAAGGGATTAAGAAAGAAATTACCCAAGATTTGAATCATAATACCATTACCGATCCAAACGACCGTGACGAATACCTAACTACTGACGAAGACGAGACACCTCTGAGTCCTACGAGGTTGTACTCTGGACAAGAGGATTCACTCTCTGTGGCGGTCAATCAATCGAACGTTAAACCGATTGACCGTTGGGTGAGTGTAGGTTCTCCGGACCCAGGAGCTTGCGGGCTCAGATCCAGAGAGAATAGATCGCATCCCGAAGGAAGTGGGGAGGCTTCAGGTTCGGGAGTCGGTTGGCTAACGGTGCGTGCCGCCCTGGCCTGCAGGGGGTCCACCGCTTCAGGCACCGTCCTATAGTCTAAAGGTAGGGCGGGCAATGATATGAGTCGTGGCCTCGCGGGGCGTAGAGCGGCCGCCGCGGTGCCTAACCTGTCGACTCACGGGGAACAATCTGAGGAAAATCGGACCCCGCTTCAGGAGGGTGCCGTGGGGTGCGCGTGTAGGCTGCGGCCCGAGGAAAGGATGCAATCCGCCGCGGTGCCTAACCTGTCGACTCACGGGGAACAATCTGAGGAAAATCGGACCCCGCTTCAGGAGGGTGCCGTGGGGTGCGCGTGTAGGCTGCGGCCTGAGGAAAGGATGCAATCCGCCGCGGTGCCTAACCTGTCGACTCACGGGGAACAATCTGAGGAAAATCGGACCCCGCTTCAGGAGGGTGCCGCGGGGTGCGCAAAGCATCGAGGCGCTTGTAGAAGGGTTGCGGTCTGCTGCGCTGCCTAACCTATTGACTCACGGGGAACAA